>VWZY01006158.1:20239-60173 GCA_013399075.1 Chloroceryle aenea | reverse complement strand
GAACATCAAGTTCTTTCAAGGGTGCCTTGTGGGTGACTTTGGGCCATCCTGCCATCCCCCAGCACTCCCCGACAGGCTGCACCAGGAGGCATTTTGGTTTGCTGCAGCTTCCCCTGGCACTTAGCTGTCCTTCACTGTAGCACTCAGCACAGGACCTGCCTGCTCCTGAGGCCACCATCTCCAAAAACAGGGCACTTACATGGTGCATTCAGTTGCATCAGTCTGAATCTGCAATCCTTGCTTATTTATGACTTTTCAAAAACTACATGTGTGTCTGAGAATTTGGGAAACAACGCTCAGTTCTGGTAAGTTAGGAGCATTTTTCTCCTGGAGTTTAACCAAGGCTGCCACTACGTACTAACTGCAAAGCAGGCCTTTGGCTCTGCTGTTGGAAGGAGCCATGCTGTCACCAAAAGATGAATTATTCACCTGGCAAGCAATGCCTTCCCTTGCCCTTTGCCACCAGCTCATGGCCTGTGTCCCAAACCTTCATCTGAAGACCGTGTGCCTGGCACTTGCCAGCAATGCTGAGACCATGTCACCCTCTGGTACATCATTAAATGCATGCAAAAGGAAAAGCTTTGCAGTGATGTTGGCTGTAAGAAGGGAATGGCAGGGAGGGGAGAAGAGTTTACGTGCGATCTCTCCAGCTGTGCTAATGATCATGGTCTGGTAGGCGACGGGCCCAAACAAGTGGCAGTGGCAGGGGCTGTGGTGCTCCTCAGAGTCGTCACCAGGGTCCTGCACCGATGGTGCTGCAGAGCCACAGACAAGGTCCCGCTCCAGTAACTCGGCGCTGGCCAAGATGACGCCGTAATAAGCAAAAGCTATGCCAAGCCTGTGGAGGGAAACACTGCAGTGAGAGACAGCACCAGCAGGGAAGGTGAGACAACTGAAATACCACTACCACCTATGTCCATGCACCTCTCCTCCTTGGAGGATCTAACCCCCAACTCATAACTCATCTTTTTTCTTGCCTCTCAGTGCTGTTCCTTGCTCTGCAGCAAGTGACCTGCTGTGGTCCCACTGTGGAGAGCATGCCTCTTTGGTCCCTTTCCTCACACAGGGCTGTAAAAGGAGATATTTCCAACCAACCCCCACCTCCCTCCCCAGGTCCCCTGGGAGTCTCCAACATCTCAACACCAGGTTCCGATGCTTGCAGCGCACATAAAGCAATTGCCCAGGTATTTTTTAGTCTTTATGTTTTCTGTCCAGGGATTTTCAAAAGGAGTTTTCATTAACTGTCTGGAGAGGCTCACATTGCAACCTGTCTGGCTGTCAAGAACATCTCATTGGTGACGGCAGCCTGGCTGTGTCATTATCAAGTAATTCAGCATATGCCTAATTGTATGCAGGTCAAGAAGTAATTTTCACTTTTTTATCCCCCCTGGCAGTTTCAGAAATGAGCAGAAGAATCTGGGCTAGCAAACAAGTTGCCTGGGGAGGCAGGGGATGCTTGGGGCATGGGGGGTGGAAATGCAAAGCCAAGAACATGCCCAGAGACTGCTGGAAGGACTAGAAGAGAAGAGAGGGGAAAAAGAAAACAAACCAAAAAAACCCTAAACCAAACAAAAAGAAAGATATTTCATAACACTCATGTTGAAGGAAGGAAGAAAAAAAAAACCACACATAAAAAATTCAAGTCCTGACTTAGCAACATTTTGGGTCAATAAGTTCCCACAGACCCATTATTTATAAATTTCCACTCCAGACAGAACAGTTAATGAAATGTGTATTACCCCTGCACATAGCTACCGGGAACATTGCATATGAAACCCATCTCTCTTCAGTCTTAATTTTCCCCGGCCGGTGGCACCGGTAACAGTTAATGAGTTTCTGCTGGCACTCTATTTCACTGATCCTTGGCTAGCCTGCAAAGGAGGTGCATTTCTCTGCTCTTTGGGAAGAACGTGTTCACAGGAAGAAGAAAAGCAGAGCTGCAGGCACACGGTAGGAGCACTATGCAGACAGGTGTGGGCTCTCTCCTACGGCTCTCGCCTGGCACCCGCTCCACCTCTCCTGAGCCACTCTGTTCTGAGGAAGTACTCGTGGCACCCTGCGCCATCCTGGATGTCCAGCCTTTTTTCTGTCTATGTTAACAGCAAACAACACAGGGTGTTTGAGACGTGGTCTGAGATCAGGACAAGTCTACAGTGACTCATTCACACACTCCAGCTGTCAAGGATCTGCACCCACCTCCTGAGGAAGGAGTGGTGCCTTGGAATGTCAGAGTCAATGCGAGACTTTGCTCTCTGCACACGTTCAATTAAGAGAATGATCTGATAAGAGAGAAAGAGAAAGGGAAAAAAAAAACCAAACAAACAAAAAACCCAAACCCAACCAAACACCCAAAAAACCCACTTCTTTTTTACCATATGATCCATATCTGCAAAGTGGTTCTGAGGTATCTTGGGTGGATGAGGTCCTTGAATCTTCCTCTCCTTTCCTGCAAATCATTGAAAGAAATAGTTTTTTAAAAGGTTTAGGGTTTTTTTTTCATACAGAGGTGAATGTTCTGTGGCAGCAGCTGGCACCCCAGGTCCCCCCTGCCCTTGCCCCAAGCTGGTGATGGCACAGACAGTGCAACACAGCACCCCATCAGCTGCTGGCAGCTCCACATGCTGGGGAGAGGGGCTCAGCATCCAGTTCTCTGCCTGTGGAGCAAGTTTGGGGCTGTGCATCTTTCTGGGAGGCCTGAAATGCCAGTGAGCAGAGAGACAAGCAGGCACTGGCATGCCCTGCTGATCCCCAAGAGCTGGCAGCTGCCCCAGCATTTCACCACCAAGGGAGACAAGTTCACAGGGACAGTTTGGGTTGCTTTTATTTTCCTCATCATTGGTTAAGCCTGAGAGGGTTCACAAATAACAAAAACCCTCCCCACAGCCAATGTGTGTCCATTACATAAATTCAATTAAACTACAGGGAAGCTTTAATCCTGATTAATTCCAATACAATAGCACCATCTTGCATGAATTGCTAAGGACAATGCTTGGTGCCTGTGGGATTGAATTAGCAGCAAAGTGGTCCAGGAAAGGGACTTAACAGAGTTGAATAATAATTTTGAGGCCCTGGACAATATTTTTGTTCAATCTTCCTCCCTTGGGGGTCAAAGGAGCCACCTGAATAAGTCCTCCCACCTTGCAGTCAGGAAGGCCTGGACTGGTGGTAAGGGAGAGCAGCTTGGGGCGTCCCAGGCCCCCAGCTCTTCTCCTGCCTATCCTGCAACACCCACATATGTTTGAGGGAATTTTGGACCAGTAGTGCTCAGTTCCCTAGATGCTCAGCTGCCTACAGGTGGAAATGGTGATAGCTGTGAAATGGCCTTTGATGCTTTGACCCTCTTCTGCTGGTCCTTGGCTCCATACTTGAGGACCTGGGGTCCTAGGACCCAGTGAACAAGCCCAGCCAGGGGTTGGGAGAAGCCTCTGTGATAGATGGCCAACAAGGAAGAATGCACTTTGCTAGGAACCCTTTTTGTTGTAAGGAAGCAAAGCTTTTCTAAGTACAGTATCTTTGTGAGTGAACAAAAAGAATGTGAAAAAAAGCAGAAAACTCAATTTGATTTTGAGGTCCGAGCTCACTGTGTCTCTAAAAGAAATATGACATCATCATCACATTCAAATAGGTGGAACATCTCCCTTATAAGGAAAGGCTGAGGGAGCTGGGTCGCTTCAGCTCGGAGAAGAGGAGTCTGAGGGGTGACCTCATTAATGTTTATAAATATGCTAAGGGCAAGTGCCCAGAGGATGGAGCCAGGCTCTTCACAGTGACATCCAATGACAGGGCAGGAGGCAATGGGTGCAAGCTGGAAAATAGGAGGTTCCACCTCAACATGAGGAGAAACTTCTTTACTGTGAGTGTGACAGAGCCTGGAACAGGCTGCCCAGGGAGGTTGTGGAGTCTCCTGCTCTAGAGACTTTCAAACCCCACCTGGACACGTTCCTGTGTGAGCTAATCTGGGTCATCCTGCTCTGGCGGGGGGGTGGTTGGACTAGATGATCTTTTGAGGTCCTTTCCAACCCTGAACATTCTGTGATTCTGTTGTTTGGAAAGAAACCAAGTGAGGATGAGCAGAGAAGCAGAGCAAGATGAGCTTGACAGTCCCACTCCCTCCCCAAATCTCAGGTGCTGGCAGATTTCCCAGGATGGAGGGGCTGGGCAGTGCCACAGGCTCAGCTTACCTTGGCGGGCTCCCTCAGCACCCCCTCAGGCATCGCCGCCCTGTTCATCTTGGCTATCTTCTGCAGTGTGACCAGGGCAGCTGCCATGTTTCCCGTGGACACGTTGTACCGTGCCGACTCTGGGATGAACTGAAAGCAGAGTGGCCTCAGAAAGCCTCTGTGCACCTCTCTGTCCACGCAACCCTACTCAGAGTTTTCCATCACGCTCAGGAGCCTGGCCAGGTTAGCACAGAGCACTGCCTGAGCCAGAGCAGCTTTTTTCCTCTCCTCCCCCCAGGCCATCCCCTGGGGCACCCCTGTGTGTCCCAGCTCCGCATTCCCCATGTTGCAGGGCTCACTCTGCCCAGCAAACTCATTTCTTGGTCCAGCCCCCAGGATTCTGCTATGGAGTCATTTTCTGGCAACCCCTTTGTGGGAGAAGGAAGCCAAAGACACAGGTTTAACAAAACCAGTCCTTAATTAATTGGAATTCTAAAATGGGATGAGGAATGTTTCACATAAGCAAAGATCTTGGAAGACTCAACAAGACTCAGAAAGACTGGAGAGGGAGTGCTGTGGCCAGGACTTGGTTGAAGATATTACTTGTAGTTTTTCGCACACCCTGCCTACCTTGTCTTTGTCTTGATGCCTGGCTCATCAGCATGGTCCCTGGGTACCACTGGCAGCCTGGACACTGAAGCCTGGCTGCTGGAGGGCTACATCAGGGCAGCAAATTAAAGGAAATCCAAGCCATCTCCTGCAGGATGACATCTTCCCACCAGGCTACTATAGGACCTTCCCAAGTTCCTGGGTGAGAGGGTTGTGGTGGTGAAAGGAGGACACAAGGCGACCCAGGCTTTTTAGGGGGTGAAGGGCAATGCCTCTTGGTGTCTGGGGAGATGCCACGTTGCTGGCAGTGCAGCAGGGAGTGGGGAGAGGAGCTCTTCCTACCTTGAACACCAGGATGAGAAGGATGCCAGGGATGGAGGCAATTCTGATCAGCCACCGCCAGCCGATGGTTGGGTTCACCACGGATGCCAGACCAATGATTAACAAGGATCCTGCCAACCAGAACACCTTTATAAGGGAAATAAAGGGGTTAAAACATTAATATGTGGCAATGATATGTTTGTTTTCTTCCATTCTGGTCTGGCTGCATGTGTAGGTGGGGGTCTGTGCTGGGGAGTGCTGTGTTTCAAACTGAGCCATCCCACAACAGCCTGAGAAGTTGATCTTAGGTTGAAGGAAAGAGGGAAAGAAAAACAAGGATGTGGGGAGGGACAGCTGAAGATAGTCTTAATTATCTCCAGATAAAACCAGAAAACTTGCTGTGGCTACCATTGTACTTAAAGCCATTCTTTGTCCTTCCAGTTCCTTCTCTACTAATGCCCATGATTTTTCTTCTTGTCTAAATCCCTACAGGGAAGCAGCACATTTACAAGCATTGAAGGCAAAAAAGGGCCATATTTCCACTGCTGGAAGTTAGGGGGTCTCCAATAGACACAATGCCAAGTTATACCAATGGAGAATCCATCCCCCTGATCCACAAGTACATTCTTCCATGAAGTTCACTTGTTGCCATTAGGAGACACATCCCTTACAAAGCGACCACCCAAGGGAGCACAGCCAACACCAAGCACAAACAAATACATAAAACACTTTGGTAACAAAGCCCTAGGATCAAACAGGCAATAATTAAAAGCAAATTATTCCTGACACCAAGAGCCTATACAAACACCTTAGGTTCAACAGTCAGATGAATTTATGTGCTCAGTGAGGCCTCCTCAGATCATTTGCTTCTGTATCAAGTGTCCATTGCAGAAATCTGGAGTAAACAACAACCCGAGTCATGCTCGCTGTGGTCTTTGCCCAGCAAGAGGGCACAACCCTCCCAACACATCTCAGGCCAAAGTCAGGACTGTTTACGCCAGCCCTATCCTCCTCCAAGCCCTGTGCCTTCCCTGAGCAGAGACGGGGAGAGGCACAGATTAGGAACTCATCTGGGAATCCCCTTACTAATAAACTGTAATTAAACAAGTCCAAAGAGAGGAGAGATGAGCCCAGGCCCAGGGGGTGTCAGTGGTTCCACTAGCCACAGAAAGCCCATTGCCACTGGTCCCATTAGAGCAGTTATTGATAGGAGAACCAAGAGGCTGTGTGTCAGCCATCACTGTGTCCCCATGCAATGTTTGCACCATCCAATTATTTGAGAAGGAATTCCTGCCTCTCTTCTGCAGGAAGCTGCCTGCAAACACCAGGCTCCAGGGCACAGGAGGCAGCAGGTGCTTGCTTGGACCTAGACAAGTGTGACTGGGAGAAAGGCTGATGTACTGGAGATCCAGCTTCCAAACAGCAGTGGGACAAATCTCCCAGGACTCAGGGCTAGAAGAAAGAGTAACATGCTCATTCTTACCTGAGATAAGGGCAACATGTATCCTCTGTATTTGGTGGGCAAAAATTCCGTTTTTATGATAAGCCTAGTGAAAAAGGGGAAAACACAGAAATACAGCAACCATGGGAATTTCTGTACTAATCAAGTAGCAGTTCAGCTCAGCTCAGTCAGTGCTGGATGGACATTGTTGCCTGTAGACAGAGTACCACCCCCCTTCCACCACTGAGCACCCAGAGATGGGAGGTCCCTGCTCAATATGCCTTCTGCTCAGGCAGGCAGCAAATTATAAGGGGGATGCACAACATGAACCCCCTTCAGGCTGTGGTTGTAGGATGTAGGCAGGCAACCACTGCTGTCTGTGCATCAGGAAACCTACAGAAAGGTCCTGTGAGGTGACTGAAGTGTCAGCACAGGCACAGAGTATGTGGAAATGAACAATTTTTAGTGGTTTTATTATTATTATTAAACAAAGAAATAATTTTTTATTAAATGGTTGCATAGCTCTTTGGGGAGGGCCTGGCACTGGCATCTCTCAGGCTCACAAGTGTGAATTGTGCTTTCTTGGCTGGAAAGAGAAGGAACGGGGAGAAATCCACTGTGGCTCCTTCTATCTCGGTTATTCAAGTGTTTTATCAAGTGTGCAGTTTCTCTTTGTCCACGTTAGGCTCATTCAGGTCTCCATGGCCAGGGAAGGGGGACCTTCCTAAGAGAGAGGCAGCATCAGAAGCTCAGCACATGCATATGGCCCAGGAGCACGATGCTTTCTCCCAGTAGCACCCCATCCTTCAGCAAAGGGCTCTTAGGTCAACATGACCAGTTTGGGGCTTTCCTGTGTGCGCAGCAATCAGGCTTCAAGGAACAGTGGAAGATGCTGAAATGTTGCATTTATTTCCCAGAGTCAAAAGTAATAATTTGTTTTGCCAGGCTCCTACTGAAGTCGTTGTTAATATTGTGAATTTTTCCTCTCCCCCTTCCTGTCCCCCTTTCTGCCCCAACAGGGCAAAATGTTTCATTTGAGTGGGAACATTTTATATCAGTTCAAGAAGAATTTGCTACTTAAGCAGAGTTGTTGTGGCTTTTTTACGAGGAAGCAGCCTTTGCTCATCTGTTACCTGTCTAACTGTTTGTGTAATATATGTGCTTAATAATCCCTCTGTCACTGGCTGAACCTAAACCAGCTGCCCCCAATATTCCAGGGCTCAAGAGTCCTTGGGAACTGCAATTCAGGTAAATCAACTGGGATTCAGTAAAATTACAGAATGGCGGTTTTTGTTTTACAGCGATGTGGGAATTTGTTCCCCTTTCCACTTCCAGCCCCTGTGGAAGCCCCTTCCCCACCATCTCCTCCAGGTTGCAGTACGGAAACCCAGCCTCTGAGGCCCATGGGTGCCCACACTAACCTGCCCATGAAGGCTGGCTCATCTCTGCCCATGCCATGGGGCATGAGGCACAGTCTTACCCTTGTGCATGGCCTGACACACCACCTCCTACCATGGCCCGCAGGAACACAAACCAGATGTAGGATGGGGCAAATGAGGTCAGCAGGGAGAAATAGGATGCCCAGAGGAATGAGAGCAGCAGAATCTGCAAAAGAGGAAAAATTAGGGTCATCAAACCATGGGCTCAGCCAGGTCCATGCATGGCTCCTGTGGGGCTTAAGAAAAGGACATGCAGCCCCCAGTGATCACTCACCTTCCAGCGGCCATACCTGTCAGCCAGGAGCCCGAGCACTATGCTGAAGACCATGTAGCCAAAAAACACCATCTAAGGGAAATTGAAACACAGCCATGGAGGGCTCACTCCTGGCAGCACTGGGCAGCTCTGCTCTTTGGACTGTGGGTGAGCTGAACGCTTTCTGAGCAGCAGGATGAACTGCAGTTCCCAGAACCATGAGCGAGGTGGCTTTCAGGGGTTGACTTCCTCCATGTAGGCAATTACTGCTTCAGCCCTCAAAGCTGAGGGTTGGATGGAAAAGACTTCAAAATAAGAAGATGGAAGTGGGGTGTTGTTCTCGCATTACAGCTCTAGACTTGGATGTGTGCTCATGTCAGCTCACTTTCAGTTTTTCTACAGCAGTGGTACTGTTCATGTCCCTGAGAGGAGGCCCTAGGGATTCATTTGGTCCACTGGGAAGTGTACTTTACAAAGCTCATGGTGGTTCCCATGACAATGACCACATGGTGGGTGACCGGCATGGAGGGAACACAAATCACTCACCGTTGTCACTAAAGCCACCTGCCAGTCTTGAAGCTGCCACTCGCATCGGATCAGAGGGGACACAACAGCTATTAGCATGATCTCCATGGCTTCAGCCACCTTTGGGAATGAGAAACATAGAAACATGGAAATGTCTGGGCTGGAAGGGACCTCCAGAGGTCATCTAGGCGAGCCCCCCTGCTGAGAGCAGGGACATCCTCAACTAGAGCGGGTTGCTCAGAGCCCCACCTTGAATGTCTCCAGGAATGGGCTCTCAATCACCTCCCTGGGCAACCTGATAGAAAGCAGGTATCTAAGTACACCGTATATCTACAGAGGCTGGAAAGATTTGTCCTTTGCAGAGGAGACTCTTAACCAGCTGTGCTAGTGGAAGGTCTTCCAACTATCTCTGGAAACCAAGCTCCTTGGTTAGCTACCCTGCTGTGAATTTTGTCATCTAACACAAAAATGACCTCTTAAAGCTGTTTTTGATTAAAAACTTCATTGCTTCATTGGCTGTTTGTCCCAGCAGCTGGCTTCAGTTAAGAAATAAGCCTATCATTTACACATGGCTAGAGGCTTTTATACCTCAGCTGTAGCGATTCTCATGGATACGTCCCCATGCTCTCTTTACCCCAGCCTGGCCTCAGCCTTTTGCCCCAGTTCCCAAACCACATACACCGTTAACACAACATCCTGCCAGCTAGGACATTTTCTGGGTAGCCAAGGGTGAGAAGAAGGTAGCCCTACCATGCCACATTGCATAGGGTTTGGGTGCCCTGGAGATGGCATGAAAGAGGCCATCAGGAGGCTGAACATAACCTCCAGGCACTATTGAAAACGTGCCCCATCAGTGCTGCCTGATGGGACCATGCTCCAGGGTGGGGGCCAGGCCAGGGTGCTCTGGGCCAGTCTGCTCAGCTTTGTCCTAAAATAGGTCTGATATCAGTTGTGGCCAATATTGAATTTGGCCCAAGTGGACAACAGATACTGCACTTGAGAAGGTATGTGTGAATAAACATGGGCAGAGATATGGTGCCCGTAGTGCTTGTGGTTGTTATTTCACAGCAATAAGGAAAATGAGAAGAGAGGTTTTTCAGGCCAGCGCAGATGGCTGCAGAGACTTACCCCAGTGCTGCCCATGATCAGAAAAAGCATGATGTGGAACCTCCCAAAACCAATGGTTTCCACAGCTTCTTCCACTGTAAATGTCTTCTGCCCTGAACACCAAAGGGACAGAGACAAAACACACATTAGCAATCAAATTGTACCTTCTCGTTATGAGATGTCAGCATTTTTCATGCTACAGTGGAACTGTACCAGGAAGAAGGCTGGAAATACCAGTTCCATGTCCGCTGGACATGCTGGTGGTTGGACACATCAGGTGCTTGCTGAAACAGCAGCCAGTGGGGATGAGGGCAGGCTGGGCATTAGGGAAGGACAGCCTTGTACCGAGTTACCCCAGCTGCTTCAGAAGCCCATGGCTGAGACTGTGTCTGGGCAATGGTTTACTCTCTTCCCCTACCCAAATCTTCAGGAGGTTCTGTCCGTCTGCATCCCTGGGGTATGGGCCCACTCCCAGCATGGGTGGTGTGACCTGGGGGCTGCCCCAGGTCCAAGCCCTGCAAGACAAGCACAGCCAGGGTCTCTGGGCTCACTTGCATCTCCTAAGCCTTTATTCCTGACTTTCCCTCCCATGTCAGGAGCACACAAAACATCTCAAGTTCAGAACTGGCATTGCTTTATAAACAGACCTGGCAGAAAGCTTTCAGTGTATGTATACTTGTAAGCTCTTATTTAAGTCAGGTCATAGCTGCATACATTTTTCTGTCAGGCCATTTATCTCACAACTAAGTCATCTCAAATGCACCAACATTGCCTCTGAAATGGAACTGAACTTACTGTAGAATTCCATGAGAAGACACTTCTGTTTTGTTTTTTTTTTTTCAGATGCAGAACTTTTCTTTTTACTTTTTTCTATGTTTTCATTCACTTTAAAATTCTTATGAAATAGAGTACAATTTAAAAAAAAAAACCAAACATAAATTATCCAAAATGAAAGAAATCTTGAGTTACAGGCATAATAAAATGTTTACATGAAGTGGAGGCCTGAGAAAAACCAAGCCAGACAGATTTTCCCACCACTGCAAGTAGCAAGTACCAGTCTGGTGGTAGCTGCGCTGGGAGAAGTATGAAGCTGATGTTTATGGCTCTGTGTAGAGAGGCTTAGGCAGCTGGACTGCCAGGACTGGAGACCCTCCCTCTACCCTGGCTAAATGAGGACCCAAATTCCTAGTCCCACAAATAAAACCTCACCTTTTGGGGGTTCTTGTCGTTCCATGGGGATTTCCTCCAAGCCAATTGCATTTTCTGCCTCCTTAGGTGCAGTAGCCATCTCAGTTCCTGCTGGGGTCCACTGGCACTGTCAGGTAAGGCTGGGGTTTAACTGTGAAACCTCTGAACAGTCACAAAGCCATCTGAGCAATAAAGCAGCAAAGCAGTGCTGGAGTGGAAACATTCAGATCTGCTCAAGCGCAGGTTTGTTTCAGGCAGCTGCTGGGAGGTGTGGTTGTACAATTCTTCCCTATCCTTGGGCCACTCAGTACATGATGCAACTCCCCCTCCCTGGGCCGCACAACAACCCACTGGTCAGTCAGGTATGGTCTGTGAAAGGCAGTGTACCAGAACCTCAATCACAGCCATTTTAACTCATCAGAAAAACTCAGTCCCAGGGCAGGGATTAAGCACACCACTTGCTTTAGCCTACAAGCTCTCCTGCTTTATTCAAGACACTAAGGTGGAGGGTTCAACCCATATTTAATGTGATGACCCTCCAGGGTGCTGGACTTGGCCCAGGCAGCTTTCGCAGCTGCTCAGCAGTGACTGAGGAGGCTGCATCAGGGCGAGAGCTTGGAGGATTTCATGACCAAGAGCACCTAATGAAAGACAAAAAACCCCACCTGAGATAGAGGGCAGCATGGACACAGAAACGACAGAGTTACAGTACTCTCAGGTTGGATACCCTAAAAGCATTCTACTTAGGTTCTGTTATAAGGAGGTTGTTAAGGACTAATAGCAGATTAGCCAGTTGGGTCACATACACCGACCTTGTTGTTACAGATCATTACAATCCAGCATCCAAGAGACTGTACAGGATATTGCCTACAACTGTCTCTCAGCAGTATCCTCAGAGGCAGCAATAGCTGCCAGCAACACACAGTGCCACCAGCTGACTATGCTGGCCACCATCTAGGGACCAGTTCCAAGCAGAAACAGCTCAAGAGCAACCAAACAAAGTACTTGGAAGAGCCCATGAGAATAGGTAAGGCTTTCACTCTGTGTCTGAATCACGAAGGGCTTTGTAAAAACAAAATCTAGGGAACTGTTTCTCCCTAAGTTGCCACATCACGCCTGTGTCTGGTTAAACAGCCACTCTCCTCCAGACCCTGCAACAGGCACAGCCCAGGGCACCATCAGGACAGGCTGGGGCATGCCCTGGATAAAGATCAAGCCCTGAGCCCACCGATGGTGATGCTGGGATACTCTGCTAATTTTTGCCAAGAGGTGCTGGAGCATTTCACTGTCTCTCACTCACTCTGGGCCACATGGCACCATTCTGGGAAGTCCCACAGCTCCACCAGAAAAGGGGAGGAAACCCCAATCCCTGATACTGATTTGCAGAACTCCCAGTGAGGTTCAGGTGCTCAAGCAGAAGTGTTCAGTGTCACCTCCAACCCCCACAGTAGCCAAGACACACCCAGAGGTGTCAGGATTGTGGATAGCACCTATGGGAGACCTACACTGCTCTCAAATAGCAGTGAGAGAGCAGCTGGGATAACTTCTCTAGCTTCTCAACACCAGAAATCTGTGCAGGTACCTGTATCACCCTCTGTCCAGGTATTAGGGCAGGGGATCTTATCCATAAGCAGATAAGAAGGCACTGTTCAGTTAAATCCCTGCCACTGTATGCTCTGCTCTAGCACTTAAGCCCAAAAGACAGAGATTTAGATGCAACACTTCAGTAAGCCTCCCAGTGGTTCCTACCAAACTCACAGTTTGCTCATCCCAAACCTCTGCAGCCCTGTTTCCCTTGATGGAGTAGATAGTGTCTATCATGCCTCTTCAGGGAGTCACAAGAGTCACAAGTTTCCCACTGTTTGTAAGTCCCACATATGAATGATCAGATATCCCCACTATTAAGTCTCTAGACAAGGCTACCTTAAATATTTTTCTTTTTTGTTTGAGTGAATCAGTCTTACCTCTGCAGTGTCCCACACACAAAGGAGGAGATCGTTCTTCTTATCTGACTGTTTCTTTCCTTTCTTTTATTTTCTGTTTGTGGTGCTGTGGCTTTGGGATCCAGCTCCCAGGAGTCAGGTTTCCTCCTTGCTGGGCGCAGGTGGGCTCTCTCCACCCACCTCCACCCCCAAGAGGTAAGGTGGTGTAGGCAGTACTGACCTGTGCTGGTCCCACGGCACCTACAGGTCCTTCACAGAGGCTGCCCACCATGGGCGATGGTGCTTGCCCATCCCTTTTTGTGGGGTCAGCACCAGGGATATGGAGGGAGGTCAATGGGGAGACATCTGCATCACAACACCAGCAAGATTTTAGCTGATGAATTTTGGGGCCAGGTCCTGCAGCACCAGTGCTCATGTAACGTGCCCATGCCATCTCCTGCAAAGCTATGAGCAGTGCCTTGGTGCTGCAGCCACCAGCCCTACCTTAGGCCAGATGAAGCCAGCAGGTCAAAAAAAAATTAAGCCTGTTCACCTGTTTCATCCTTCTAAATTTCCTGATCAAGTACCAAACCACAGGAAGCATTTGTGGCTTAAACTGACACAGAGATCCCAGCATTACCATGCAGCAAGCCCCAGGGCTACAGGATGTGTTGGCCAGTGAATCTGAGCTACAATAGATATGTGCTCTTGACTTGGAGTGTATATGTCAGCCTTTATGATGTGTGTTGGCATCGGTGAAGGCCAGCGAAGACACTGGCATGTTTTTTGTCTCTCTTTCATGAGGGTTCCCAAAATCCTTCTGTTCTGAAATACATACACTGAGCTGACAGCAATGTTGCAATGGTTTTATCAAAGCATGTAATTCCCGTGCCAAACCCCATGCTTCCAAACATCAGAAACACATTTGCTACCAGCCAACATATGCTATTTCACAGCCTTATTTTCCTCTTAATAATACTGAATATTCAGCTGCTGCCACTATTGGCATCTGCTGAACATGATGCATGATCCAGGCTACCAGATCCATACCATTATGTTTTCATTGTGAAAACTCAGACAGCATGCATGCAATCACAAGAGTGTACAGATGTTTTGGTACTTCAGCTTCCCAGTGCAGAAGAGAAAAAATTACAAAAATACCAGTGAAATTATCAGCCACAGAAATGTTCTTTCAGGCCCGGGTGCTTGGGGATGAACAAAGGGATACTATGTCTATTACATTTTTTGAACCACCTCATGATAATTTAGTTATGTGCCAGAGAAGTACAAAGGCTGATTGGGGTAAAGCATGAATGGAAACACCTACACATTGAAAGCTCCAGGAGAAACAAAAGTGTGAGGGCAAAAAGAAATCTCTCCACGCTGGCCATCATGGAGAGCCATCATATGGGTAAACGCTGAGGAAAGTGCTGTTTGCTGCAGGAGCCAAAGGCCAGGCTTCAATAAATTGTTGACTCCTGAAGTTTACGAAAGCTTAGTCCAAAACCAAGTTCATCCTTACTAGTCCAGAGGACCTAAGAGAAGACAAGAACTTGATACCTGTCTTTCCTCGTCCTTCACATCACCAAAGCCATCCTGGCAGGAGGGCCTGGCCACAGAGGGCAATGGCTCTCATGAGAAGGAATAAAAAATCCTGTTAAGATTGTGAGTGACTGGAATCAGTTTGATTGACATTGTTATCCCTTTCCCATCCTACATGGTTGTTCACTATGTCTTTTTACATTAATTTCCTACAAAATGATGCAACTCATGTCACCAGCTCTCAGAAAAAAACACCTTCCTAGCAATGGAATGAGCTTTGGATCCAGAAGGAGCACCCATTCCTCCCCAGACACCAATCCTAAGTCCACCACAGAGGGGCACACAGCGGTCAATTCCTCGCTTTGGAAGAGTTTAGCAGTGAGTAAAGTTCAAATGAAGACACTGGGGTGTTGTACCAAGGTCTACTAGGTCTAACAGTGGTCTCTGCTGGATCTGACCACATCTGGTTGTCACATTCACAGAACCAGCTAGAAAACACGGTCCCATTCAGCTTAGCAGCTGTACAGGGGAACAGACAGTCATTGCCCTGCTCCAAAATCCCCCTCACCTTCTGGAGAAAGGCCTTTCAAAAACAAGGCACTCTGGAACATATCTGGGTTTTTAAATAAGTCTTAAAACCAACCCAGATGAAATCCAGGGCTCTCCTCAAAGTGTATGAGAACAACCCTGCCTCTCAGCAGTGTTTTGTCTGAATGCTCCCTGATTATTAAGTGGGCTTGGTCCTCCTGAGGCATGAGGAAATGCTAACCCTGTATCACAACTGCTCAAGTGAGCCACAGGCTCTGCTGTGTTATTCAGCTGTGTACAGAAAGGGAGAGCTGAATACAGAATTCAGCCAAATGTTTGAATTACTGTTCAGCGCAGTAAACAACAGAACACCTTGTCACCTGCAGTATTCACAGGATAAATTGTTTTTCCTGCTTAAATTGTAAACCTCAGACAAAAAGCAAACCACCAAGAGGCTCTAAAAGGAATGGATATTCTGTTTTATGTAATCACCTTCTCAGTTACATTGCAATCACATGGAAGGGTGCAATAAAGATAAAATATGTCTTTGGGCAGAAAATCCGCCCACTGTTTCATAAAGCAAATTGTTTTCTTGGTGTTTGGTAATACATCAAACTAGTTCAGCTTTTCTGGCTTCAAGACAACTTTTCTCCTGAATGGGAATAAACAAAATAGGCCAGAAGGAAGGAACAAAGGTGATGTGCATATGCTGAGTAACTGTGACACCAGCTGCATTCACCTCATGCAGTTTCCTTCTGCACTGTAGGTTACCCATGCCTGAAGCACTGGTAGCATGAGACCACGTGTGGGTCATGAACACACTCCTGTGTTCACCAATTCTCAGCTTCGAACCCAAACTGATGTTAAAAGGTAAAAAGACTCATGGCTGTGTTGGTACCTGTGCCCCACACCAGTATGGCTTCTTGAGACCACAAGCAGAAAAGTGGAACAACTGCTTTGCCTGGGGCTCTACTTTCTCCTCCATCACTGGAGCAGGAAGGTGTTTTTCAAGTCTGACTACTGCAGACTCACAGCCTATATGATAACTATTTCATTGTGCATCTTGCTGGGAACACTCCCAGGTGGTTTTCTTCAGTGGAACTGGAGATCAGGGGTATGAGGTTTGAAAATGGGGCTTGCTTGGTCACAGACCATGGAAGGAAACACTGTCACCTCCAGATCTATTGGTGTGATGTGTTGGGATTTTACATCCTCTGTGGTTAAAAAAATAGCCTGTTATGATTAACACTATTCAATTTGAAAGCTTAGTAATTCATGAATATTTAGGAAAGATCCCAGTACATCAATATTTCAAATGAATCTCAACTGGTTTGATTCCTCTCTCTTTCTGTTCATTAGGTATTAGCATTTCTACACCATCTACATTAACAACCTGTCTTGAAAAATACAGCACAGAGGGAGTCTTCTTAAGTCTCCAGTGAGAAACAAGTCAATAGAGAGAAATAAATTGGCTGCCAGTGTGGAAACTGGCACGCTCTTTTGTTTACACAGCTCAGAACTAACACTTTTGTTAAGTGATGACGTGTGCAAATGTCTATAATTCAGTGCTGTCAAGCCCTGGAGCAAATAAGACAAAAAGAGGGTTGTTGTAGTAAAGCATATAGAAAGCTGCAAGCCTGCAATATGATCTGCCTTTTAGCTGGTTTGCATTGTCTGCTAAATGAAGGACTGCAATTTTATAAGGGACTTAATCACTGTCATATGATCAACCACAGCTTGAACCAATAGCCGAAACACATTTTCCTCAGAAAGAAATATGCCACAAAGACAAGATAGTAAATGGAGCAACACACATGCGAGTTGATTATTAATAACCAGTTCAATTCAAAGACTGCATCTCCTGTTTTCAACCAAGCAGGAGGCAGCTGACCCGATCAAATGCTGAAGACTGGGCACTTGGCAAAGACATCAGTGGATATACTTAGCCAAGGGTCCAGCCAGCTCCTCTGATGAAGTTCAGCTAGCTCTCTGCTGGTAACAGCAGTATATGTGAATGCAGCTAGGGCAATTTAATCTACAGCTGCTCTTCTTTCAAGAGCTACATCCTATTCTGTTTTATCCTATATATCCTACTCTAGGTGAGCAACCACAAGAAAAGAGACCCTGGTCTGAGGCGCGAAGCAGCAGCTCACTGGCCTCACTCTTCTGCAGTGCCATCAATGATGTGCTCGAAGGAGAATGGAGAAAATTTGTACCCAGCTCCCACGTAGAACTTGTTCTGGAACTCCACCCTGGGGAGAAGCAGAGTGGGGCATCAGTACTGCCCACAGGAAGCACCTACAGCCAGCTGAGAGGCTAAAACTTGGCACCCATGGGAAAAGGGAAGCCATGAGAGATGATGGCCTCTGATCTAGGAACACAGGCCCCTTCTAGAGCCAGCATTGAGATGCAGGCAGCCCAGGGAGCAACCCAGTATGCATCTGTTTTGATTTTCCATCAGTCAGCCTGGAAATGCTCCTTGTGAGTCCAGTCAAGAGGACCTTGCCTGCCTGCTTCTCGCATCTCTGAGAGCTGGGATTACTGCCTGCTGGTTGCACAGTCTGATAGGAGACAGGCATCTCCCCCTCTGTGCACAAGGACAAGCAACTGCACCACAGTTTGTTTCGGTAGCATCTGTGGTTTGTGGTGGGATGTTACATGGTGAAAAAAGCCACAGCTTGGGTGCTCAGGCAGGATGACAAGTTATGGTGGTGGTGAGTGGCAATATGTTATCTTGGTCTTGCTTTACATACGAGCCTGATGGTGTGTCCACACTGATGTCCTCGCCTGGACTGATGGCCAGTTGAGTCAGACTACAGCTAACTTGAAACTGGTTTGCCACAAACCCAAACCAGCCTGGAGCTTGTATTGAGCTAAAGGCACAAGCACTGACCCAGGTTTTCAGTGGGTTTTACAGCCACGGCCAGACCATTGCTGCCTTACAAAGTCTCCAGCTGTCTTGTTTGATGATCATTCTGAGTGGGACACACAACCAGTGGTCTGACTGTGGTGCTTTCAGGTCAAGGTGGCCTCAGTGGCTCTGTGTGTTTACCAGGGCAGAACTGCAGGTTGCATTTGCCACACATGCCCACAGCCATCACAGGCTCAGGAGGACAGGCAGGTTGCTGCAGGGAGCAGCTCAGAGATGGACCAGAGAGCTCAGACCTCCCTTTGGAGGAATCTCCCTTGCTTCATTTGCCAAGGGGGACAGATGTCCTAAAACATAGGTACTAGCACAGTATGTCTAACCCTGGCTGGTGTGGCCACATGTTTTCACAGTCTGATCCCTCCCAAAGGCTGCTCCAGGAAAAGCCTCCCAAGACCACACCACCTACCAGTGCAGACGCAAGGCATGCAGAAAGGCTGAGAGCCCCTCCATGACAAGCAGGATCGCTACCGTCAGCACGGCAAATGCTGCGAAGATGATGAAGATGACAATGAGGCCTGCCCAGCTGCTGCTGTTGAACCCATTGTGCATTACCATGGTCCAAAGGACCTCTGACAGTTCTGCAAAAAGAAATAAAGGGAAAACAGTGCTGAGCAACAGCTGCGGACAGACACAGTGCACAATCTGTCTGCTCACCCTGGGAAAAAACCCAGTTAGATGATTTGGCCTAGGATAAAATGTACATGAGAGTAATCAGTCATAGAATGGCTTAGGTTGTAAGGGATCTGACATGGGCAGGGACGCCTCTCAACTAGACTAGGTTGCTCGAGGCCTCATCCAACCTGGCCTTGAACACCGCCAGGGAGGAGACATCCAAAGCCCCTCTGGGCAATCTGTTCCAGAGCCTCACCACCCTCGTACTGAAAAACTTCTTCCTGAGATCCCATCTAAACCTATTCTCCTTCAGTTCAAAACCATTTCCCCTCCTCCTGTCACTAGACACTCTTGTGAAGAGTCCCTCTCCAGCCTTCCTGTAGGTTCCCTTCAGGTACTGGAAGGTAGTTATAAGGTCCCCTCAGAGACTTCACTTCTCCAGGCTTACCAATCCCAGCTCCCTCAGCCTATCTTCATAGCAGAGGTGCTTGAGCCACTAAATCATCTTAATGGCCCTCCCCTGGACTCATTCCAACAGATCTATGTCCCTCTTATGGTGTGGACACCAGAACTGGATGTAGTATTAAAGGTGGGGTCTCATGAGAGAAGAGTAAAGGACGAGAATCATGTACATCACAGTAATTATGTATGGCCACCCTGCCTCTCCATGATGATTGGGGAAGGAAGGTGGCTGCAGATTGCTTTCCATCACTCCTTTTCACTGTGTTAGAAGTTGATGGTGCATTTTTGGCTTGCCTTTACATCATAAATCCATGCAAACACACTACCAAGGCTGCTGTTACCCTGGCCTGATACAGTCATCAATTTAATTTGCACCTCTTTAGCACGGCAGGTAGGCAGTGTGCAGAGATGTCTAGGACCGCCTGATGCTAAATGCCAGTGAATGTGATCAACTGACATAGTCAATATTCAATACATGTGTAGAATAGGTTACAAGCTATACTGGCTGATGTTAGCTAAGACCCACAGGAGATATATAATTCCCATTTGTACATCAAACCACTTCTCCTAGAGTGTCATGGAGAAGCTGTGGTGGGAACAAAACCAAACAACTACTTGGTCCCACCCAAGGCAGACTGCATTAGTGTTTAGGTTGCTTGCATGCTCCTAAAGATTTGTTTCTTGCACAGGTTTATGTCAGCATTCACAGCACTAGTATAGCTGATGTGTCCTGTCAGTTCAGTAACATATTCCTAACTTAATGATACCAGTCACATAGGACAGATACAGGAGCAATTTTCCTCTTGGGATACAGGCAAGGCAAAGACTTAGCCCAGCTCTTCTCCATCCAGTAGCTCCAGCCACCAGATCAGCTTTTGTTTTGCATTGAGCCATATTCAGATTCAATGTCCTGTTACTTTTGGTGACAACAGATGCAACAGAACTCTTGCAAATGCTGCCTTCAGGAAAAATACTCCTGTCAATGCCAGTTTGTAAGGCTGCAAAGGAATATGGTGTCTTTCCAGGCAGAACTCTGACATACATCAGACTGCCCTTAGCTAAGCTTTATAGTTGGTTAGTTGGTTTATTTTATTTCATTTAGATATCTATCCTTCATGAAAAGCTAATGTGTATTAATTCCCCCTCAACTCTTACGAAGCGCAGTTCTCTGCCAAGAAGATTGACAGCCCTGTCAATCCATCGCATCCCCCCGCCTTTGTTTTCCATTTTTGTGTGCCTAGTTCTTTAGGACAAGCAGTAGCCAGAGGCAGTACAGTAATTTTTATACAAAACATTTCAGAAAAACTAGAGTAGTTGAAAATCCGAAGTTCCAGCCCGAGGCAATTTCCAGTATTTGAGCATTTGTTTTTATCTTAAATCAAGACAAAAGACATTGAAATGTTGTACACTTCTAATGGAATATGAGGTTCCGCTAAATGTTGCTGGGAAAATACCAGTGAAAATGACAATATTCCAGGAGTTCTTAAATTAAAATGTTTCTTTCTAGTTTGCTGAACCAAATCAAAATAACTCTTTCAAGTAATTTTGACATTCATCTGCATAGCCTAAGGCTACAGCTAGTGCCTCTTGGAAAATGAAGCTATGGTTCTCCCACTACCTTTACTTCTATGGACTGGACTACCCATTTGGATTGCACCTCTCACACTGCCATACACCACGACTGTTCCAGAGGGGTGGCTACAGAGCAGCATGGAAAAGGGGACCCAGCCTTTAATTGCAGTCATGAGCTGTCAGATGCATAGCTGCCAGGGATCAGCACTGACAACTGAGATGGCCACCACAGAAAACTTGGACTGATCTGACCTGAAGCAAAACATTCTGAGACACAAATGTCCACAAAGAGATTTCTGATGGAGAAATTCAGAGTAATAATCAAACAATGCAGAAGCAGTGGTCAGTATGGAGTTGCTGGTGAGTTAATTAACAGGTAATCAAACACTCACGTGCATGGGCTAAGCTCAGTGCCCAGAGCCGCAAGTAGGATGCTGTGTTGGAGATGCAGCCAAGGCAGTATTCAATGGTATGGATAGCTTGGTGGACAAATGTGTCTCCAAAATCGAACTGAAACAACATAAAAGCAAACATTATTAGTTCTCAGTTCAGGGCTTCCTGGTTAACAGAGCAACACTCTGCAAAAGGCTCTTCATAATCCTCCCATTTCCTTGCTATGTCCTGAGCAACACAAAAATATTTCCTATTTAAAGAGACTGCACTGGAAAGTGTCAATTCTGTAAGATCTTCTGTCCGGAGAAATGCAATCCACGTGAGAAGGAAATGTTCAGGCATCAGCTCATATTCCTGTCTTAAAATTTCAAATCTTTAGATGTCAATCCAATTGCTACCAATCTTTGTGATTCCTTACATTCTTATACCAAATAGGGGTTTTCAGACTACCTGCCTATTGGCATAGACCTTTGGAGAGATATCACTGTATAAGCCTATCTTCTAGAGACTGTGAATATTCCCCGTGACTGGGAACAGTCAGACATATCCACACTCAATATTGTTGGTGTTCTCAACTGCTACAAACACTTTTGTCACTTTTTAAACTGTGTTACTGCATACTGCAGAAGCCCTTGACAATATCTGCCAAAGGAAGGCTTCTCTCCCTAGCCAACACTTCAGGTTGCCGACTGTTAAATGCTCCTTTGCAATGCAAAGGAAGGAAAACTCACCGACTCTCGGGGAAGGCTTGACCTTCTTTGTGTGCAATATGGAAGTGAAACAAACTCTCCTCAGAAAACAAAAATGTGAGGTTTGTAAAGGCTGGAGGTTTGTGAGAATGCCTGCCCTCACCTCACAAAACTAAAGACAAAAAGCGGAGGAGTTTATTCTATGAAAATTGTTCTGCTTGCTCTGCTTGGAAACAAATTGTTGCAGCAGTGTCTCTTGGTATCTTACTAAAAGGAAGGGCTGTCAGCTCTGCAAAAGCCTGCTGCTTGACTTTGTGTCTTCTGCTACTGTGTCTGTCTGAATAACTTTCTGCCCACATTTTCTTACCTCTTCATCATCATCCTCATGTCCTCCATGGCCACCACTGTGGTCTCCCTGGGAAACTTTCTTGGAGTGAGTGGTCTCTGAGTCATCTACCTCATTTTCACCTCCAGGATTTCCCAAGGTGGCTTGAGATCGAATCTTTTGGGAACAAAATGTAATATATCTTTCGGGTCAGGCTACAGGTTGATATCAAAATGAAGCATACCATGGTACAGAGCACCTTCAATAACCTCATGATGGGTAACACGTGAGGGGCTCTATCATGAACATAAGGACAATTTCAGCAATAGTCATCACAGACCACAGAAACTGAGTACACCAGCTGAATGACCAGTAATTCTTAAATATTTTCAATCCAGAAGATTTTCCAGTGATTACAACTAATTTGGAGGTCGTTTCTGGTTTCACAATGCATTCTGTATACCCACCATGAGAAGATCCATCACTTTTGACAAATGAGAAAACTGAGGCACATTAAAGCTGATGATCTCTAATTAGATGAGCACAAATCAAAGGAATTAGCATCAAGTGAAAGGCAAATGGAGCCTGAAAGGTTCAGGTGACTTGATGAAGGTCATACAGTTCCTGGGATACTGACAAAAATACAATTCAGATCTCTTCATTTATTTTAAATTGACAAAAACCTTCTGTGGCAAAAACTTCATGACAACCCATCTTCTTTCCATAATAATTATTTACAGAGCTTTTCTAGATGCCTAATCTGAGCCTCACTCAAGATATAACAGCACAGCATAAGAATAGTCCTACATTACATGGCTGTAACTGTCCTATTATGCAGCATAACTAAATATGGACCTCACAGCTTGTCAGGTTTTGTCCTGTCACTCTTTATAGCTTCCAGCAGGTTTCATGGGTAAGGTCTCATGATAATATATTGTTTCCTACTGCAGCAGTAATCATTGTCACACCCACTTTATCTTTGCTTTACCTGAATGTCAGCATAGAGAACAGACTTTGTTGCAAACATATAAATCTGGGTAAATGTAAAATGTGATCAGACAGCTAACATATGAAAATTAGGAGCAGGAATACAGGGGCATAATAGGAGGTGGGGAAAAGCTGTCAGATATTACTAGCATCAAAGCAGGAGATGGAGTCAGCCGTGTCAAGCTTTCATCCAAATCCCAGAAGAATGACAAAATAAGAAATTACAGCACAGAGGCAGGGCTGCAAAGGTCTCCCAGGGACCTGGCTTTCAGTTATAGGTCAGAAGTGACTGGGTTGGAAAAGGTCACACAGCATAACCAGCATCTCTTTCTTCAAATGGAAACATCTGTGCCCTATAAAAGGTACTCCAGGCACTAACTCTGACTATAAAGAGAAGTAAATCCTGACAGACAAGTAAAGTCCTGTTAGTATAATAACGGAGAGAATTAATGAACAACCAGGAAACTGCAGCTGCCACAGTTATGTCCTAAAGAGCTGGGCAAACCACAGAGCCCATGGGAAGGAGGTCTCTCATAATGTGAAGGCAATCACTTAGGGAAGAAAGCACTGCTGGAAATCAGGCAACAGCTTTTAAATCAAACCTCTCCTTCAAGTGGTGTCGATCCCTCTAAGGCCAGGAGTATCACAGATGCCCTGTTCCCATAGAGCAGCCAACCAGTGGTTAGTGGTGGTTGTGGACTGGGAACTGAGGTCTGTCTGGGCTTTACCAGCACTTCAGTCTTTCTAAACCTTCTCTGGTTTTGGATATGACACTTGGAAGAGCTCAGTGGCAGCCTCTCCCAGCAAATATGGTATGGCCTTGTGAACCAAGCTCCGGCTTCCTTGGAAGATGGCTCAGCCAAACATCCATACACGTGCTCTCAGTGAATGTGCCATAAAGCACAGTTTGAAACCACCAGGGTAACTCTGAGTCAGAGAAAAGCAGAATCAGATCACTGCAAACAGTTCTGGGGGCCTGTCTCCTCCACATTGCCTTTTCTGTACTGAACCCCACCTTGTCTGATCCACATCTCTTACCATGCGCTGTGCTTTCTGGTGGTTGGCTCGGAGGATGAAAGGCTTAATTAGGAGCATCCAGGGAACAGCAATCAGAGCAAATATGACCAGGAAACTCTGCACTTCTTTCTAAAAGACAAACCGACAAGAGCAGCAAAAAGGTGTTTCCTTTAACAAACTACAATTCTGTTTAGAAACCTGGTTCTATAAAAGGGTATTTTTTTAATGCAATAGATATACTCCATATTGGTTGAGTCCCCTCTGCTTGTAAAGACACAAAAATAAATATATACTGCTTAAGGCTCCAGAAAACACTGCCAGCTAGAGATGGTTGGAGACTCAGAGATGAAAGGTTTTCAGGCTGGAATGGGTTAATTTGCCAAATCCCAAAGTTATTGACTTGAACATGGCTCTCTGGTGTTCCAACTGAATGTTATAGCTGGTGGATGAGACAGCCAGCCTGCCTTCCTTTGATCAAAGTAGAAGTGCTGCAGTAAGAGCCAAGTTATTCAAGTCTTCCTCTGGAAAGGAGGGAATCCAGGATCTGCTCTACATTCATAACTCCATAAGGGAATAGCTTTGGTTTGATAACACCTTGACCCCACAATACTGGTGGAGTAGAGGGACAGGAATATGAGAACAAAAATATCATATTGGAAAGGTTGTTACCAAGCAAAACATTATCTAATGAACTTTAGGAGCCTGGGAAACCTGTGTTTTCCCAAACTTCCCCACAGCTTTAATGCAGTTACTGGGAACTGGTTGTGCCTCTCTACTAACTCTGAATCACCAGTATCCTTAAAAATGAGCTCACATTGAAGTGCTAGAATGCAAAACTGTATAGATGATGGAGATGCATACATGTGGCTGCAGACAGCATGTGCTTCATCGATGTGGCTCATATCAAATCAACCAAGAAAATGATACAAAATCCCTGTTCTGAGCAAAGAAATGGAGATCTTAAAAGAAGTTTTCTATTAGAGAAGATCATTGGGGTTTTTTTAAGTGAACTCCCCAAAGGAGATATTTCTGACAAAAAGCTGCCAGAAGATCCTCTAGCTGCTTCTATTTTTAGCTGAAAATATAGTTTTCAAGTTTTCATTCTCTTCCAAAAAAAGAAACAAGAAATTATCAAGGAAAGTAGAGGCTTACTCTGTTTCTAGCATCGTGCCAAGACTTCAGGACAGCATATCCCATCTCTGCATCTCCAATCATTCTTCTTCCCCTCCCCCCCCCCCCCAATATCTGAAATTCCATCATCATTCTTTTAAGGATGACACTAAGAAGGAGGTTTTCTCTGCATCACTGATTGATATGTTCTCTGTTCTGTCTACAAGGCCAACACAAATACCATAAGAAACAACTTCTCTTATGTGACTGTCACTTACAATTGAGCTCCTGAGACTGTTTCCCATCTTCATGCCAGCTCTCCACAACACTCACCACAAATCCAAAACCACTTACAGTGGATTCGAGCTGCTTGATCCATACCTGATGTAGATATAATGGAGCATTTGAAGTGTCACCATAATTGAACAGAAACATATTGATGAAGTGGATGAGGATGCTTGGTGCACTCTGGGATGAGTGGACGTCAAAATGACACCATTTGAAAATAATCATGAAGACCAGGTAGCCAAAAAGAGACACAATAAAAATCATCTCTGGAATGAACTGAAGGATAATGTTTATGTATTTCTTGAAGTAGCTGGAAAGAATCGGGAAAGATAACTGCAATTAAAACACCAGATATTAATACAAGATTACACCCAAGTATGGCATTACTATATAGTACTTAGTCTTTGGAAAATAACATAAGAAACATAAAACTACCCCTGGTCAAGAAAGAAGTCTGTAATTGCAGTCTTCATCAATGAAAGACATTATCTGAATAAAAAAGGTTTTCATACTGATCCTCTTCAGTTTTTTTTTCACTTGATGCACCACTATCTCACTAGCACTATTTCTTATATTTTGTTGCAAAACACAGAGGCAGAAATGCAGACATGCAAACCCACAGATCCTGAACAGAGGGCCACCAAGTCAGGTGAAATGCATGCCCACACATCGTGCAAGATTTCGGTGTGCTCTGCATTAGGCCAAAATGGTTTGTCTTTCAAGACAAGAATTATCAGTAGTGGGAAATGCTACATTCTTTTAAATTAGAAGAATGAAGAAATAAGAAAGAAAGCAAAAAGGAGAGTTTATCCAAGAGAATATCTGCAATGTGATGTCCTTCTTGCCTTTGCACTCATCACTCTGTGCCAACAGTGGCATGAGTCGGTCACCTTAGGAACCATTATTACTCTCACTGGGGAAAAGACAGAATTCAAGGCATTGGTCTGAGATACAAAACTTTCTTTGAATGAAGGACACCAGTCTAACAATGAGGACTTATGTGCTGCAGCAATGGGCTTCATGAAAAACTCACATGAAGTTGAAGAGACTGAGTATCACCCCAAAAATCATGTGCACAATCCCTATGATAACCGACATCTTCATTTTGTAGGAGTTCAGGAAAGTCAGCTTGTTCGATGCAACATTCCAGATCTTTGGGGAAAGGAGCAGAGGGACACAGAAGAACAAATTTTTCAGTTGTTTGATCAATAACAGATTTGTGGAAGTTGTTGCTTTGACACTACTAACTTAGTCCTGCCAGTTCTAGTAAGAAGATGTAAGTGATGGAAACCTAGATGTTCCTTTCCACTCTGCCAGGTGTCTCGTCTTAAAGGTATTAAGTATTATCCTCGTTTAACAAAGGAAATAACAGGAATTCAAAAATGTTATAGTGCTTTGGCTTCAGTCCTCCAGAAACCAATGCCAAGGCTGGTAACAGAACAGAGATTTTTTTCCAGTGTCATTGCCCACAGACTGGTGGGCAGAGGTGTAAAAACATGAGAAAGTCACTTCTGCTGCTATGGAAAATTGGTTACACCTGCACCAGAGAAGTACCGAGGGCAGAGCTCATTCCAATTATTTGGCCATGGAGATCAGATTATTTCCTCTGGTAACTTTTCAGTTATGTTAGGACCATAACCATATGCCTCTTCTCAGTCCTGCCTTTTCTATGCCACAAACCTTTGGGGTTGCTTCTCCTTTCTTATAAAACTTCCTAGACCCCAAAGTCTTCTGACCTCAGAGGTAGTAAGTAGATACTTCTTTAGTAGATACTATGCTAAGTATAGTACCTGAACAGAAAGGAGAAAGACAGGATTATTTGGAAAGCGAAATGTCAGCTTATGGCCTTCGACATGTTTTACCTCTTCTATGTCTGTGGAAGAGACTGCCTAGCCTCCCCAGCTCAGGGTGACTCTTTCTTTTATAACACAGACCTCAGCCATCCTTCCAGGTCTAGCAAAATGCTAGGAGCAATCCATCCTTAAGGAAGTCACACGTAATTTCCACAGGGAGTGCCATGTAGGACCTGGTGCTTCCCAGTCCATCCCTTCCCTGCCAGCATTTGTTCAACTGTTCTTCCCCCCAGCCAGGGATCCCAGCTTCTTAAGCAGGCAGAGGCCAGGGTGGAAGAAGGGCTAGCCTGGGTTAACTCAAATTAGGGATGTGCTGGGGCAATGTACAGAAAATGCATCTTCCTCTCTCATGACCTCTTGAACTGCACTAGAGCAGAGTTTGTGGAAAACTTACTACAGAGTCAATCTCTCTGCAAACCAGGGTAAGACAGTGTTTCTTTTGTGACCAACTGAAATGTGAGTGAATCCAGCAGAACAGAGATTAACTAGCTGATACGAAGATTGAAACAGGAAAGCTTGATGTTAACAACTGCATTTCAATACATAATAAAGAGAGAATGGCAAGAAAAGGGAAATAGGACACAGAGAAAAATGTGTAGATCCATTAACTAATACTGGCATTTACTTCACACCTCATATGATAAATACACTGCATAGAAATTAGGACTTTGCCCTCCAACTTGTGAGGTAGCTCTGGAATGGGTTAAGTACTTAAGTAAGGAAACTGAATCCAGCATCCTGATGCCAGAGTGAAGACTGCAGCACAAGACCACTCTCCACTGAAACCAAAGTTCCTTTCTGCTTACCATTTTGCTGCTGCCTGTACAAAATTGTTGACAGTATATATCCTTGACTACCAAAGAGAAACATCGCAGAAACTATGTAAAGAACAGGCAAAGAGCGAGAAGCCAAGAGCACAGCTTCAGGAGAGAGAGCAGGGAGCTAGTGATGCACCCAATACATAGAAACATAATTGAAATACAAATGGTCTTAGAGCAATTTAATTTAATTACCGGATCTATTCCAAATGGATATGGATTTCCAGAGTAGACTCCTGGGACTGCTGGATCCAGCTGCAGCACTGTATTCTCCAGGAGCACAGCCTTACTACAGAAGAAAAGTGAAACAGCCTTTGCAGCTTTATCTCACCATGTAAGTCTATGGTACATTCATGTCAGATGTGCTGAGGATTATCACGATACCTTTCCCTGACTCCAGCTGTTCTCCGGACTGTTATCCTGGGTTGGTGTGCACATGTGTGTGCGTGTACATATAAATGGGACCTACAGACACTAAGAGTCTCCATCACACTGATAATTCTCTGTGCATCAAACCCAGACACCTGCAGATTTTATGCACATCAGTGCATGAACAAACAGGCACATTCTGGGGAACTCTGCATTTCCATTTCAATACAGTTCATCTCATTTATGACTGCATCTGCAGCCGGGAGTTCTTCCCTTCCCCACACAGTCACTGTGTCTTTCTTTCAAAGCCCACATGCTCCACTTGGTGTATATTCACCCATCTCCCACATTGAGCCTCTTACTTCCAAGTGTTGTTTTTAAACATGGGGATGATATGCCAAGAAGAGCCAAAGATGTTGAAGGATTTGGAGAAGCAGTCGTTGTAGATGAAGCCAGTGTACATGGAGAATATGCCCATGAGCAGGATCAGGTAGCGCCCACTGAAAAAGGTGTTCCAGATCTGCAGTGGGAGAAGGCAGTGCTAGTGACCGAAGTACATGCAGTCCCATCAAACTGTGGGCCTCAGGTGACAGGAGAAGTGACTGTACTCATTTGTGTATATACAATTATTCATAGGAAACTCCGGGTCCCTTGGGTCCCTCCCGGCCTCTGTGTAGAATTAGGCAGAATTGCTTGCCAAATCTCTGCCTCATGAGCATCTTCAAAGGCCCTCCACTCAACCTTTTGAAGGCTGGATGCCCCCTTTATGGAATGGGGATGATAAGACATTTCCTATGCTGACAGGGTGCACCAGCTCCCTGGTACTCACCTCATTAGTGCTTTTCTGGGCCAGAAGAGTCTTCTCATTAATGACCATCCAGAGTGCAAAGCCCAGCATGAGAGCACCATGGCCACAATCCCCAAACATCACCGCAAATAAGAAGGGGAAGGTAATGATAGTGTATGGAGCTGCAAGAAGGAAATGACAAGAAGCTCAGGTCCTCCTAAAGAAAAAACACATCAGCAGAGAAACAGTCCACTCCACCAGGCCATTCCTCACAGATGCCACCCTTAAGGGACTCCAAGACCCCTCCCCTTCACACCAGACAGTCAGATCTCATGCAGAATTAACTTTATCATCAGAAAGACTGTCCATTTGGAAGACCTGCATCTTCCTTGCAATTTTAGCCTTCATTTCTTGTCGCACCACATAGACAATTGCATTCCTTTTTGCAGAAGAATGATGTACTTGAAGTTTACTATCATGTTTCTCAGCCTCAGCAATCTGAGTTCACCCCATCTATTCCCATGGACCCCCATTTTCAGGTTTCTGTTCATTCTCTGATGTATCTTGTTAATTCTCTACCATTGTTTCACACTTTTCTCAGGTCCTTTTTGCCCCTTTTTTTTTTTTTCCTAAGCACAATGAAAGCAACTTATATTTGCCTTGTGAGCTTAGGTCTTTTCCTCAGAGCTGCTAGCTCACCATTCGATCCCTATCTTTCATTTGTGGAGGTCATTATTCACTGAAGACTAATGGCCAGAATCTTTGCCTGAGAAAATCCATGCCTATGCACCAAACAATTATCAGTTTTTACCAGCAGAAAATACAGTTCAGATTTTTCGGTCAGCAATGAGTGCACACTTTAGGATAGTGACAGAGATCAAAGGCTTTATTTTGGCTCCAGCAAGCCAGGTGCAGGTAGCTGAGTGTTCCTCACCTGGATTCATCTCCCTGTAGTTGCCTACACCGTAGGCATCCACGATGTTCTGAAATCCAGCAGTGAACTTGTTGGTCCTGTTGAAGGTGGGTGGTGCCATCCTCGTGTGTATGGCAGTAAGGATTGGGGCAATAGAAGAGCCACTGCGCTCCTGCAAACCCAGAGACAAGGACAGACACAGAGTGGCTATCAGTGAAGAATTGATCCCACAGCACCACAGTCTGCGTCTAAACATGCACAGGCAGCAACATGAAAGCTGGTCTCAAGAGTGTTATATCTCAACCCTTTTTCTAATATCCAGATTTTTTCCATTTTCTGTGCTATTGATTCATTCAGGGAAAGCTGCCAGCACTGCTGACTTGTGGGTCGATCACAAACCTGCTAAGATTTAATACTGGCCTTAAACTACCTGAGGCCAAGTGATCATGCGACATCATCAACTTTAATTAAAACAGAAAAGGGAGACCAGCATTACGGTAACATACAGAAGTCTGAACACATGCTTGACATATAAACAAAGCGCTTTGGGTGAGAGCTTCAGGCTCCCTAAATGTTGGTCTCTTACCATTCCATGATGGAGAGCTCTTTTTATCCGGCTAGCATCGGCCACTGGGAACCAGATTTCTGCAATGACGCACTGCTGGGTGACATCGATGTTACAGCAGTTCAGGATGTGGTAGATAGCTTTGATTTTCTTCACCTTGATCCTCCAGGACCACAAGTTGGCTGCTGCTTCATGCAGCAGTCGCTGGCGGTGAGACTCAGTTTGGGTTATCACCTGTAAGCAGAGCACAGGCAGCACTCAAGTTAGGTAGGCATAGGTGGCATGATCTACTCAGTAGCTGCCTGGGGAAGGTAGGTCAAAGAGGACTGCAGAAAGGGAGTCATTTGTATCCTGGAAAGCAGCATTTGCAGGTCTGGACACAGGAACACCTGACACCAGGAGCAGTGCTGTTCACTAAGCAGTCTCCCTGCATGTAGAGGAGAGTATCAGGAGCTACTGAGCTGGGGGATTGGGTCCTTACCCACCTGCTTACCGATTGGTCACATCTCACAATGTGCTCCCACCCTGCCACCTCCTGTAGGCAGCTTTGGGGTATGAACTTGGGGCACATCATATCCATGAGGATGCCTGCAATGCTAGCACTATAACATGTGGCCCTGGTGGGACCTCCATACGTCATGTGGCTACTACAGTGACAGACAAGTGATGGAACTAGCATGTTAGGAAGTTAACCCGTGTGGTCTACAAGCACTGAAGAAGCCTAACTGCCCACAACAATCCGTGGTGAAAGTCAGTTTGGAAGCAGCCTTGCCTGAAGGCTTGGCAGTCACAGACATCCACGGGGGGGGGTGACAGCAGGATGTCTACTGCCAGATGGGCCACCTCAGGTAAATAGGAGGTGCATTCCCCCTTGATTCAGGACCCCCTGACTCTTGTGTGACCATACAAAGGTCACAGGCAAGGGTCTCTCCAGTGAAGTCCTGATACAGGTTATGGATGTCCAAGCCTGGGCACCCATGGCAACTGAACTTTTAATTTTCAGCCTTGCATTAAATGCTGGAGTAAAGAGGTTGGAGACTTGTACTTCCACAACAGCAGTCTTTCCATTTCTACTGCGATAAGCACCCCAAGATTTCCTCAGTGAAGAAAATGTAATTTAATTTTAAAATAAAGCTGTAGAGTCCTCTCTGAGCCTAGTACAGTTGTACCACAATTGTGACTGAACAACTTGGTGAGCTGCTGATGGAATTCATGCACACAATGTGTGGTTTGGTTATAGTAACTGTAGCCTGCTGATGACCTTAGATCCCACTCTGTAGTTCCTTATCACAAGGTCTAAATCTCTGACCTCTGCATGGCCAAAAACAGCAAGTAGTTTCTGAGCCCCTCACATGGGAGGCTATCCCCTTGAAGCTGCTGGCATATGTAAATGAGCAGAGCAGAGCACAAGCACTGGCCTCTGCAGCTGGCAGGGGGTACAGCTCCTGGGCTGGTGAGTTCATCCCCAGGCCCTGGCCAGCTCTGCACAGCCAGTTCCCAAAGCGAGCCTGGGATCTGGTCATGGCTACAGGGTTTTGGACAGGACAAATGTCTGGGCAGGTCGCACTTGCAAGGTTCATACCTCATATAAGCCATTGCCACTTACTGTGTTTAAATCCTCGATCCTTGTGTTGACTTCATCAAGCATTTCTCGGCGCTCGGCGGCAGACTCTGGGCAGGGATAAACCGTGGCACGAAATCTAGTCCCAGTAAGAGAAAAGTGAGAAACACCAGACAGTTTATTTGACTGACTTTTTCTTCCTCTGGACTGTCAGCTCAAAGGTAGGGGAACTGGACTTTATTCCTCACCTGGTACCATACTCCTCTTACATACTACAAGGTTGTGACTGATCTCCCAGAAAGGTCCAAAAAAGCACATTTATGTTTTCATAAGAAAAAGAATCTCTTTGCCTGTTTCAGCTGAAAAGGACCCCACTCCCTGTCTCAGGTGCTACGAGGTGTATGATACCAACACAGTTGCCAGCACTAATACAGAGGCACCTCCCTCATGCCCCCAAACCACCTGAACCTCAAAGAGCCACAAAACCCCACCACCCCACCCCGTTAAAGGCGGCCCCGTTAACACGGTGGCCAACAGATGTCCCTCTTGCACCGAGGCTGGAAAAGCTCCATGTCCCTGAGCCTGCAGAACCCGCTCGCAGCCACTGGGGGAAGGCAGCAGCTGAGCTACTGCTGCCCAGCAAGCGAGCATCTTTCCTTCGTGCCGGCTGTGAGAGTAAATAACCCAGGAAAAATAACCCCAAAGCCTCTGTTTGCAGGATAAAACAAAAGAAGAATGACCGTCCAGCCGACTCTTGGCTTCTGCTCCCAGAAGCAGCTATTTTTGGCCAGATAACTTGGGAACAAGGGAAAGGTGACTGAAGTTTTTCAAGCAACTGAGAGTGGTATCTGTTATGGTAACTTAGATGTGGCCAGGCCAGTATAAGTGCTTTTATAAGCTTACCCCCTTCGTACAGCTTAAGGCTGTATTTGGGAGATTCAGATGGTTTGTTTGATGTGGTATAATAAAGATTAATGTGGGCTTCTAATATGTGAGTGAAGGTCTTTATCTCCATCCAGGTGTTGTATGCTGCTGCAACACGACCTTCCCTAATACAGCTGCAAGTCACACTAGTGCAAAGGTGCTTACACTAGTGCAAAGGTGCTTACACTAGTGCAGCACACTGTGGTGTCTGACAGCCTCTATATGAACCCAGTACAGCCAATTAAAGAAATCAGTTGCATGTCTCTTTGAAAATTGTACAGCTACCTCTTCTGCCTGCAAAACATGTCCCAAACAATACTTTATGCACAATGAACAGGCACAAGGAGTTCCCAGTGGGACCTTGCAGATCACAAGGTGTGCTGCTGCAAGGCTCTGCGCCTACAAGCTTTAAGTGAGCTGAGGTGCTGCAGTAACTAAAATATCAGCGATCCCTCCTTTTTTTCCTGCTCTGTGGTATCTAGCATTTGTGCCAGCCCTGCCAGTTCAAGGGCATTATAAATATCATCCTTCAATCTTTCCCCAACAGGTCTGCAGGAAGAGATCACTCCTCTTTACAGAGGGGAGATCTTCTGCCTGCCTGAGGCAACACACCTCCACCATCCTGCTGCGGGGTTCCGCTTAGCTAGGGTTGCTGAAGGACTGCCTTTCTGCACGTAAGATGAATTAAAAGATGACACAACCAGGTCATAGGGGTCTATCCCTGTTTAAGAGACAAAAACGTGCATGCTCTCTGTACAGATAAGCATCATGTTCTGGCTTTGTCTGAGCACAGAATATATCACCACCTGCTCTCCAAAATCAGTTCCAGCACACACACAAGTGAGGACAGTTGCAAATTGTACAAAACATGCTGCAGTTTCCTAGACATCAGCCCAGAGCTGTGTGTAATGACAGCACGTGCTCTTCAGTCAAACTTCCCTTTCCAGAATCGAATCCCTCCTCACTCAACACCTGGTATTTGTTTCCAAAGGTTATTCACACTACCTAATTATTTCCATCTTCTTATTCTTCACAGCTCTTAGTTCATCTTTAATAAGGATTTCTAATCAAACTTGAAAGCTTATTCCTCCATGGTGTACAGTTCCCCTGTTTCTAATAACGTTATTGCAGCAGTGTTGCTTTGATCTTTTAACAGCCATTTTGCATACTGAGTATCAGCTTTGCCCTAATGGCACAGACATCTCTGAAAGCTGCAGGAGAATTCAGCAGGGAATCCTTACATTGATAAACCCAGTTTAGTATTCACATTAGCACTGAGGCAGCTTCAAGAAAAGAAGGAAAAGAAAAATTCTTACATTTTCCTCCTCCCTGCTCCCTCTACACCTTTCACTAATAAATTTGTGCATGGACTTAATGCTCATGAAATTGGCAGACTAATGTTATCAATTAGAGTCAAGCAGGGACTACAAGTGTAACCCGGGGCATGCTACTCTGCAAACAAATCTTAGCCTGCCTTGCAGGAGACTGGCTGATAGCAGTCGCATGATTTTTTTGCAGGATATTTACTTGTCATGAATGATGACCTAGTGCTAAGCAGAAACATCCTGCTGGGGCTGGAATTACACTGCCATCTGCTTTAGGCATAGTTAACCCTGCCTTAAGGATGGACCAGACACGGGTCTTGGCCCGTGTTCCAGGGATGGCTAATGTCCCACAGTGCACAAAAGGAGAGTTATGGGATTAATACATTAAAAAAACCTGCCACACAGCAAAACATCCCTATATAGGTACATACTAGAAAGTAAAAAATCTGAAAGAGAGGAAGAAAAGTCTTAAAGAATGGTTTCAAGTATGGCCTGATTAGCTGGCAATAAACAAAAAACAGAACACCAGCACTGCAAAGGCCATCCTGCGAGTTTGCCTTAGGGGGGTATGTTTTCCTTCAGTTACAAGAGGCTGAGAGAAACCCGTCTAAGTTCCCTTCTATGAAGGTACCACCACATCCATGTCGCCAGCTCATAACTATGTTGCATGTCATGACTCACCCTGAAGAGATCTGCTCAAACTTCCAGTGCTGTCTGACCCCACATTCCCAGCTGCACCCTGCTGCAGAAGGTCATGCCTCTGGTTTGGATGATTCTGGGCTCAATCAATAATGAAAATGCTGACAGACATCACATTGAAAAGAAATACTGGGCTTTTGAGGGAGGGCTGACTCTCTCAGGATGAGCATCACCCTCCAGTGCCTGTAGAAAGGGATTTTGCAGGGCCCCATTTCTGATGCAGGAATCGCTGATAGTCCCCAGGGATCTGGTGTTTCATAGGACTGAAGTCAGTTCTCCCGGCTGGATGAACTGATCTTTCTGCTTTTATTCCGATTCAAGGCGGGATGTAAGGAAAGACCTGCCCTGAGTGCACGTGTCAAATAAGAGCAATTGCTCATCCCCTCCCTGCGACCTTCTGCAGCCTGCAGGCGCTTGGCTGGCCCTGCTTGTCCAAGAGGCTATACCTGACATGGATTCAGTGACAGCAGACAGATTCCCTTGTCAAATCTGATTTACAGTGCAACAATGCCCATCGGTTATCAGCGTTATGAAAGAGTAACAAAATATCCAACCTGAATTATCTTTTCACGATGCTTAACAGGGTAGAAACAAGTCAGNAAGAAGCCGTGTGGTGTGGAGATGTAGGAGACTGGAGGTCTGCCATGGCACAAGAGCCACCCCAGAGACACCAAAGGGAATTGAACCTCCATAGCCAGCCCCAGGTGAGGTCAGTCATAGCCCCATCTCCCTGGTGTTCCCCATAACACATCCACCTTACTAAGAGCTTACAGGCATCTTAATNAAAAGAAATACTGGGCTTTTGAGGGAGGGCTGACTCTCTCAGGATGAGCATCACCCTCCAGTGCCTGTAGAAAGGGATTTTGCAGGGCCCCATTTCTGATGCAGGAATCGCTGATAGTCCCCAGGGATCTGGTGTTTCATAGGACTGAAGTCAGTTCTCCCGGCTGGATGAACTGATCTTTCTACTTTTATTCCGATTCAAGGCGGGATGTAAGGAAAGACCTGCCCTGAGTGCACATGTCAAATAAGAGCAATTGCTCATCCCCTCCCTGCGACCTTCTGCAGCCTGCAGGCGCTTGGCTGGCCCTGCTTGTCCAAGAGGCTATACCTGACATGGATTCAGTGACAGCAGACAGATTCCCTTGTCAAATCTGATTTACAGTGCAACAATGCCCATCGGTTATCAGCGTTATGAAAGAGTAACAAAATATCCAACCTGAATTATCTTTTCACGATGCTTAACAGGGTAGAAACAAGTCAGGCTGTATGAAGCTTTCATTTCTCTCCTGGGCTCTGTCTCTGATTACACAGAAATATGTGTAATATCTGTGCTCAGAGGCCTTGGGAAGGGGTTGAATAAACTTCATCATCATCTTTTCATGATGAAATGCAGGAAGGTTTGAGAGCAGGACAGGAATTACCATGTTTCCAGTGCCCGAGTTGAGGCCCTTGATTTTCAGGGGAAGGATGCTGAGTATTTTTTACAAATCACTACCCTTTAAGATGCCCTAAATTAAAAACCTAGCAACTGAAGCTCCCAAGGTCTTTAAGTCACTTTGGAAAATGTAGGGCCTCAATTTCCAAGCACCAGGGTGACAGATGTCTTTCATGATTAGGAGCATGAGCTGACGAGTAGAAGGAGCTCGGTGGCTGAGCTGACAGCCAGAGAGATGGAGATCTAATCTCCAGCTCCAAATTCAGCTAGTCCGGGCTGACAGGTGAATACCTCCAAGGGAATCACCGTGGCTTGCCCTAGGCCTGCCTTACCCATCACAAATCTTCTTGATTTTTTGTTTAAGCTGCTCTCCTTGATAGAAGATAATGAACACGTTTTTCTTCACCTCTTCTCTCTGAAACACAATTCAAGCAGAATTTAACACACCCAGGGCAAAGACCAGTGCAGAAAAGGTGGTGTTTTCTTTTTTTAGCAGGCTCTCCCATGCCCCATTTTTCCAGCAGCAATGTTTTGCCTAGGTGATGCTCCAGAGACCGAACACAGGCAGGGTTACAGAGGAAGAAGCCGTGTGGTGTGGAGATGTAGGAGACTGGAGGTCTGCCATGGCACAAGAGCCCCCCCAGAGACACCAAAGGGAATTGAACCTCCATAGCCAGCCCCAGGTGAGGTCAGTCATAGCCCCATCTCCCTGGTGTTCCCCATAACACATCCACCTTACTAAGAGCTTACAGGCATCTTAATCCAGCAAGAAAAAAAAAAAAAAAAGCCGCTTTGATAATAGCAAAAAAGGAAAGCAATGTCAAAGGAACTTCTCCCATCCTCAAGATTTCCCACCTTTCTTCTACAGGCTGCCTCCAGACACCCAGCTCTGGTGAGGCAGCTGGGGCTGCAGCACAGCCAGGGCACCAGTTCAGTTTCTGCAGGTCACAGACATGCATGAAGAGCAGTGTGAAGCAAAACCAGGTTGGTACCTACTGTCATGGGGTCCTCCAGGGGGGTGTCCATTTCGGTGTACCTCAGGTAGATGTTTCCCCTGCAGACTCGCCACAGTAAACGTTCAAAGGGTATCATCCTTTCCCTCTTTATTACCCCTGCTGTGAATCTGACCAGAGTTAAGAGATAAATAAATTACAAAGCCATTCTAAGTCTTTAGGACCTGTAACACAGATGATTTTACAATCTCTTGTTTTCTATTTTGTGATAAACAGAGCTCTTCTTGCTGCTGTAGGCACTTCTAGGATAGACCTCCTTGCTCAAGGATCTTATCTCAATCTACTGACTGTTCTTTCTTTAAAACATTCTAGTTTCTCCTGGTATCAACATAAAAAAGGAGAAGATACAATTCTGGCTAGAAATGGAGGAACAGGGAGACGCTTAAAGTTGCACGAACAGAGTGACTTAATGACAGAGGTAGCAGTTTTGAAGCAGTATTTTTTCTTTACTCCCTCCTGTTTTCCTTTTCCCAGAAAGCACCTTTGAAGTGTAACATGACATGCTGATACACACCCGCTAAGGCAAGCCCTCTGCAGGTGGATACTATGTCCATAAAAGAGTTGGACAGGACTTCAGAAATACCAGCACGAGCAGGTAAAAACACCAGCCTGGGAGAACAACTTCAGTGAGTTTCACCACACCTACCTGATGCAGACACAAGGGAAAGCTGACTGGGTCTGTGCTGGCTGCTGAATTACCATCAGCAATGTGCACGGTGGTGGTTCTGCTCCCCTAACTCTCACCCTCGGTGATACTTCCTATTGCAGACAAAGCCCAGTGCAAACAAGCTCACATTATTTTGCTGTGGATAGACAGCATTTGAGGGGTGACTGGAATTGGTGACCTGGAAGTAAAAGTCCATTCTTCCCACTGACCCATAACCTGACCATCGCTTTGATGATAACTTCAGAGGACAGTCACTCTTTCATCTTCATTAAGCAGCTATGCTGAAGAGGCTGGTGAGAAACCTCTGCTAAGAAGCTGAAGGAAGAGTACAGGTGTCACAGCAGTGTGATGAAGGTGGGAAGCCTAGCCAAGCTGGGGGACATCACTAGTACATACCCGAGCTTGGCAGCTGCAGCAGTTGGAGTGCTTCTCAGCTCCAGCAGTCCAGATGTATCTTCACTGGAAAAATCATCTGGCAGATTGGTTTCTGCCTGGAAAACATTAGTTTTAAAAAGCTATTCAACACTGACAGTTTGTAAACTATTTTCACATTTTAATCCTGACATTTCTTCTCCCAAAGGCAGCTTTCCACAGAGATTTAGACCAAAGGGGAAAAAACAAAACCAAACCCCTCCCCTAAAATCACACACAAAAAAAAACCCCAGACAAAACCTCAAACAAAAACAAACAAACCCAAACAAACAAAAAACAGAAGGTAAAGAAAAAAGGTAAACTATATCTTAGAAACTGAAAAGCATGAATGTAATTTTCAAAGAGATCTGGGAACCAAGTTCTTGAGTCCCATTGACTCACGGAATGATGCAGGCTCCAAAGTGACCGAGATGCTTTTGCAAACATATCTTTTTGGCTTGTGGTAAAGACCGTGGGGTTTTGGTTAAAAATCATTAACAGCAACCACACACCAGATGAAAATAACAGTGTTTTTAGGAAACCTCCACATATCTGTTAGAGGAGCAAAGAGGCTCTCACCTCAAAGAAGTCCTGGGTTTTCTTCAGCAGATGTTTGAGCTCTGTCAGCTCAAGAAAGTTCTGCTTCAGCATTTGCTGGTTCTGGTTGGCTTCCAGAATCTCAGCCTCAAGTTTCTCCAGCAGTGTCTGTTTAGGGTCCAAGCACATCCAGAAAAACTCTGAAGTAGACCAATGATCCTTTACCAATCTAATAGCAAATCTCAAAAAATAGGTGGCTGGATTTTTCAAAGCAAAATACAGAAATAACGAGCACTTCAACAAAGACTGAGCTTGTAGGAAGATATTCATCAATCCCAGTGCCTAATTTTCCCATTGCCACATTCCCTCCTGGGTGCTTTGTCCTCTTCTGGCATTAGAATTATAACTCACCAGACTGAAGTACATCTAAGACCCCAGCTGGACTGTCTGTCAGTCTACTGACTACAAAAGCAGCCTACAGTATGTCCACTAGCTTAGGTTCATTAACTACAGGCCAAAAATCATGTGAGGATATGTGCCCAGGAATACACCAGGCAACAACCACCTTGCTCATGAAGCTGAAGCCCTTGGAAAGAATGTGGGGTTTTTTTTCCCAGTCACCCACATGTAGAACA
>VWZY01006158.1:89-20137 GCA_013399075.1 Chloroceryle aenea | reverse complement strand
CATAACCTGACCATCGCTTTGATGATAACTTCAGAGGACAGTCACTCTTTCATCTTCATTAAGCAGCTATGCTGAAGAGGCTGGTGAGAAACCTCTGCTAAGAAGCTGAAGGAAGAGTACAGGTGTCACAGCAGTGTGATGAAGGTGGGAAGCCTAGCCAAGCTGGGGGACATCACTAGTACATACCCGAGCTTGGCAGCTGCAGCAGTTGGAGTGCTTCTCAGCTCCAGCAGTCCAGATGTATCTTCACTGGAAAAATCATCTGGCAGATTGGTTTCTGCCTGGAAAACATTAGTTTTAAAAAGCTATTCAACACTGACAGTTTGTAAACTATTTTCACATTTTAATCCTGACATTTCTTCTCCCAAAGGCAGCTTTCCACAGAGATTTAGACCAAAGGGGAAAAAACAAAACCAAACCCCTCCCCTAAAATCACACACAAAAAAAAACCCCAGACAAAACCTCAAACAAAAACAAACAAACCCAAACAAACAAAAAACAGAAGGTAAAGAAAAAAGGTAAACTATATCTTAGAAACTGAAAAGCATGAATGTAATTTTCAAAGAGATCTGGGAACCAAGTTCTTGAGTCCCATTGACTCACGGAATGATGCAGGCTCCAAAGTGACCGAGATGCTTTTGCAAACATATCTTTTTGGCTTGTGGTAAAGACCGTGGGGTTTTGGTTAAAAATCATTAACAGCAACCACACACCAGATGAAAATAACAGTGTTTTTAGGAAACCTCCACATATCTGTTAGAGGAGCAAAGAGGCTCTCACCTCAAAGAAGTCCTGGGTTTTCTTCAGCAGATGTTTGAGCTCTGTCAGCTCAAGAAAGTTCTGCTTCAGCATTTGCTGGTTCTGGTTGGCTTCCAGAATCTCAGCCTCAAGTTTCTCCAGCAGTGTCTGTTTAGGGTCCAAGCACATCCAGAAAAACTCTGAAGTAGACCAATGATCCTTTACCAATCTAATAGCAAATCTCAAAAAATAGGTGGCTGGATTTTTCAAAGCAAAATACAGAAATAACGAGCACTTCAACAAAGACTGAGCTTGTAGGAAGATATTCATCAATCCCAGTGCCTAATTTTCCCATTGCCACATTCCCTCCTGGGTGCTTTGTCCTCTTCTGGCATTAGAATTATAACTCACCAGACTGAAGTACATCTAAGACCCCAGCTGGACTGTCTGTCAGTCTACTGACTACAAAAGCAGCCTACAGTATGTCCACTAGCTTAGGTTCATTAACTACAGGCCAAAAATCATGTGAGGATATGTGCCCAGGAATACACCAGGCAACAACCACCTTGCTCATGAAGCTGAAGCCCTTGGAAAGAATGTGGGGTTTTTTTTCCCAGTCACCCACATGTAGAACATTTAAAAATTATCCCATTGGTAAACTTAGCTTCCACCTAGGCTAGAATAGAGTGTCTCTTGCAGATCCAAAAATAAGGCACAAATATTTGTGCCTTGTGCTCCAATATTACTGTATCACCACCCTACTCCCACTAGGACAGACAGCCCTGGGGGTTTTATGCAATGAAGATGGTTCTAACATCATCTCTCCTGATTAATCACCACACCTCTTCTTATTTTCTCCTACAGGATGATGGTGTGTTCTGTGATAGTGAACCCTTTCCATTAATATGTGGGTGAGAAGGGTGGTAAAAAGACTGGACTACTTGAGGAACATTCAGTAAGCTCAGCCTTAACCTAACTGCTAAGACAGCAACTCAGGGAGCACCTCCACAGGCAGGGAGAGCTGTGCCAGCCTCAGCTACTAGGTCCTTCCTTGCAGGGGAGGGCTGTATCAAGCACATTACACAGACACCCACGTGCACATCCCCTTCTCTCTCTGGTCTGTTCCAAATTCTGTACCTCCATATCAATCATTTCCCGAGGCAGGGGGGTCTCCGGGTACTTTTCTAATTTGACTATGTCAACATTATCTTCCATCTCATTTTCCAGAAAACCTGCAAGGAAAGGATGCAGAAGTCTTGATACAGAGACATCGCTGCTGCATCATCCTGGTCACCAGGTGCTGCTAAGCCCTGTCAGGACTGAGACATCACATGGAGGTGTGACAAGGGGCAGCTGTATACAAGGGCCATCATCCTAGTGCACGTACACAACCAATTGGACATTTGGCAGCCTCCTTTCTCCATGAAGATGTTTCTCCTGAAGTCATGGCAGCCACTCCCACCTGGACAGCCCTCAGCCCTGGCACAAAAAGCCAGCAGGCATCTCCTCACTGGGGGTGGTCTGTAAGGCATGCAGCAAGCTCAGGTTTGGACTCCAGGGATGGCAAGTGCTGTCAGAGCGGCTAAGGTGGGCACTGGTGTCGTGGTGGGAGGAATGCAGAGTGCACAGGACATACATCCACAGGACAGCAGCTGCCATGAGCTCTGCTGCTTGGGTTCTAAGGATTTGTCCCCAGGCTGAAGACTGGTCACAAGAAGTGTGTGCCAACAGCTGGTGTGTTGGTGTAAAGGTCAGGTTATCTGGATTAGCATCCCACCCAGCCCCAAATTTATCTGGTGATTTTATACAAGCTAATTAACCTCCCTTCAGTTCAGTTAACCATTTTCAAAACAAAGGCACCAATTTATTGCCCATATGGGGTGAAGCGCTAATTAGCTGATGCAGGCAAAACATTTCCGGGGGCTCAGATGAAAACATCACCATTTTGCCACTAATTTTGCTCCACAGTGTGAGAGCACTTAAAATAAATCCCACACCACCAGTTGGCAGAAAGCTGACTGCATTTAACAAGTGTTTACTTACGCAAGATCCTCTCCAAGGATTCACACCTTCTCACTTCATTCACAAACTTTCTCTGGAAGCTGTTGACATTCACATTCAGCTAAAAACAGAAGGGAAAACAAGGCTGGGACTGTGAGGCTGCCTTTGCAGCAGCAGAGAACCTTCTGCAGAGCAGAAGAATGAGCAGAGCATCGAATGCATTTGGTGTGGACAGCCAACACTGCTGCATCCTACAGACTCCCAGGGGCAGGACAATATTGTGGATTTCCTTACAACCAAGGACATCATGGCCTTATACGAGATTCATTTCCACCCAGCCTTGCTGTGACAGCAGGAGTCATAGATGGATTCTCCTGGAGAGACCCCCTGTTTTCTTGTGGTGGCAGGAATCATCCCAAGGTTGTGCAAAGGGTGTGCAGACCACTGAATGAGGACTCAGGTGGGTCGGGTCTCAGCATGGAGACTGGTTTTCAGAGCAACCTCAGGGAAGACCCGCTCTCACCTTGGTCTTTTTGACCACCCTGCAGGTACACCCTTCCCCAAGTGCTTTGAGGCAAGGACAAGCACACACTGGTGTGCATCATCCACAGCTCAATTTGCTGATGGGGCACTACTCACATCTCTGAACTGGACCAGACCCAGCTCCCCAAGCTCAGCCACGCAGCAGTAGGCAGCCTCCACCTGCAGGAAGAGCTGCATCAGGTTCATCTCCTCACTCCGGAAGATCGAAGTCATTTTGCCTGCCCTCCTCTGACCTGGGGTGTCCGTGGGGGCCTTGGTGTCACTGTTACGCTCTTCCTCACCCAGGGAAGTGTCAGAAGGTGCCAAACACTGCAGAAACATTGGAATCACTGAGTCCAGGTTCTAGAAGCTAACCCAATGCTGCTCATCATGTCCTTCAAGAGGATTTCTTCGCCTCCTCACACCCATATGAGGCTTCTTCCCACCAAAGTGTGGATCAGTGCTAAGGTGTGTGTGTGACACAGGAAAAGAGAGGAGCCACTGGTCCCCTAGGACAGATCATGAGCAAATACCTTGCCCTGTCCTCTGCTGGACCAAAGGCACTTCAGACCATGGCACCACCACCAAAGCTGTTTGTTTGGGTTTTGGATGCTGAGCTCATGAAGGACTCTATTTCTCTTTGTCTTCCACAACACAGAGAAGAAAAATCATTAATTTAACCTTGCAATTAGACAGGTGAAAGACTCCTGACTGGTTTTTATCACTTTCATTGGTAGTGTGAACACAACATTGCAAACACCTTTGGAGCATGTTATATGAGGACAGGGAGAAGAGGAGACTATTTTATTTAAATTAAAACAAACTTAAAAGATTTCAAAAGCTTTTTCTCCCCATAAAGGACTGTTTTCAAAACAAGACACACGGAATGTCACGCATTTCACAAAAGTTTCCTTTGTCTATATGCTGCTTATTTACTTGGAGTAACCTGAACATATAAATTGCCTTTCGTTCTTGCACAGAATTAATGGATTGGCACGCACAAGCACAGCAATTACCCTGCCTCCCAGAGAAACATACAAGTAGATACAATTCTTGAATGCATTAAATTTTGTAGCAAGCCTATGTCTTATAAATAGCAAAACAGTTCTACTTGACCTGGTGGGGAAGCTAGTTGTCCTCAACTGTGTCTCTCCATGAACCTTGTCTTGCAACACTTTTTTTACTGTGGAATCTAATAATTTTCTTTATAACATATGAATGATTTATCTTAATTATGAGAGAAACACTTTGCAAGAGGCAAAAGCTTAACAGGAGCACCATAGGCACAGGTGTGTATTTGCTCAGTTGTCCTGTGAGTTTCCCTTGTCTTACTCTCTGTACCCATTCAGTAAATGAATTAAAATTTTCAGAATATAATACATGTTAACTAGTAGCTTGTTAAAAGAAAACATATTGTGTGCCAGCTCCCGTGAGCTGAGCAAGGATATAATATTTAAAGTTGGTTGACACATTTAGGAATCTGTATTTTTCACAGCAAAAAGACATAAAAGCTGCAAGGGACCCCCACTGCTCATGCAAGAAGGTAAAATAAAACTCTGATTTTCAGAAAGATTTTAAAGAGTTTCTTTAGTTTAGACTGAAAAGCATGAAGAAACTATTGTTTAAAGTAGTTTGCATTTCTAAACCTGCAGTTAACTTCCATAAACAAAATGTGAAAACCTTAGAATTAAAAGAACAAAAATCAAATCAAATATTTGGAAATAGTTTAGTTAAATTGCATCAAACCATCTAAACCCAGGGTCCCACTTTTCCTCAGTAATCAGCCAGGGAAAAACCCCAAATGTTCACTTTTGTCTTGATTGGGAATGAAAGAAAAGAAAGGAAAATAAAAAGAGAAATCTCTTTCCAGACAGAAAACCCTTCCCAGCCCTGCTCTGAGGAAGGCAGAGCATTTGCCCTTCATCCATTCCTGCAGATACAGGAGGCTTGCCCAAAGGCACCTGCTGCCAGCCATGCCTCTATCAACACCCCCTCCCACCAGATTTTTGCTTTGGCAAAAGAACAGTTAATTGAGAAATCACTCACGCTTCGCTATTTTCCCACTAGTACTCCACATTAAAATGCATTAAAAGTCACCAGGTTTTGGACAGAGTTGCTCTGGAGAAGGTGTTACGCAGGTTTACCTTTCAGCCACCGCGTTCCTGTCCGGCAGACCCTCTCCTGGGGGACCGGGTGAGCTCTCCCTTGGCTGGCCGGGTGTCCCGTGGGTCAGGCGACAGGAGCAGGGCTGTGCTTTGGCACAGCTGCAGGTACCGCGCCGGGCGAGAGGAGGGCGGTGAGCAAAGTGCCCCGGCCAACTGTCCTGTCTCACACAGGGCACAGCAAACCTTTTCTTTTAAGGTCAGAACCGGTCTGATCCAGAGGAGAGAAACCCTTTCTGCCCTGAAACAACCCTTGGGTTGTCTGGACCCAGAGCTTTCTGGCTCAGTCACAACCCCCATGTCAGGTCTGTGACAAGTGTGAGCCGTGTTGCAACGGCAGGCGGGTTGTTGAGACTAGTAACAGATGGGGCGTGCTGGCTCACACCGCCCTGGCCACCTGAAAATGAGTGAGAACTTCTGAAACCTGCTGTATGCGGAGAGCAACAAACCCCTAAAAACTCATTTGCAAGTCCGGGATCGAGGATCAGTTTCCAGGGAGGTGGAAAACTGCGCTGCTGCTCACTGGTTTTTCCTCACTGAAGGCAGCTCAGGAGAAGACATGGAAGCAGTAAGAGATGAATGATTTTCCTGCAGCCGAGGGACAGGCAGAGCTACCCAGCAAAGAGAGGGCTGGGAGGGCAGGGGCTCAGTCAGCGGAGCTGTGCTAACCTGGGGCAATGCTGACAGGGAACCCGATTCTCACCCCTTGAAATAATAAATGCTGTGGGGTAAAAAAGTGGCTTTATAGACTTTTGCCCACTTCAGCTGTTAAAGCAAGGGCTCCAGAGAGAAATTCCACCCATCCTGAAACCAGAGGCTTATTTTCCACTCAGCTCAGAGAAGGCAGGATTTCATCCTGGTAGATAAGGCCAGTTGTGTCACTTAAATCTGGCATCCATAACAAGTTTTCGCTCAAAGGAATAAAAATGCAAAGGTTTATGTAAATTGTGAAGTGCCTTCCAAGACCTGTTTTTTCAGAGGTACCCAGTAACCCTGACTTGACAAGACAAAGGGTATAGCTTGTCCAAGAGTACACTGCAGAAAAGTGAGAGGAGAGAGCTTCCCAGCACAGGAGTTTTCTATTGAAAAGCAATGAAGAGTGGCCCTGCCACGCCAGGTCAGCCAGTGCGAGAGGGCTCCTGCCACTTTCTGGAAACTAGTTACCTCAAGTTGCACGATTTGAAAAGGAGGTACAAAAACTTTCAAAGTAATTCTGACAGGGGGTCCTAAGACTTTCATTTTGCTCAGCAACTGCCCAGCTGAGCTGGCCACAGGGCAACCTGGCCTCCCACCTGCCTTGGCTGCACCGTGCTTCTCCTGTACCAAAGAGAAGGAGTAAATGCTGATGAAAGTCAGCTTCTCGGGCTACTCCCCTCACCTCTGAATCCACAGCACATTCTTCCCCCCTGACAAAGCTTCTGTGTTCAGTTGACGATCCCAGGATTTGCTTCTGGCTTGCACCTATGCTGCTCTTATTCAGCCCCACAGTTACACTCAGCTACTCCCCTACAAGCTGGAAGGTAAGGGGGTGTAGAAGGAGCCCTCAACACACACTTCATCACCAAAGCCAGCCCCAGTGTGCCAACCCCTCCGTTCCACTAGCCAAGGAGCCAGAGAACACAGAGCATGGGGATGAAGCCATCTCTCTTACACTTCCCTCCCCCACTGCCCGAGCAGAGGAGAGAAACAGAACCCATATCCTGTTTCATGCCTCTGGCATGGGGAAGTAAGAACATTATTTTATAATAATCTTATTATTAAAGATCGGATAATGATGGCTGCTGATGAGGTGCCATTCAGAGTCCTGTCAGTGGGCTCATTGTCAGCACCAGCAGCTCTGCCCAGGAGAGCTGAAGGTAGCCCTTCTCAGGCAGCCCCACATCGCCTGGCTGGCTGGTTTCAGACTCCCTCACTTGGGTCTCCAGGGGGGACAGCACGGGGTCACAGCAGGGCCACAGGCTCAGCATTTGTCTAATAGCAACCCCAGCCTGGACTGGAAAACACAAAGGGCATGGTTGTAGAGTTTTTCAAAATGCTGGAGCTGCTTTCCTCTGTGTGACAGAAAGCAGATCCCCTCTTTCCTTCATTCATTTAACAAGTAAAACTTTTGTGGTTTGATTCTTTTTCTCCGTTTGCCTGATTTTAAAAATCAAATCCCCTGTTCACAAGTAACTTTATCTTAGATGGCTATTTTTCATATCAATGAAGATACCAAAGAAAATGGCCCCCTCCCTGATGGGCACATTATTGGCATCAGGTTTAAGGTTTTGAGCCTTTTAAAGCCATTTTAAAGGCTTTATAAAGGCACCCAGGAGAGAGCTCACCCTACGAAACAAAGACAGTGGGTTGCTAACAGACAGATCTGCCCTCCGAGGAGATGCCTCTTCTAGAGCTGCACTTGGAGATCTTTCTACCTACAAAGGAAGCATAGGAGATAAATCCACTCCTGTAGTCTCACCAATAGCTCGGACCACCTTGCATCCTCCTTGGTGTTTAGTGCCATGACCTCAAAGGCTACACAAGAGCCATTGTGAATAATAACTGGGAATTGTCAACTGATCGTCAACTTCACTGTGCCAACGCACAGAGCACAGGGGGTCCCAAACATGCAGCCCCTCCAGCTGGGCTGCCAGCACTTGCAGCAGCACAGGGAAGATTCATGCAGCCCTAGGATCAATACCTCAGCCATAATCATTCCATGCTTAGCTACGAAGGCTTTGTGTGACCACATGGGTTGTTAATTTTTGAGCTCTCTTCCACTGAAGTTCCCTCCTGTTGCAGCAGCTAAGCAGACTAGCACCTTAGGTACACTGAAACGAAAGTAGGGGTGCAGTTAACCCAACCTCAAGTGTCATACAGGAAGAAGGGATTTGTCCCGTTATCACTGATATGCCCAGAGATGATGTACATGGTCTGCTCATGCATTCTCATGGGTCGTGTGTTTCACCCCAAGTCAAATAGCTCGCTGTGGCTCAGCTGCCATCATGCTGGTCATTGTGGGGATGGAACAGGATTGCAGGAGCAATCAGCTTTCATTTGGAATTAAAAATACAAATATGTTGCCTATGTAAACAGAAAAAAATTATATATGTACACAGAGTGAGTGTGTACGTGTGTGATAAAGGTAATAAACTTCTGAAAGCCATAACTGGCAGTGATGTGCCAAGGGTAATACCTTGGTCATCAGAGAACCTTAACTGTGAATCTGTGACACAAAATATACCAAACAGTAGCTGCTGCCTCCTCCATAATCACTGGGAAAAGCTGACCAGCTGCCCTACACACTGGGGAAGAGTCACCAAGGGCACGGGGTCGGGAAATACCTAATTTTAGAGGAAACAGAGACCTGCCAGAGAACTGCATGAAAATGGGAGCTTAAGAAGAGGAAGACCCCACCTCTGCTGGTGCTGCAGTCATGCCTCACGTGCCAGGGCACCCCCATGGAGACAGGGGTTCCTGCACTGCGTGGAAACCAGGCTGGGGGAAGGATTTGTAGAGCCTTATCACTCTTTGGGCAGTCACAGCACTGAAATATGAATGTGTCACACAGAAGAAATGAAACAAATCCAAACCCATGTCAGGAGATGATTTTATAGGGCTCCCACTGTGTCTGACCTTATCAAGCAAAGCCTTAATTTCCAATCTGATCCAAAAATCACTGAAGCTAAGCACGGCTGGTTCACTGCTTCAGGAGACTTTGGAGCAGGCCCATTCTGAACCATGGAGGGAACACATTTTGGAAAGGAAAAGAAATGCAGTACGTTAATTGTGCAAAACTTCTTCAGCATCCCTCAGAAACGGGCACATTTACCTTTAAGCTGACAAGGAGTAGTTAGGTAGTAATTAATATTCAAAAGGCATTTCCTTACAAGTTGAATGGTTCATGCAATATCAGGGCAGTTTTATCTCTTCAGTTCCCCTCAAACATTCTGTGCCGCACAGAACACTTTTGTACTCAATGCTTGTGTAAAATTAACTGCCTTGTCAACTTGCAGCAGGAAGCACAGGTGAAAAATTCCAGAGGGAAAGGTGAAGCTGGAAGAAAGTGGAGGGTCTTTCCCCAGTAAAGAGTTTTAGTTTTGATGCAACAGAGCGCTCAGATAAAAACACAAATTAAAGACAACCATCAGAAAAGGATTGATAAACTAAAATGAGGCAGAGATGAAGATTATCTTATGCGTTAAATTCAAGCAACTCTGATTAGTTAGAGCATTTTTACAGCATCTCTCCTGCTGTGACTCATATTACCAATGCCAAAAGTCATGGCCACTAGGGTCATACACCCACCCAGCTAAGCACAACACACCTTGGGCCAACTTGGGTGTCAGCTGAAGGACTGGGCACACACACAGCAGCAGCAGGAGGAGGTGGCTGTCACAGACTGGCCAGCACAGCCCCAACTCTGCCAGCCCTGGCAGTGTGTTGACATGAAAACAGGGAGGCAAGGTCAGTAAACTTACACGTCAGCTGTCCTGCCTTCATCCATGCTCAGCATGCCCTTTCTTCAGGGAAAGCCTCTGCTTGTCCATCTCCTGCTGTATCATGGAGAAACTGGCAGCTGGAGGGGAGCAGAGCGTCTGCGGTGGTGGCGGGTGCACAGCAGGGAGGACAAGTGGGTTCACCACAAAGAAACACTGGGCTAAGCCTACATGGATTTTGTTCTCAAACTTTTTCTTAAGCAGAGACCGAAGAATACTGACAGGTTTGCACAGCAGCAACCCACTGTACCTAGTTCACCACAGTTCCCATAGGAAGTCTATTGCAACCCTCCCTGTAGATTTCAACAGTGCAGAGGGAAAAAGACAACACTTTTAAAGTACTTTCCACCATACTAGGATTGCTGTCCCAGACACCTTCCCCCTTTCCTCCCGTGGGATGGCTGCACATCCTGAACAAACCCCAGACAGCTCCTTTCTCACATGAGCACCCAAAGATATACGTGACCACTACTGAAGAGCACCAGCAACCTGCTCCCTGCTGAGCCCACTTCTCCCAATGACTTCCTGCCTCATTTAATGCCTGAAGTTTTCTCTAACAAAGGCATCATGGTGGGTCAAAGATAGGAGCCAGCAGAGCCAACAACCTGGGGAACAGCAGCAATGTGTGGTACTCATCAGACCACAACAACACAAGCACTTCAATAGTGTGGCTTTTCCAGCCAGGACTGGAAAAAAAATGCCCTCCAGCTGATATAATTTTGCCAGCAACAGTCCTGGTCTGCAAATAGAGCTGTGCTGGTGGAAGGTGAAGCCCCTGGCTTTGCTCGTTCCATAGAGAAGGTGGAGTAACTACAAGAGAAATAAAAAAAGGTCTTTCAGCATCATGTTGCACATGAGCAATGGAAGCAGTGACACAGCGGTGCTCACCGTTTGGGAACAGCAGCAGCTTCTCTGTGCAGAGGCCCCAAGCTTGAACGGATTCCAACCCATAACTCAGCACAGGCCCTTAAGGAAAGGCCATTGTTGCTATGTAATAGCCGAGCAATTGGTTTTGTCCCATTTCTTGGTGGAAACTTGCCCATAGCCTCTGTTAACCTAACGGCCACTGTAACAGTGTGACCAAAGACTGTGCTTTTTCAGACTTCCACATCAACCTTTTAAAAAATCCTCACTGCTGGGCAGTTTCTAGGGAGGGGTCAAGCCAAGAAACATGCAAACCAGAACAAAACAGTGAGACAAATCCTCTACCCTGATTCTTCATTCCTTCCCAGCTCTAATAGACCACTTTCACAGGATCAAAAGGACACTAAGAAGACAGAGGACCAGGGACCCTCTGAGGAAGGGCTAGCTCCAGAGACCTTGCCTCCCTCTGGCTGCAGCAGATCATGGGGAAAAATCTTCAGGGCCCTCTACCTGTCTTGGTGCTGGTATCCACCTCCTGCTGGAGCTGGTTTGGTCAGAGCCTTTCTCTTTCCTCACCTGGTTGTGGCAGGAAAGTTCAAGGTGTCCTGGCAGCAGGAAGCTTCTTTGCTCCACCCTCTGCCCTGCACACTGGTCCCCTGAGCTGATCGAGGATTTGCTGAACCAGAGCTCCCAGTGACAGCAACCTGGTCTGTGGAGCTGCTCAGGTGGGAGCTGGAGCCCCAGCATGAAGCAGTTCTGCTGCAAGCCCTGGGCAGCCTTCGCTGTGCTCCTCTTCGCCACCACGCTCCAACATTCCTGCTCAGCAGGTATTGTATTCCTCTCCTCTCCTTTCCTCTCCTCTCCTCCTTCAGTGTCTATACCCTGCCTTTTCCCTCCATTCCTCTCAATACCTAAAGATATTGTCCACTGACAACAATTTGTTCTTAAAAAATAAAAGGTGGACTTCCTTGTCTCATCTAAAAAGTGTAAGAAGCTGGAATTGATTAATGCTAACGAGAATTACTTGCCCTGATTGCTTACAGCATCTTTCTGAAGAAATGTCCTTTTGCTGGCTGTTGCCAGACCTGCTGTAAATGCAGCTGAGCGACAGGTTGCTCTGCTGAATGGCAAGGAGATAGGGGAGCACAGTTACTTGGCCTTCACATGTTTGCTGAGGCAAGAGACCATTTGAAATACTCACTGTACTCCTTTTAACTCCTATGAGGTGTTGGGTTTGTTTTTTTCAGGAAATCTGGCTTTGCTGCCCCCTTAATTGGAGAAGCTGCCTAAAAAGAAAATGTTAATGGGACCTGTGAGCTGCTCCTTCCCCATCAGGCTGCTGCCTGCATTTGTGTATCAGCACTGTTTGAGACCTGCCAGATGTTTAAAGAAGGGCTGGCTTCAACAGCCTGTCCTTTGGGCTGGAATGTCTATAAACATGAACCAGCAATCTGTATTCTGCATCACTTTCTTCCACAGGTCATACCCACTTTTTAATGATTCTTCTCACTGCTCCCATGAGGTATTTATTAACTCTCAGAAAACAAATTATGGTCTCGGCCAAGGTCATTCAGAAAATTCTAGCAGAGTCAGAAAGAGGAACGGGGAGTACTCAGACCCTTCCCTGGAGCAGGCTGCCTGGGGACCCTCTGCATGGCAGTTGCCATAAGGAAAGCTCTGGTCTTGCTGATGGCCACTCAGCTCAAAATGCAAAGTTGGGTAATAGCAGATGACCCCAAGGTCAACAACCAACCTCAGTTTATTTGCTGTTACTTGGAAAATATCAAACTCAAAGCAAAGGTTTGGTTAAAATTCTTGTTCTGTTTTGTTTTCTTGAGCTGAAACTAAACCTGAGCCATTATTTTGAAGTCTTCAGTGAAATAAAGCTGGAAATAATTTTCTCTATCACACCAAATTATCATCTTGGAGTGATGGTTTGACTGGAATTAGTTCTCTCATAGCCTCTGCCTGCTCTGTAGACTAGCAGCATGTTGAAGCACTTTAATCTGCTGGCACCAGGAGCCCTTACTCCTGTAGCCTCTTCAGGCTGTTTTTCATGTATCTCTGCAGGTGACCATTTCAGCATGGGGTACCTCACCTGGCTGAGCTTGGACTGTACTTCTCATAGTGGCACAGGGGGAGATAGTTCTTTAACTCCTTTCCTTCTTCAGTAGGAGTCAGGCTGTTTAATGCACAGGGACCACAGCAGCCTCCATCTTTTTCTCACAGGCATCCTGTAGCTGCCCTTGCACCTGACCCTGCGGTGCTGCGAGGTGCACACTGAAGCAGAGGGGCAAGGAGGGCAGTAGGAAGTCTTTGACCTGTGACACCACGTACAGATTCGAGAGGGCTGGAGACCAACCACAGAGCTGTGCCAGTCTGCAGGCGTGCTCTGATTCTGGGTGGGAAGCAGGATAAAGAGGCAAAATCTTCACTGAAGCCCCTGTCCCTCTCTCCCTGAAGTATTTCTATACGTTGTATTTTCCAGCTGAAGCTGGTTGTCATTCTTGCCTGAACTGGATCCCAGACAGAACAGTTTCAGACCCAAGCTGCGCCTGAACCGCAGCAAAGCCAGAGCTTCCTGCTGAGGCTGTGGTGGATCTCCTGAGGCTCTGCACAGATGGCACAGGGATCAAGCTGCTCCTAGAGCAGGTCTCTCTAGAGCCTGTGTTGACAGTGGTGAGGAAGCAGACCCTGATGTAGCAATGTTTAGGGGCCAGAATTTTTTTCCCCAAATTTTGCACCTACAGACCACTCAAAGTCCAATGGCTTTCAGATTTTCATTCTTGATGCCCAGTATTGCTTTTCTAATCCGATTTGCTTTTTCTTCTGTGCTTTCCTTCTGGCAGCAGCAGCAGATGTCTCCAATGTTTCAACAAACTCCATGCTCACAACTGACTACGAAACACCGTGCCTCAGTAAGTCTTCATAAATCTTCACTGCTATGATCAAGCCAGGTGATGAGACTACACAGGGGACAGAGGCTGTCCTGGAAAAGGATTTATCTGTTATTAAGGTTGTCTTTGTGAGTAAAACTCTAGGACACATTTCTAGGATTCCTCCACTGGCATGGCCTGTGTAATATCTTAGGTACATTCAGATAGACTTACAGATTTGAACAGACTAATTCATAGTTAATTCAGTTTGTGTGTTCCAAAGCTCCCTGCCAGGCTGCCTGCCTTCAGGTACAACATGGATTCCCAAGAGCATCTCTTTCCCCCACCCTACCAACAGCCTGTCCCAGGCAACCTAAGATCCTACCAGTCCTCCCAGAGCAATCCTCCATCCAAAATTTTAATCATGTGTCGTGGTTTAGGGTCAGGGCAGCCCCTAAGACCCAACAGACGCTCTCTGTTAACCCCTCTCCCTCCCCAAAGGGGAAGAGGAAAGGAATAAGGGAGAGAGACTTAGNCACTGCAAAAACATGCTTCTAACTTCAGAAAGTGCTGTTAATTAGAAGTACTGAGCTGAAAAGTAAAATCACTGAACAGAACTAGTCCTATTTTCACCCAAACCAGGACATCATGAAAAAAAAAGATGCCAAGGCAGAGCAAAAGCCACAGGGCAGACAGTGAAGTCACTGTCTCATCTACAAAGAAAATCTGTTACATACATGGTCTCTCCATCAGCTCATTTCATTTCTTTGCCACCAGACATGAACTTCTGCCTGCAAGCATCCATGTGCTGCCCATCAGGCGTGGATGATTATGGGTGGATTGCAGCAGCCGTCGGCTGGAGCCTCTGGTTTCTGACTCTCATCCTGCTCTGCGTGGACAAGATCACAAAACTCCATCCTGATGAACCCAAATATTGGGTGGCCTGAAGCATGGCAAGCCAGCAAGCAGCAGCACCTGGGAGCAGTGAAGTACAGACAGACTGACAAAGCATTCAAATCATCAAGAAATTTAAAATAAAGGGACTGTACCTTCAGGAAAATAAAAGGGACAGAGCTGTCAGTCAAGGTGCGGAGCAGGGAAGTCCCTGAAGCCACCACATACGTCCCACAGTGCACAGAAAATCTTTTCCCTGAGCCCTTTCATGGCTCCTGTGAGTGCACCAGCAGCAATAAGCTACTGAAGGACCAGTTACCAGTCTGTAGCACACTGCCTTAAGACAACCCAGTAGATAACCTTTGACTCTGAACTAGCAAGTGGGTAAATAAAGCTATTTTCTGGAAGATCAGATGTAACCAGATTCAGGTTACATCTGTATAACTCACTGGTTATACTGAGTCCTCCTCACTCACTAACCCGCAGTATGTTAACTGATACCAGTGACAACTGTGTTATGGAAACTTAAGGATTGTTTGGAATTGTTTGAAATTAAAACTAGATTTTTCCAGTGCAGTTTATGTGGGAAGTGTTTTGTAGGAATTGAGGTCTGCCTGTAGAATTAGCCAAGCTGAATTGTGGCAAGCAGGTTTAAACCAGGATATCCAATTCATGCACAAAACCACTCCTATTTATGCAACATGATCATAAACACCCTTCCTGCTAGAAAGATTCTTACCGACTGGTTTATACTGATAAATAGATTGGCAAGGAATTACCCAACCCAGATTGTCAGAAATAGGATTCTAACAAAAAATATTCACATGGGAGGGTTTACCTCCCTGCATTCAAACTGTCTGGTTTGGGAGAGTTGCACCAGTTTGATTTCTATCCATTTTTAAAACAATAAATGGGTGTTATAAACCATATAGAAATACATAGGATTAGCAAAGCTGCTAGAGATCAACTGAAATAGAAACAGAAAATTACTCTTAAACCAAAGAAAGCTCTATTGGAGATTTGTATCTATTAAGTATCATTAAAGCTTCCCTTCAGCTTATCAATATATAACATTTTTAGTTAGAAAAGATAAAAATCACTTTTAAGACTTTAATTCTTTTGTGGCATTTTATCGTATGTATTTTTATTTGGTAGATTTTAGTTGGTTGGTTGATTTTTTGTTTGGGTTAATTTTTGTTTGCTTGTTTTTTTGGTTGTGTTTTTACTTATTTATTTTTATTTCCCATTTTACATGTGCCACACTAGTGGTAGTAAAAAAAATCACAAAATATTGCTCAATTAAAAAAAAAATCTCACTATTTCAATAGACAACAATTAAAAGTAATTTTCACAAGACAAACTATTTCCACAAATTAAAAAAATATATAAACTCATATGTATAGAAAATTACAGAAACAAAGGACTCTCCACCTTGCTGTTGGTGTTGACTGAAGGAATGGGGAGTTGGCAGTTAACAGACAGACAGCAAGTCCTCTAGCTACATGCATCTTTGTTTTCCTGATATATTAGTTGTAACAGTGGAAAATGTGCATTGGCCCAAAAGCAAGGTGATAAATACTGTGAAAAATTCTCCACGTATCACCTTCGTGTCTGCTTTCTGCAGACCTCTTCCTGCAGTTCTCCAGACTTACAGAGATTGTTCTTCTGGTCAGGAACACAAAAGTGCCTGCTGGATATGGCACTGGTTTTCATATTGGAGAGGATGTTTCAGAACTCTCACATTTCCTTGGCTAGGCAAGGAGTGCCAGGGTGCAGCCAGTCATGGGAGTAAATCTCTTCCAGGCTGAAGGGCTGTGAGCAGGTGACAGAAGCTCCAGGTGTCCCACATCCCAGCACTACACCCACACACGAGCTTCATGACAACTGAGCACTTAGGGGGGGGGTGGGGTTCCGAAAGCCTGCCTCTAAAATCACAGCTCGTTTGTTTTCCACACTCTCCAAAACAGTCCGCTTGTTGGCAGCTATTTTCAAGGAGTGTAGTGGACTTATTCAAGTTTTGCTTCTCACAGCTTCTCTTGAGCTCAACTGAACTGGAGAAAAAAAGGAAAAGAACCATAGATTTTCACATAATGTAATGCCCCCAAGGATTTTGTATACCTGTGTTCAGTAGTGACAGCCAAGTCTAAACAAAACCAGGTATTCAAATAGAGCATCTTACAGATCATTTCTGCTGTGAAATGTATACCTTTGCCAGACCAGTGACCTATAAATGTCTGATCTAATATAACAGTTTTGGTCCCTTACTGCATCACCAGCTTTGACATCTGACACAGCCAGGTTTGATCTGTAGCCTCTTCTTTTCAAGTCATTTGATTTCCTATGAAGTGGACTGGGTCACTTAGAAAAATGCAGTCCTGTAATAAATGTCACGAACATACTGCTGCTCCCAGTACAAGCTCAAAGGCCATCAACATAAATATCTTATCTGTTCCTATACAATACAGGACAAACCCCAAATACTTTAAAGAGACTCTCTGAGGTCCACGCTATGTGTTGTACTGGTCCTAGGCATGGTGGGCAATCACAAGTACACTGCAAAGAAACACACCATGCAAAAGGAGGAGAAAAGCCCTAATTATGGTCAGTGTTTCAGGGGCTTATGATAAATTGCCATGAAGACAAAAATTAGTATGCAGAAATGGGTTATACATATTTACTTTACAGCAACTGTAATCTAAATATCTGTGGTCTGCTTCTACATTTCCTGGGGTATTTTTAGGTAACAAACACACAGTAGCACAGCTTGTGGATTATAACCCCTATTGTAAGACCAGTGAAGTCATGGTAGAAAGCCATAGTCTGATTTTGAAGCACAAACTAAAGACAACTTCATAGTACAATGCCTTACAAATATGGTCCATGAGCAATGCCACAGACTGGTGTACTCATTTATTGTCTCCTGTTCCTAATATCATCCCTGATACTGTAACATCTCTAATAATAGATTCCCAACTAGCATCATCCTGCCCGAGTTCTGTTGACTTCAAGGCAGCTACACATGCATCCAGCACATGCCTTATTTTGTTGTTTGGGATGTTTTCACTGCATTTCAGGAAGCCTATCATTTTTGTTCCCAGAGGAAATTTCGGAAGCTGATTTATCAGTGTGTATAAACCATTTCACCCATGCTAATCCTTGGTGCCCCTTCAGACTGCTACATACAATGTCATGCTGCGGCACCAAGCTGCTTTAGGGTCTTGTACATCTCAGAGCATGTAAAAAGTAAGACAACAGCTCACAACACCTATTAAGCTCCAAACTAACCTCTCAGAACTATGATGGAAATTTTAATACTCCCGTCATTTATAGTACATTATCCAGTTAAATTATGTCCTAGAAACAAAAAAATCCTACTGGAATGAAATGGTAAAGAAAGCTATTCCAGCTCATATGATTTAATACAAAGAAAAGAAAAAAAAAAATTGAAACCTGGATGGTTGAATAAAAATAAGTGTGACTGAAAAACACAAATTTGAACCCTAACCAGAGCAGTTCTTCATATTTTCTGGACAAGGTTTCTGGATTTCAGGCATGAAGGTACATAGTGCCTGGGAAGGAAAGTGAGAGGCAGATGGCACCTAGGAAAGCTGCTGGTCTGCAAATGTTTCACACAGACAACCAGAGCAGTAGGGACACGTAACTGATCAGCACTTCTACTATTAGAAGAGAAAAACAATAGCAGCACAACAGAATTCCAGAGGGAATATCTATCGTATCTGCCTAGTGATTTCCTGAATTCTTAACTCAAGAATAAATGGATTGGTGCTTGATGGATCACTCTTCATCTTTCTAGATGCTATTGCTTTGGTAATGACTCACATTACTCACTGCCTTTATCCTTGGGGTTTTAGTGAATGAGCTACACATTAAGCAATTTTGCTTTACAATGATTACACTTTGCAAAAATCACTAGAGGAACGAAACACAGCAAGCATTGGAGCTTCCTTCTTGCATGAAACACCCAGAGGAAAGACAATGGTTAAATTAATAAGAAAAGGTGCTCTGTGCTGGGACTTGGTAGAAATTTTGATAAAGATATTAAAAAAACCCAAGGATTTGAGAAAATTATTGCAATTAATTACAGCAAAGAATAAAACATAGGCATTCTTGGGAAGCAGCCACCCTCTCTCCCCCTTACACTCTAGATACCACTTATTTTTATAGTATCAGTGGTATCTGTTGTGTAATTCAGACCTCCCTGCAGGCTTCCATCCCAGAATCAAGCATGCACTTTTTAAAGAGCTTATTTCCAACTCTTATTACCTTCTGGAAATAAATATGAAGTAAACAACACACTATTGTCTCCATACTCTGCCAACATCTTGGAAAAAAATACAGCACTGAGAGACACACAGACTTTTCCTGTCCAATATGACAGCATGAAATCTAGAGACACAGGCAGTTAACTATTTTGCTCACCTATCAGAAATAATGGGTTATGAGCTCCTGTGTCTTCTGGATATAAAATTCCTCCAGAATTGACTTCTTCCTCCAGAAGGAGAGCCTCTCAGCATTCACAGGGGAAAAGTCGACAGTCTCACCGACCAGCAAAGTTCTGTTCCAAATCCCAATGTGCCATTAAGAGCTAAAGACCAAAACTAACTGTAAATAAAAGTTTACATTTTCTCCCACTACCACTAGGAGTGGTTAAGTCACATCTTCTCTTTGTAAACCTGCCAGGCGATATTGTTGAGACAGAGTGCACTAAACACCACTCATGTCATTCCTAAACCCCTCCATTTCTGTCTCCCCAAAGGTCTGCACCACAATGTGGTTTACCACTTGAGGGAACCTGAGGGAGCCTGAAGCAATTTATAACTTAATTTAGATGGAGATGTCACTCCATACAGGTTTTTTGCGTGCTGTTGCAACAGCAGTGTGGGTTCAAAAGCCTGTCTAGTCCAGTTCTGTATCCCAGCAGCAGATATTTGGGAAAAGTTAAAAACCCACACTGCATACAGCAATCCTCCCTTCCCCTCCTCTCCTCTGCCCAGCTCACAGGTGAAGTCCAGCACTCTACTGATACAGAACTGAGCTCTCTTGCAGAAGCTTTTCTCCCTGGCATTTTGAAATTAATCCTTTGAGGGCCGTAGATAGTTTCATGCAATAACACCTTGCTATGACTTTTCCTCTTTTCCCTTGTGATTACAATCACATTTATTCATAGAATCATTGAGTTACTAGTGAGAAGAGACCAGCTCCTACCTGTCTACAATGTCCTTGCGGTTAGCTGTAGAAAGTGATAGGGTCTTCCATTAGCCTCCTTTTCTTCTAGAATAGCTTTGTCTGGAAGAGAACTTCAAGATCATGAAGTTCAACCTTATTCCCAGCCCTATCAAAACCATGTTCCTAAGCACAACATCTACCCAGCTCTTAAACACTTCCAGGGATGGTGACTCCACCACCTCCCTGGGCAGCCTGTTCTAATGCCTGACAACCCTTTCAGTAAAGAAATTCTTCCTTATATCCAGTCTGAACCTCCCCTGGTTCAA
>VWZY01006154.1:56938-89870 GCA_013399075.1 Chloroceryle aenea | reverse complement strand
TATTATTTCTGAAACAATTTTAGATATATCCACTATGACTATAAACTGTGTCCTGACCTGTGTTATTTACATTTTGCTGCTTAAAAAAGCATTGAATTAATTTTTTTATAGTCGACTAAAATATTGTAGTTCTGTGGTAGTAATATTTTAATGAAAATAACTACAATTAGAGACGTTTGTATAAAAATAAAAAAAAAAAACATATTAAATTGTCTGTATTTTTGTAATGTTCCATTTTGTAAAGAGAAGAATATTCAAAGACTTTTGTAGAATACAAAATTGAAGTTTGTATCTGCGAAATTATTGCTGTATAAATGTGCTTTTTAAATAAAAGCTCATAACACAACTAAACATCCCCGTGTGAGTTGCCTTCTGCCTGGGGGGTGACCTTCCTCTGCCAGAAAACTAGTGGCCTTGCCCAGTGGGACAACTTGGGGTGACCCTTTGGGATCTGAGGATACGTGAGGGCATCTGGATAAGAAGAGACCTGATGCCACGGTTGATGGGTGTGCAAAAAGGTCGCAGCAGCTCCTGGCTGGAAAAGGTGTGATGGGGACACTTGTGGGTTGGCATTGCCCAGTGTTTGAGCAACTCCCTTTCTAGGGAGGGCAACCCCTTTTTCTCTACTGATATTATAAACTTGAAAGTTGTATTACTGAAATAAAATAGAGGCTGAAGAGCCACAGCCTGGCTGCCAGTTGTCCTGAACCCTGGAGCCCAGGGAGCCTTACAAGGGTGCTCTGCACCAACACCCTTTTCCATGAAAAACAAGCACTTTGCAGCTGAATAAAAAACTTGCAGCTCACTGGGCTGCAAAGATGTGGGTGAAAGAGGAAAAGAAGAGAAGAAACAAGCCCACAACAACCTGTGCTCAGACAGGCACATGTGCACAGCATACAGTTACGGGGCAGCCTCGATTTTTCTTTTGTTAAATATTGTTATTTTTTTCCTCCTGCTACTTAGGAAAATGAAATTCTCAGCAGTGACACACGGTCAGAGCCGCGTTTCGGCCACTCCTTGGGCACACCACATCGGCGAGATAACGCGGCACAGAAGTAATTTGCAAGAATGCACGACAGGAAGCAAATACCACATCAAACTGCAAATAAATAGCAGGTGGAAATTAAGCAAGCAGAGCTCAGCTAGCACTTGCTATTATTATCCTAATTAGTAGCAATATTTTATTACAAGTGGAAAAACTTTGTGAACCTGCACCTGTCCTAAATGCAAAGAGAGTTTTCTTGGGGCCGTGTGTGATTTGGAAGTGTTTGGGGGTTGAGTGTGTGAGGCTTCAGGGCAATGGTTGTGAGAACAGACTCTCAATCCCCAGTTTATCTTCAGAATACTCTGCCCAGATCTAAGTAAGCTGGGTGGGAGGAGGAAGCCCTGCCATGACCCTGTCACCTCTACTTGTGCCTGGCAGCAGCTTGGCCCTGTAGAACCCTCACATGTGGGGCTGGCACTGGTGCAGCAACTGCTCAACTGAGAAAAATGTTTGCGTTGCATCTTAACCCCCAGCTACTTGGAAGAAAACAGGAATGCAGATGTCTGGGTGAAAGAGGAGGGTTTGCTGAAGTGTCGGAGGGGAAATGGCAGAGCTGGTGGCTGCAGGACCACTGAGTCATGGGACCTTGCTCAGGATGTTTGGGTCAGGTTGAAGAGAGGGAGAAAAGGCCATGGATAAATTTATGGAAAGCAAAAGGCTTGAATGTTATAGCGTGGGGCTGAGCATCAGCAGTGCCAGGTCCTACTTCCAGCTGAGCTGTGGTCATTTCCTCCTCTGCTTCCCGTCTGCATCCCCAGTGCTGTCCAGTCCCATCTGCGCCCTTGGGCAGCTTCACAGGGCAGCGTGTGCCCAGGGGGGTGCAGCTTCAGGTGCCCCGAACTCACCTCTTCTGAGTTCTTGGAAAGAAGTAGAGGGAAGTGGTAGCTGCTGGAATTATGGCTGGGAGAAAGTGGTACGTGGGGGCAAGGTCTGTAGAGACCTTTCTGGGTTAGGCAAGTGTAGAGTTCAGGTGCTACAGGAGGAATGAGCACTGGTGTTAAATGAGCATTTCATTGAAACCCCAGAGTGAAGTGAAAGCTCAAGGAGTGGGGCTGTAGGTACCACCAGCTGTGAGCACGGCGATGGGGTGTATCTCTTGCCATCGCTTCCTGCAGGGCCGGAAGGAAGTGAAAGAGAAATGGGCAAAGTGGAAAAACCCAGCCCCAAACGAGCACTAGGATCCCAAGGCAACCGCTTCTGCGGGTGGCCCCCGAGCAGTGCCTGCTGGAGCTCGCACCTTGCACAGCTGCTAGGTTGGGTCCTTCACACAAACACACATCAGCAGAGATGCTGAACAGCCAGGAGACACCACGGCTGGTGGTTTACATGCTGCACCACACGCTGAAGCTCTCTGCAGCTATTCCAGCAAGGGCAATGGATGAACAAACTCAGGTGTATTCCTGCAAGCCAGGCGTGTTGCTGGAGCCAGAGGCTGGATGCTGGTTGTGGCCTTCAGTGCTGCAAAAGCTGGGCTCTGCTCATGCCGATTCTAATCAGAGGCTGTGGAGCACCCAGCACAGCCTTCTGCCTTTGATGCTTGGGCCTGGCTGGCAGATCATTTCTGCACAAGGGGCTGTTCTGGTCAAACCTGTCTTCTTTTTTTTTTTGCACAGAGACCGGTTCAGCATGTTTTCTCAGGCAGGGATTCGTGAGTGCACCTGACTGCCATGGGAGCAGGTCTTTTGTTCCAAGGTAAGAAAGGTTTACGCAAGCCCTAGGTTCAGCTTCACTCAGCAAGAATGCTTGGCAGCCTTCAGAGGCTGAAGCTGTTGTACTTCTGCTCAATGATTTTCGGATATGAAGTTCTCAATCAAGGGAGGGGGAGGGAGGAGATGTGTCTTACAAGCTGAGACCTGTTCTTCTCATGCTCCAAGCTTGCCTTGTTTTGGGTGTCCGAAGTTTTCATTCAGCTGTTTGTAAAGATAAAACTATCATTCAGCCAGGGAGCCAGAGGAAGGACCTCTCAGGCTGAGGTCCTGCGGTGCTGGAGGGCTGATGTCACATCTATGTCCGTGGTTGGGGTTCAGCGTGGCTGTCCCTAGAGCCAGCACCCTGCACTGGCTGCATTTCTTCCCCCATCTCCCCTTTCTTTTGACACACCCTCTGCCTTCATCCACTGTTCTCCTCCCAAAAGGCAAGTGATTCCTACCTTGTGTTTACCTCTGGAGACCAGATCAGAGGTTCAGATTTTATGAATGAAGTGAATCACTTGCCTCCTGGCTTCTGTAAACATGGTCCATATACCTGCCCACAGACAGGAGCTACTGCTAGTCTCCTCCAGACTTTCCCTACCCTTGTTCTCCGGCTGCCGGGTGGTGGTCCTGGCACAGCCCCGATGGCCAACAGCTTCTCTTCCCAACCTACGTCAAGGTTGAACAGCAGCTGTCACCTCCACCGAAGGAAGCAGGAGGTAGAAAACAACCTCCTGTTGACTCAATGGGGGGGCGAAAAAACACACAAACAAACCCCAAAACCCAACAACTTTCAATTATCACCTTTGCTCACCACCCCCACTGGCACCAGCCGGCGCAGGAGTGCCTGCGTTAGCTTGTCCTGAGTTACAATTTCCTCGGGGCACAGACTACACCTATGTATGTGTTTGGGTAGTAGTGCTCAGACTGGTTGTGATGAATTCCCTCCCTGTCCTATCTGTAGCTAGAAGGGAGCGAAGTCACCAGGAAAATCTCCCGGTTTCCTTCGAAAGTCTCGTTCTGCCAGTTCCTGCCCTGCCGGGGAGCCGCCGACTGCCACCGCGGCGGTAGCTCGCAGGCAACGCTGCTTTTAATATATAGTGGCGTGGCCTCGTGTGGCGTTTGATTTTTTGCCTTTAACCCAGAAATTAACCTTCTTGGCTTTTTTATTTTTATTATTATTTATTTTTATGATTATTATTATTTATTTCATCTCGCATCGGATGAGTCTCAGCGCTGCCTTTTGGGACACGCGAGGCTGCCGGTTAATTCACTGCTGGTGGCAAAGGCATCAGCGTGTGTGGTGGTTGGAGGCATGAACTCCACAGGGTTTGATCTGGCTTTGTGCGAAGGGTTCACAGCCAGTGGGAACAATGGGCTCTTAGTTCATAAAAACACCTTTTAGTGTTTCCACGTGTCAGCAGAAAGCTGAGAAAAAAAGAACCACTAAAACACCGAAGTCTGTGTACGCACACGTCTGTGGATGGGAGAAATGGGAATTGAGGGGACTTCAGCCTGCTCTTGAGGTCTTTGACATGGTTACAATTATACCAAAACTTGAAATGTATTCTTCTCTTTCCCACCTGAGAAAGGAACAAAATGAAACGAAGCCATCACTTAGTTTGTATGGGAAGTGATGTGGAAAGCTTGGCTTTCTAGCAACGCTTTGACATCTCCATTTCCAGGTGTGTGGTGTGAGAGCATGCTAGCTGAGGTCAGCCTGAGATATAAATTAAATAAAGAAGCGTTTAATTTGGGCTAGGCTGATCTTCCCCTGGAGAGACATCAGGAGTGGAACAGGAAGAACTGGGCTATTTTAATAAGGAACTCAGAAATAAAATAAAATCTAAAAGATATAAGAAAATAAGAGAAAATAAAAGAAAATAAGAGAAAATAAAGGAATAAAATATAATCTAGAAAAGAAAACAAACCCTCTTTTCATCTGAAGGAGGAAGGGAGGGAAATCTCCTGTGAACACCATCATTTCAAAGGGACCTGCCTTCTGCACAAGTGCATAATTTGCTTATTTTCAAAGAAAATTTTAGTGATGTTGAAGGCAAATGAATAACATTTCCCCAGTCTCCCAGGGCTTGTCTGAACAAGAAAAGTTGTTATGTTTAATATGAGGTGAACTTTTAATCCATTTCATTAAACTGTGTAGATATTCTTAGGTCAGTTTTAAGCAGGATTAGTCCTGTTTACCTCAAGTCAAGTAAGCACAAGTATAACTTCAGCTGATATAAGTCTTGCTTAAAGGAAGAGTAGCTACCAAGGCTTAGGGAGGGGAAAAAGCTTTTCTTTAAAACAAAATATGGGATTTGCTTTGATTGTTTTTTTCTTGACAAAGTATGTCCATGGGAAGATAATAAGAACTAGAAAAAAAATTATATGAAGGTTTTGCTTGTAAATATTGAGGCGATGCAGCTGAAAAAACATTACTGAATTCAAGAGAGGTATTTTTGTTTTTCAGCAGAGCCAACCTAAGTGTCCTCTTGACTGGATGTGGTGTGAGCCTGGGCCAGTTAGACATGGCACTTCCAACTCACCAGTTCCTGAGAGTCTCCAACACCAACCATAAACAAATAGGTCACTGCTGAGGCCAGCAGGATGCTCCAGCCCTCACTCAGACATCATCCAGCAGCCCTTAGCCTTTTAGCCTATGGCTGAGGCACTGTAAGTCCTTCAGGAAGACATCCAGGCTCGATGTAAAGGTACCGAATGATATTGGATTGACCCCAACCCTTGGCCAGCTGTCCCACCGGCTCATTGGCCTCACTGTTAAAAACATGTTGTTAATACTTTTCTTGTTTTTCATTGCTAACTGCTTCTGTGTTCCCACACCCCATAACCCTTTGCCTTTTTTTTATCAAAATATTTTTTTTTCTTATTAAATTGTACCATTTTCCCATAGCTGAATCCCCAGGTTAGCTTTTCCTGGGGTTTCCTCATAAATAATGCTTCTACATTTAAAGCTTGCTCAGTTTTTGCTCCCCCTATGAGAACATAAGAAATGCTGCAAGCCAACACAAAATCAGCAGGGAAGGAACTAGCTGGGGACCAATTTTTCTTTGTACAAACAATTAGATAGGAGCACCTTCTGCTTGTAGGTCAGATTTAATCTGATGCTCTCCAAGAGGAGAGATTCCTTATCAGGTCTTAACCCCTCCACCTTCCAGGCCCTGGGAGAATAGCAGCTTGATAGCATTTGCCCTTCTTCATGCCTTCTTCAGTCAGGCATCTAATCTGCTGGACCTCAGGGTACTCCTGAAAACCAGAAAACCCTCTCTCATGGGGTTGTCCGTAGCTGCAGAGGGGGGTCTCTTTCCAAAATGAACCTTAATGACTTCTGTGCCAACCCCCTTCTCCGAGCAACACTGATGGGTGGGCAGCATTTCTAAGCCTGGGAGAATAAGTCACTTTATACTTGGTACAGATCAGGTGTGATGCTGTCAGGCAAGTGAACTGGGCCACCAGGAGCTAGGATACATATGGCAAAAGGTCTGGCAATGACTCCTTGGGGGTGCCGTGAAGCTGGAGGGTTAAGAAGTCTTGGAAAGATGATTTTTCTCAGGGATTGACTTATACCTTAAAATTTACACAACTCTCTAGAATAATTTCAGCTTTCCAAAGGAGCTACAAAGGAACTGGAAGTTGCCTCTGTGCCAGATTCTTGCGCTGCAGCTGACACACCAGCAGAGCCAGGGCAAAGCCGAATGCAGATTTGACCTCACTGAAAGCAAAGAGCAGCACACGGGGTTGAAAATGGGTAACTGCACAGACAGCAGAGAACGTGAGCTGAACAAAAGCCTGCAGAAGGCTTTCCACCCACTGCATACTACTAGGCCGGAGGGGTAAGGGGAGGGATGCTACCCAGAGCTTTACATCTTCAGCCTCATTTATTTAAGACAAAGTATTCAAATAACTGTGTGCCTGCTCCTTGTCTGAACTGGCACTGAAAATAGGAAGGCAATTGCCTTTCTAAGCTCTTGCAGGAAGATTTGAATAAATAAGGCAAGCTTACTGGAGACACTAAGCCATGCATGCCTCGTCTTGCAATGAAGGGAGCAGTTCCCTGTGGAAGCAAGGCAGGCACCAAGCAGGTGGATTAACTGTTTGGAGGAAAGGGCATGGAAAGCAGCTTTCTTGCAGAGCAGGTCTCCATACAAATAAGTACGAGGCAGCATGGATTAGTGCTTAAGCTAATGAACCACCCGTCAGACCTCTCTGGGAGGAGATATTAGCACATAGCGGTACAGCCTTCGACAGGCTGGCACCTCTGCCAGGAGCCAGAGGGTTCCACAGAGAACAGGCTGCCTGTAGCCAACCTCCCAAAATACACATTGTGCTTTAATGGAAAGCTAACACAAACATTGCCAGCGCAGGACCTGTAATGAGCTTCTAGTTTGCCTCAGGATGTTTTCTCCCAATTTGGTTATATTTATGAGCAGCTATTTTNAAATACACATTGTGCTTTAATGGAAAGCTAACACAAACATTGCCAGCGCAGGACCTGTAATGAGCTTCTAGTTTGCCTCAGGATGTTTTCTCCCAATTTGGTTATATTTATGAGCAGCTATTTTTGCTGAAGTACAGAAGGGGGGGGGAATTGCATGGATTGAGCTCTACTTGCCCCTACACCCACCGCTGCTGTGGTGGGGAAGGTGAGATCTTTTGGGGTGGTTGATGGCCATACATCAGCTGCTGTGAAATAAAAAACATGAAGCATCAGCTTTGTTTTTTATTATGGGCTAAAATATATACATTTTTGCTGATAAAAGCCAGTTGTGTGGTGCCAAGGTGGACAGGAGTGGGGTGAGGTTGGGACTTGGAGATGGGTTTGACACTGAAGAAGTCACCCTTTTCTGCCCATGGAAAGCCTCTCATGGTTGGGTTTAGGTGCTCCTGGAAACCAGGGCAGGTGTCAGGAGTCAGAAGGGAAGTGGATCTATCCTCAGTGATAGGAAAAGTGTGGTGAGCAGCTCTCCTGTTCACCAAGGCAGCAGCATTTGCTTACCAACCTGTGAGATACTGCCTGAAGCCTTGCTCCTGAGCTCAGTAAAACTCGAACCTCCTGGCATAGCTGCTGGGTTCCTTTTCAGAGGAACCTTACCTGCCTCCTTCCCCTCCGGGCTGTGGAGGCATCTGAGCTAATCGCTCCTAAGGGCTTAGCGGATGCTCCACATGATGCAGCCATTCCTTCTCTAAAGCCTCCGGGGAAGGTGAGATTTGTCACAACGACCCATTTCCCCTCCCTACAGCAATGCAGCGAGCTAAAGTGGGAGTTAATATGCCAACAATAAAGAGGTGATGGGGATTAAAACGACTCCAGCAATCTAAGCCACCCAGCTCTGGTTTCCTGCACAGTTTGCTGGGCAGCACCTGAAGGTCTCTGGGAACCTCGGTGTTACTCTGTGAGGTTATTCTGGTGCTCTGCCCCTCCAGATTTTCATAGGAGCTGGTGCTAACTGGGAGCAGGGTGTCTGAATAACAGACACCAAGTCTTGAGCGCTGCACCCATGGTCTGGTGCCTGCCAGAAACAGCCCAAGTCATACAATGCTTAATATCTGCATAAGCCTCTCACAATTAGACAACAGGCAGGCGAAACATCTTTTGCCTTCTGTAAATAACTCAGGCTAAAGTCAAAGTGCCAGCAGAGAGAGCATGTTCTTACAGCAGCGGGATTTCCAGGAATGCTGCTTTCCTGCCTGAAAAATCCCTGTTGTCCAAATACACTGGGCATTTGAGCAGAGGGGCCAAGCTGCAGCAAGAGCTTGCTGCTGGGGCTCGGCAGCACATGTTTCACATTAAGAAGCTGTTTGAGGGGCCTATGTGGCTTAGTGGATAAATCATCAGGTCTGTCCCCTTGCAGCTCACAGGTCCAGAATAGCCTGTGGTCCTAAAGGAAAAAAAAAAATCTCAGCTGAAGCTCAATAGTTTCCATCCCAGACGTTGTGATTTGGTGTGAAATGGCCAGTGCCTTGGCCAGGGCTGCGGGCTGGACCTGTGGGAAACCCCAGCCCCACCTTATGTGGAAGCTTGGGAGCAATTGTAGGGCATGATTGTCCCAGTCCTGCCATGCACAGCCCATCCACGGGTCTCCTCCTCTATCTGCAGCCTCAGGAACAAGTCTTTTCTGTCGCTGAAACATGGGAAAAGCGATGAAAACAGTGATGAAACACAAGCCCGAGGATCCAGCACACAAATAGAAAAGGAAGGAGCGATAAATACTATGATAGTCTTTAAATATCCGTGGAGGAAACCAGCCAGGAGCCAGTTTGGCTACAGGGGGATGGGCTGGAAGCTAATGACAGATAATCCCAATATTACCAAGTGGGTAAGTGGATTTCTAACCACCATTTTCACAAAAAAAGAAGCTGAATGTCACATCCTAGGGACCGGGTTCATTTTCCTGGGAGGGAAAGGATGGCTACAAGCCTTTAATAGCTCCCATTCGGGAAGTTCTGATAATAAGGAGCAGGGAAGAAGCCAGGCCTGATGTGTGAGATGCCAAAGACTTGAACACGGTAAACAAGGGTAGGGGAATATTTGTTTTGACAGCACGCTCAGAACACAGGAAACATCAAGCAATAGGAGAGATTCTGCACAGGAGTTCCCAGTCCTATATTTAAGAGCAAATCAAACTAAGGGAGGACCCTGCAAATTATAGACATCCACAAATAACCCTAGACCTTTTGTCTCAGCTGTGGGAAGATCCTGAGAGCACCTGATAACAGAGGCTGCATTGCACAAGGCTGGGAAACAGGGGACCCGGTGGTGTGTCCACTCTGCCTGGGATCTTGGCTCTGACTGCAGGGGAAGGCGGAGAGAGCCCCGGAGAAGGTAATTATGGAATAACCTGTTGATGGAGGAAGTGGCTTCTCAACCTCTCTTTACTTAGGGCTTGAGTTCTGCTCAAAAGCAGGAAGATTTACAGCCCTCCCCATGGCTGTGTTGTTTTCTCCTTCTGGCCAGATAAGTTTAATAAATGAGAGGCAAGGAAAAAAACTGCTGAAAAGCAAAACCCCTACAGCGATGCTGTGTCACATCGTTAAATAAGGGGACTTCTTACTTAAGAGGCATTGTTTCACCCCTAATTACAGCTAAACTCCCAGTTGGAAAATGGCTTGCAGTCTATCGGGGCTTCTCCTGTAATTTTAACAGGATGTAGCATTTGAATCCTCACCCTCTATTTTCGAGGGCAGTGTAAAAAGTGATTATATAAGAGAAGGCTGGAAGGGGCTCTTTGTTGCTGTGTGACTCGGCTATACACAGAGGTTCTTTCTGAAATTAAATATCCTCTGTAAATGTCAAATAGTATTTGGCTCTCATTCCTGAGCTCTGCACACAATTCCTTGTAGCAAAACATAGGCTGAAAACTAACCTGACTCGTATGACAGAAGGAATATCAACTGGGAATTTCCAAATCCCGGCATCACCAGGGCAGCTGAAGCTCAGAGGATTATCAAAGGCAACGATATCGTAGTGTCTTGAAAGATGGGTTAACCACGCTTGCAATATTTACTGTCCCCCAAGACAGGATTGGGTATACTGAGAATGTGACAGCATGTTTAAACATGTTGCCTCATCACCATTTCCATCTAAGCCAATTATGAATCTATAAACCAGCTCTGACATCACCAGGCAGCTTCTTTGGTGATAATAATAATTACATTCCTTGCATTTACATTGCCTTTTTCATTTGTAGATCACAGGAGACTTCATCAAAGAAGGCAGCAATCAGCACTTCCCATTATTACCAGTAGAGAAAATGAGGTGCAGGGAAGGTAAACACCTTATTTGTCCCAAACTAGGAGTCAAGTGAGGGGGGCAGTGGCAGGAATAAGGAGCCCCATGGGACCTTATTCAAAGGAGGAGCTAGAGCTATTGAACTACTCTCCCAAATGAATTAGCATGAGATTACCAAAGCCTAACGGTGAGGAGACAATTGGGATCCTTTGGATGAAATACTTCTGCTTTTTTTTTTCTTTATCTTTTCCTTTGCTTTCTTCAAAACATTTCATGAGAACCATCTCTTTCCAACAGAGCTCTCCCAAAGAAGGGATTCTTGACATCATAAGGTACTTTGTGGTCCAAAAATGTGTGTATTTAGCCATAAAGACCCTCAATGGAGATGTGGGAACACTAGACCTGTGTCAAACCTCATGGCCAAATCCTCCCATCCCTGATGAGCTTCTGGTTGTGGTCTCACCAGTGTGATGCAGCTGGTCAGGGCTTCTCCCAGCCAAAATACATAGCATCTAGCCATCTTGCATGCCAGCAGGCTCCTGCTTTAACTTGTTTCTCCAAAAAGTTTTTAAAATGCTTAAATCCATCAGCTCTGGTGTGACCCGTTGCAGGACAAGACACGAGCTGCCTTCCTGTCCAAAAGCTTTGAAAGGTGTTGGTCTCACATCCACTTCCCAGCGAGCAGAGCTAAGTTTTGATGTCTCAGCAAATTTTTCTACCTGTCTTCACATGGGAAATTTCCTGCCCATATTTAAGCCTTGTGCAGCCTCTTTCTGCTGTGACTCCTGACAAGAGAGCTGCAGAAAATGAGAGCATGAGCTGGAGTGGTTTATAATTCATAAAGTCATTTCTGTTTTACATTCAGCAGTGCTTTGGGATTTTGCCTGTAGTTGTGCAAAGTTTCATCAAAAATAACCCATCAAAAGTTATTTCAGTTTTTGATTCAGATTTTGGTGTCAGCAAGGAACTGAAATCTCAAAGATGGAAAGAAGTTGTTTCTCATAGTTTTGCAAGTCTACACTTCATTTAGTGGTTGTCTGAATCAACTCCATGAAAGTTTTTATTGTTATTATTGTCCTGGCCTCCTTCACTAGAGCAGACTTTTCCCCTAAAAATTAGGAGTTTGCAAATTAGGGACAAAAGAAAGACTGGCATCCCAGCTTCTTTTAAATAAGAAGGTGCACTTTGCAACTCTAATTGTTTTAGGCTGGTTTCTATTCATTCCGTTTTGCATTTCAGATGAGGCAGGTTCACAACAAAAGCCCAATTACCGGCTCTGTTGAGCTCTGTGCTTTGCACTGCTTTGATTTTCCTTTTTCCCCCCAAAACAGCTGGCCTACAGCAAGGCATACGGTTGTAGATGCACAAATTCAACACAAAATCACGAACTGGAGGCTAAAACCCCTCATGTCCTGCAGAAGCAACAGAGCATTTTATGGTGAAGTGTAACGGCAATTATTTGGGGGGCCAGGGCTGGGCTCCAAGGGCAGATTTGTGTCTCCATCCCAGCCTTGTGCAAGCCTTGCCAAGTTTCACGTCCCCAGCAAACCAGAAATGTGTATGATTTTCTGCTTTACACAGCTCCCAAGGGCAGAGGAAGGAATCAAATCCCACCCCGAGTGGGGCCACTCGCCCTCGGTGAAGGAGGATCCGGCATGGAGGTGCTAATGTGCCTAATAAAACCATCCCGGCAGGAAAGTGCCAGGAGTCTCTTTTCTGATGGAGACCATCTGAATACCAATCCTCCATGACAGCACATTAGGCTATAAAAGCTACCAAAGAAAAGAATCTTTGCATTGCCTTCACTTCTCAACTGCATATCCTCTATGACCAACACTGAGGGTAGCTCAGGAGATGGAGTGGGAGCAGCAGCAGCTGCCTGGGGAGCCAGTGCTTGAGCAGGAGGAGAGCACACTGTCATGCAAAGCAACCTCCAAGTACTTTAGGATCTGATATGGAGATGGAAAATGGAAAAGGAGCAAGATTTCCTTGGGAGACAGGGCCAGCAGAGCTGGGAGTCAAGGCTTTCTGACCGGGCAGGTGATTGCCATCCCCAGAGGATGCTGCAAGAGCAAAGCCCCCGATAGCCACCTGCTGTCGAGTGGCACTGCAACCCCTCCTCTGCTTCCAAGGAGATAAAACCAGTCTGTGGGCTTCATATGTTAAAGCTGATTTAGATACAGCTGGTGTGCTGGGAGCTGAAGGTAATTTATTTCTCTTGGCTGATGACCCGCTCCCTTCGAGGGCTGCGTTTTCCAAGCACTCTCTGCTTGGCCGCAACATTTGTACCTCTGACAATTATTGTTATTTTAATATTAGGCTAAGTGCTAATGTATTAGGCTTATATATTAATCTGGTAGCCTGTAGACTCTTTAGGCAGTCTGTTTTGGTGACACACGAAGGAGATTTTATAGATATGCTGTTCAAACCCTGCTCAACCCTAGCCTGGCATTTAGCTGTGGCTTGCAGAACATAATGGCTGAATGGATTTAGCCCGTGCCCACAATAACTCTCTTTGACTGCAAAAGAAGTTCCAATAAACATGTCATTCAAATAAGAATGTATTCCAGTAAAAATTAGTGAGCTGATGCTATGAATAACCTGCAGAGCTATAGTGTAGTTTCAATTGCCCTCCCATCAGACGGGCCCGAGCTGATTAACACCAGATCAGCCATGATATTTATATTGCTCGGATCATGGTGTGTCATAAGCAAATGCAAAATTGCATACTGTATTGTAACAGCAGGGATGGGAAGAGCCACGTAATGAGCTGGTTTTATAGTGAGAAACAAATGGGATTGTAACACAAGCCTGGAAACAAGGGAGTGCTTCCAAGTGGGGTGAGGGAACAGGACAGCAGCGTGTGAGAGCAGCACTGAGAATGACTCTTGAGTTAAATCATGTAATTTATATAAACAGCCCTGTTGGGTTGTTTTGTTTCTTTTTTTTTCTTGCAACAGCTCTGTATGATATAGCATGAGTTTGAATAAATGCTGTGAACAACATATCCCCAGACCTGGCCAGCTTGGGACTACATTAAATAAAGTTTATTGTCATAGAATCATAGAATACTAGGTTGGAAGGGACCTCATCATCTGGACCAACATTTCTTGGCAAAAATTATTTTTACTTTTGTCTGTTTCTGCTAAAATTAACCCCTGCAAGTTTTGCTATTATCCTCTCTGCTTTATTAATAACAGGATTCCCTCCTGTGAATCTGCCCTTCTAACGACGAGGTCCCTCCCCGACCTGCGGCCCCTCTCCACCGAGTGCTATTTTGTAAGATCTCTTGTCACCAGGGCTCTGCGAAGACTTAGGCGTGTAATGGGAAACATGTGTCTTTCCCTGGCGCTTGCAACCTTACCCCGAGGAGCTCCGGCGAGGGCTGAAATGGGAGTGCTCTCAGCAGAGACAGGGAGCTGATGGGGAAAAGCTCAGAGCCAGAGACAGCAACTTGGGTGTTTTTTTGTTTGCTCTCCAAAGCGCAGGATCTCGCACAGCAACGACAGCAGCAAATGGCTCTTTCTGCTGGGGAGGGGGGGATGTCGGGCAACAGTGCTCAAAGCAGCGTGGACAAAAGGGAGCAAGGGATGGGGCAGGGGGGGATGGCTTTTAGAAGATGGCAAAAAGCAAAGTGATGGGAAAACATCACTGATGGAGCCTTGGCTCGACCGTTGTTCTGAGCAAGAGGAAGGTGCTGGAGGAGATGCAGAGAAGTTGGGGAATCACTGGGGTTTTAATATTATTTCTCGTGGGTCATCATCATCAAAAAGCAAAGTGGTCATGATGCTACTGCAAGCACAATGTATGATATATATGGGATAACGGCCACACTGGTTGTTGTTATTCCTGCTGGATGTTTTAATCTGGAGTCTTCTGGACAAAGGAGATCCTGTAAAGGAATCAGTGCACTGCACAAGGACCCCAGGCCCAGAGTATGGGTGAGGTTTACTCCAGTGATAAAAACCTGCTTATCACCTTGATCACCTTCTGACATTTGGGTGGTCAGAGCTTCTCGAGCTGCTGACCAGCCAGAAGCACAGGCCAGAGCCATGAAGACTCAGACTCAATTGCTGCGTCTAAAAATCTCTGATTTGGCCTCATCTGGGATTAAATGCTGGAATAACAAAACATACAGGATCTGGCCAGTATCTGACAGCCAGTGCTTCTGGGTTTCTAACAGCCAACTTCATTCTGAGAAAAAAAATAATAAAAAACTCAGGCTAAGGCTGAGACACGTTGTTGTTTCCTTGCGAGTTCACTTGCAAAGGTCACCGCTCCTCTCCCCCCACCCCAGTGTCTCTCCCTCTCTCTGCAACTCTTTTGTTTGTGCAAGACTTCAGGAATTAAAACCTCATTTCAAGGGTTATGAGTAGACCACAGCAGCGATACATTGCACTGATTATCAGCAGCAGGCGAGCTTTTCCCCCTCAGCTCTTTAGCTGCAGTAGTGTGCAAGATCTATGTGGCTTACACTGATTTTTTCTGCCTGTAAATTTTTCTTCTGTAGCTAACAAGGGCTCCATTGCATTAGCAGAACAGCCATACCATGATAAATTACATGGGATTATATTGTTACAGGGAATTGCCATCACCTCGGCAGTAATGGAAAGAAAAGGAAAAAAAAAAAAAAGATAAATAGATAAATAACTGCAAGAGAGCTGGGAAGGCAGTGAGAAAAGAAATGACCCCGGTAGGGAAGCAGATAGATGTCTTCCTCAGGTGAAAAGATTCCTTTATGGAGACAGACCTCTGGGAAATCTTTGTATGAATGAGCCAAGCTATAGGAAAGCCGTTGTCTTTGTGGAAAAGGGGTGGGTTTAGGGGCTCCTACAGGTTTTCAGTTTTCTAGATCTGGAGCTCATTTGTCAGTGTAGTGATGGGAACACCATTTTCAGAAGTGCGCAGCAATTTTTCAGTGTCCTGCTCTCTGGGTGCATAGCTGGAGAAGCCTCGGAAGGTGCCAGATTTACCAGGAGCAGCTGGTACCCTCCTGGGAAGATCAGGCTTCTTGCAGCAGGACTCCTGAAAACTAAGGGAGCCCCAGATCACTCGGTGATTTTGCAAACAGGAACATCACTGATTAAAGACCTGGCAGGAATGTTATCTTTCCTGACCTCTTGCATAAGAGAAGCTAGATAATTAAATTTTATAGTCTTTGTATCAAGCCTGTCATTCCCTGATTGTGTTAAGAGTATATCTTTCAGAAAAAGCCCCAACCTAAATGCCCCAAGAAGCATCTTGCCACCCTGAGCAGTATTTAAAGTCACCCATCACAAAGGGTCATGACTAGAAATGGTTTAACCTTTCCACCTCCCATTCAGCCTGATCTTATCTGGGTTGAGCTTCCAGTCCTGGCATCATTTCTGCTGGCTCAGTGAAAGACTGATTTGCCATCAGCAACTCTTTCCCTGCTGTAGGGACCACCCAGCTATGATAGAGCCACCTCTTGCCCTCCTCCCTGAGGAGCTAAATGGGTTGAACTTCTGAGATGCTCACTGAGGGGCCAGGTTTGCAAATGCCAGTTTTCAGGCGTGCTTTCCTAAATGCTCAATAATTCTCTCCAAAGTCCAGTCTCCACACCAAGCCCAAGCCAGGCACGTTCCCAGCAGTGCTACACACAGTAGCAGCGACACTCACCCACTTGTAACACCAACCTCTGCCCCTCTTTTATTTCTCTATATCATTATGTTGATGTAATAAATATGCAGAGGAGCTCCAGGCACTGGCTGTTGCCTTTGTTTGAAACGTTCTACCACGGTCTCCCAACTGGACATTATCATATGATTATATACATGCCAGAGCAATAGCTGCCGATGTCAGTGCTGCTTTTATGCTGCATTTCTGCCTCCTCATCTTCCCTATTGCATTTCCCATCCCACATTCACACGCTCCCATTACATGGCTAGCCTGTATTTTACTCCCTCTGTTCTCGCTGCAGCTCTCTCGGTAAGGGAAGTCTTGATTATATGTTATGGCCAAATGACTTAAATCATAGAAAAAAAAAAAAAAAAAGAAAAAAAAAGAACACAGAAGAGCGTTGTCTTGAGGTCAAAATGAAGTCAGAGCCCTTTGGTCAGGAGGCAGGTCCTTGATGAGCTCCAGTGGGCAGCTCCTGTTGTTCTGCCAAGCCTCTGCACACCGCTGAGGACTGAACCTTCATCTGGGGAAACTCCCCCCCGGCCCCCAGCCAGCCCAAGGTGAACTGGGTGGAGGACAGGAATCTTACACACAGGCTGCAAACTTCAGGCACTGGGAAGATTCCTGCCTATTTCCAGCAGTGGGAAAATGTATGAGTGGGGAAGTCATATTTACATAAGTCAAGGAAAACAGCGTTTCCTTCTTGGGCAGGAAACAGGAGTTATTCTCAGAGCTTCAGAAAAAGAGTGAGAAATTAAATAAAGCCCTGGCAGAATAAACTTGTTTTATTCCTGTGGTTTTACAATCTCTGAGTCAAAATAAACACATTTTCAATCTCAGGAGAATTATTAGGGTAATAATGTCGGGGGGGTAGGGGAGGGGGGAGGAATTTATTTACAGGCTCCGATGGAATCGTTCAATGAAATGTGAACTGTAACAACAGATTCAGGGCAAGAAAATTCACATTTATGCAGCAGTCTGGTTTGGTCCTTCTGCTACTGGCCACTCTGATGGAGTAGTGCAAAATTGGGCAAACCTTTGGGTGCTCCCAGTGGGAGTTTTGGCTGAGAGAAGGGCAATGATCAATATTAAAGAACTCAATTTCTTTCATTTAGGAGTTTTAATAGATGGTCTTGCCCCTACTTAGCCTTGGGTGGACTGTCAGAGCTCCTTGGTGAGAGCTCCCATCCCAAACATAATATAGTGTAAATTTACATTTCCCTCTGAGAGCCAAAGATTAAATGCAAAAGAGAATTCTGAATCCTCATAGCTTGATGTGCTCAAGACCTCATTTATTTAAAAATATCCCAGTTTGGCATTGTTTTTCCTCACGACAAGAGGCCAACAGCCCACACCTAATTATGTTCCTTCACCTTCTCCTCTGACCTGAGTAGTTGTGTTTACCCTCAACATCACCCGGACATCCCTATGGACAGCACCTTATTTTAGCTCCCTGCCCACCTCTTCCAATTTGTCTTTCCTGTGAAAATCAAAAGTATTGCAACCATCATTCTTTTGGGGTGAATTCCTCTCTATTGCTATGGACATCTCCATACCTAAACCAGGCAGTGTAAAGGACTGGAAACATGAGGTGTTTATCTAATAGATGTCATATATCCTAGAGCCTATCCCAGGCTTTAGGAGGAACAGCACCTTTAAAGTCCTCATATATATAAATATATATCCAACAGCATCCAATAGCATCCAATAGCATCTATAGCAGATAAATACCTGACACTTCCACTGATTTACCCTGCATTGTTTAGCCATACAGACACGTATATATTTACCACAGGCATCACATAGTTCTTGGGAGCTGTGTCTACAGCCAGCAAGAGCTGCAGGTACAAGGACAACCAGATGTAATTACAAGAAATAACTACAGGCAGTAGTTACTAGGGTTAAGTACATGAGGTAGTTACAAGAAAGAGCTACAAGAGGTAGGTAGTTACAAGGGAAACTACAAGAAGTAGTGACAAGGTTAATTCCCAGAGGCAGGTAGGAGGCTCTTGGCACTGAGAGTGAGAAGGATGTAGGAAGAGGGGTGGGTGTGGGGATGGCAGGAGGGGAAGGATGCAAGTCAAGAAGCTCTTTGCAAAGCTCTCGCCTTTCACTGAGCTCCTGGGAGACAAAAGCAGATAGCAGCTAAGTGAGAAAATCTTGAATTGCTCACTCCTTTCAAACCCAAATTGGGCCAGTGGAGCAGTTTGCCCTTCGCACAGCAATTCCTAGGCTTAGGCTGCTCTTTAAAGGGTAGAGGTTAAACTCAGAGGCAAGCCTGTAATTTTTATAAACAAGGCTCATATTTCCCTCTGGAAATATATATATGGAAACCCACGTACGCATGAAGTCTAAGACATGCACGAGAAGACCACTGAAGCCTCCTTATCTTTTGTTCTGCTTTCCTGGTGCTTTTTTAATCCTCCTACCGGTACTGCCTTGGGATTGACTCCCTTTTCCAGGACAAGCTTTTCACAGGCTGAAGGGCTCTTTGTTCTCTTCCCGCCTCCCCTCGATGCTGTTTGTTGTGCTGTCCCTGGGGTGCGATTCTGCTCTTCCAGGGGGCCAGCGGCTGAGAGGAAAAGGCAGAGGATGTGAACTCCCATGGTTGAACACAAAGAAAAAGAGAGGAGGACCTGTTTACTCTTCTGCTAAATGCTCCCCAGCAGACAGAGAGTTTGCCATGCATTCAAGAGTAAAAACAGTCAAAAAAGGGGGTAGGGGTGAGGGGGATGTAAGATGGAGGCTGTTGGGGTGCCCTGGTGCTGGGTGTCTCCCCAAGGAGCAGTGGGGTTTGCAGACCTTGCACCGCTATCGCCACCACCGCGCGCAGGTGAATTCTTCAGACTTGCAAGAGAGTCATTTACAGGACTTCCAGGTATAAAACCTACTGGCTCCAGCAAAGCTTTGCATACCATGGCAAAGAATGTAAATACATTAGTGCCTCTGGTGCTTGGGAGGCAGCCACGGCCATTCCCAAGCACGCAGGGCTGGAAGGGACCACCTGCATCACAGGGCTCAGTCACCAGCTCCTCACAAACACCTTCCCCAAGCTGGTCAAGCACCGGCTACTCAGTTATTTCCTGGTTAGTCTTGCAGCTGCTACTCCTCACTTATTAAAAGTTTGGCATAAATATTGGACTAATTCAGTTTGCCTCAGCTTTTTTTTTCAACTAAAGCTAGGATGCATATTCATTTGTTGCACCATTTTCCCAAAATGTTATTTGGATTTTCTTCTTGCTTGCACTCTTGAGAACATATACATACAGAGGTTTTAGTGTTTGGCTGTCCAGAACGGGGAGGAAAGTCAGCAATCATTTCACAGCCCTTGTCTCCATGCCTTACAGCCCTGGTGGTCCACAGCTGAGGCCTGGGGACTTCTAGGTTCATGGTTAGTTTGACCAGCCAAGAGCTTTTGCCTTTTGCACTCACCTCAGCAGGTTGCCATGAATGATTGAATCGTTAAAGTGAATAATTTGTTGTAATACAAGATCAGCTTAAAAGTCCTCTTCATCTTCACCATGGTGTTGCCTACACCACCCCCCTTGCCAAAATTACACAGTCAAGATGTGAGCTTGATCTTGAAGATGATCTGTGCTTCAAACAACATTTTTAGGGGGAGAAAGAGAAAATTCCTTTCCATGAGGATACTTTCTCCACAGCCCTAGATGGAGTTGTGAGGAAGAGGCGAGCCCTAGGCTCTGGGAGAGGGCAGGAAGGAGTTTCTTACTTTGTTGTATTTTGCAAGAAGAGCCACCATGAAACTACACTCAGTGATGGCCTCAAAATAAGTATTTAAAAGACACATTGTGAGGCTAAAGTAGCTGTAGGATTGAGCTCAAAGGGCTCTCCAGTGTGGCAGCCCTTTCCCAGTGACAGTCCCAGGGTAACACATTATGGGACCTGGGTGTCATCATGACTCAATGAAACTGGAACAAGTTAACTTGCATTTATTGTGCATTAAGGTGAGCACACTGACAATTACTGCAGAGCAGCCAGCTCTCGAGCAGTTGGTGCTGTCCCTGCCTGGTGGGAACCTGCTGGAGAAGCCCTACCCACAGAGAGGGTGGACAGTGGTTATCTGAAGGTCACATGTGCAGGAAGCAGCCAGGACGACGTGAATATTGTGTGAGTGGGAGCTCCTGGCGGGCTATCACAGCTTCCCAGGTCAGGCAGGACATGCAGGGAGTCACTCGGCCCCAGAATGAAGCAGGAAGAAATGAAGATGGTGCCAGAAATCCTGATGAGAAGGTCGAAAGTCTGGCCAGGCCACCCAACCCTTGTCAAAAGAGGGAGAGCTGGGCTGCAGCAATGCCCATCTGGATCTCACCCTCACACAAATCTTGAAACCTCCCTCTTTCCACTTAACACTACACACAGCTCACCCCACCTACCCCTCCGTGCCTTCTATACCTTCAACTGCCAAGGTTAGAATTAACTTCAGCTTTTCACGTGAAAGAGCCCAACTAGTGGTCTACAGGTGGGGTTTTTTTAACAATATTTTGCAGGGGTGTCCCTGCCTTGTAGAACTTGTCCTGCCCAGGCTGAAATGACAAAAGCCTTTTTCCTTTCCATTTATGTATTTCTTCATCTGAGAGCATCCCAGTCCATGGAGGAACTCACAAGCAAATAACGACAGCAACTGTAATAAAATCACCACCAGCATCTGGATCTTCTTGAGCGTGAAAACAAATGATGATGTGGCTGCACAGCCATAAAATCAACAGCAGCTTTCCAACAAAAGCCAGAGGACCATGACTTTGCTGGTACCCCAGCCATCAGTAACGTCCTTAAGGGTTAAAGTAGCAAGCTGACAAAAGCCTTAATCTTTTTACAGCACACAGACATGTAACATACAATACTGGACAATTTGTTCTATTGATGTCTAAAAATGCTTAATGGAGAAACAGGCTGTTAAAATACAGGATACTTTATAGGTTAGCTCTTCTCCATACTTCATCCTCAGGTATTTGCCAAGTTAGCAGAGCATCAGACTTCAAGTCACATTTAGGCTTCTTTGGAGCAGTTTTTCCACTAAAAGCTTAGCTAAAAGACGTACACATTAATGACAAGGAGTCATTCATTCTTGTCACACACTTTGTCTTCAGAACAGTTGCAAATCCTGCATATCTTTTTTTTTTCTAATCGAGGGGAAATAAAACAGCTTTTATATAGTTACACAATTGTCCACAGTCTTTCCCAAGAATGGAAAAATGCCCTAAAAATGGAAAGCAGGTGGGCTTTCTCCACATCAAGTTTCTTCTTTTGCACAAGAACTAATAGGCTACATCCCTCTTTTCTGCTTAAAAACAGCAACATAATCAGTGTGTCTTCTAAAAGTCTCCTGTGAGCTGTAGATCTGTTGGAAGGGGGTTTTGGTGCCTGCACTGGCTCTATGTGTCTACAGTTCCTTCTAACCAGCCTGACAAAACATTCCTACTTTTGTCCTGTATCACAGCAACCTTGGCAGTCCACCTTTGCTTTCCATCTCTGCTAACTTGGGAAGTTCTGCAGATTTCTTTGGTGTTGCTGATGGCTTGGGAGCATCAAAGCTGAGGAAGAAAACAGGACATCTTCAGAGATGTTAGTGGGGAAGGGGAAGAGAAGTGGGGTTTGCTGTTTGCTTAAGAGACACCTGAGAAGTGCAGAATGTAAGAGGAGAAGAGAAATGCTCAATGAAACAATCGGTGCTGCAGAGCTCTGGGTCTGAAGCTCCCTGGGATTTCAGTGAGGCTTTGCTTCATTACCTCTAAATGTCTTCATTAGCTCAGAAGCCTCCCCAGTGGGCAAAAATGGACCTCTCTGGCATGTACTCTTTCTTACATCCAGGTGGATACTAGCCAAGCACACAGTCACACCATTATTTCAGATATGGGTTATCAGCAATGCACACAAAAGTGCAGGGTTAGAGAAGCAACTTTCAGAAGAAATGTTGCTGATAAACCTGGAAATACTCTGGGACCTCCCGTGGCCCAGGACCAGCCAGGAATAGTGAAGCAAGTGGCAAAGCAAAACCCTTGACCTGAACAACTGCAAATTTCAGAGACAGTTAAAACAAAGTCTCAGCCTGAACTCCGAGGCATGAGAACAGGGTAGAAAATTAGGCTGATATCAATGAGGCACCAAATGGGTCTGAGTTTAGTTTGGGGTCAAATCTGGGGACCTTTCTAGGTTGTCTTTTTTTTAGAGTGCTCTGACTCAGTGAGAGGTACTCGGTGGACACCTTCAGCTTGTTCTCCACTTGGCAGCGTAGCATCCTTCCCAGATAAACCAGTCTGCACCACCCTCGTTTACTGGGTCAGCTAATGGAGGGATAAAAGCAGACGGGACAGTTCCATTTTGCTGTTTTTCCTCCCACCTTTCCTCTTCACGGCCTGTCACCAATTCCCTCTCCTCACCCCCTCCTCCACCCCTATTAAAGCAAAACATCTGCTGCAGCTTGAAGATGCTTTGGGCTTTTGCGAGCTGTTACCGGCAAAGATAGCACTTGGCAGGGAGGGAAGCTGAGCAAGGGCCACAGCAGGTGAAGGGTTTGAATTCCCTGGTTACTGTAATCAGCTGCCACGACCACGGAGCCGTCCGCGGGAGGCAGCAGTAATGATTTCCAAACCCAAAAGAGAGCTCTGGCAGACTGGAGTGGGGCTTGGCCCCCATCCGTCAGAGCTCTGCAGAGCTCAGCTGGTGCCTAGTCGCTGCGTCACTCCTTTCTGATTAAATTCCCATTAAGTTTAAAATAATAATACGTCCTTAGTGGAATAGGAAACTCTGCAAGAAGAAAGAAAAAATTAAAAAAAAAAAAGTCTTTGTGGGGTTTTTTTGGCCAGCGGTGAAGTCCGGGCCAGCCCTGGGAAGAATGGCTCCAGGGCCATGCTTTCCTCCTGTTAAAGTGCAGGGCTTAGCCTTGCATTTTCTATGACCATAAAATCCAGATTCACTGGTGAACTAAGACCCTTTATACGATTATGAGAGTGAAAAATGCTGGACAACATACATAAGTTATTAAGTGTGAGCTATAAGGTACAGAAGCACCCAAGTCTTTCAGCAGACAATTCCTCAAAGGGGGTTGATCAGAACAACCTGCACATTTCTGTCCAAGGCCTTTGGTCTGACATTTAGTTCTCCCAGTTATCTGACCCTGTTTTTTCACTCTCTGTCTGTTCTCTGCCCTGTGTGGGAGCCAAGCAGATGGAGCAGTAGGAGTCACCAGGTATTTTGGCATCCTCGGTCAGACCAGCTCCAAAGGAGACGTTAGAAACAGGTCCGTGGCACTGGACTCCAGGCTGGGGAGGAACCACCTTTACCATGAAGAATTGCCTGTACACACAAGGACCAGTAGTTGCTACAGCAGCAATATTAATAATTATACTAATAATACATCACCTTGGCTTATGTTTCTTCTCCTTTAGCTTTTACAGTCCACTGATCATCGGGGAGGGGATACTAATTTGTGTGTAGCCCAGAGATGAAATCTTATTTTAGCCCTGAAATGGAAGGTAACACTAGAAACTTTCATTAGTGGATCAATCTGAAACTTTTGGCTAAATATGAGATCAGTTTTTTTACTTCATTTGGGGGGCAATATAATCTTTTTGGACAACCTTTTCCTTTCCTTCAAGATAATTTTCCTTTCCTTCAAGATAATTTTCAAAACCAAAGCACTATGAAAAACAGATCCCAAACACATAAACATTCAGAAAACAACAAAATAAACCACTACAACATTTCCATTTGCATTTAAGAAACACTGATAGAAAAGTTGCACTGCACAGCTGCTTAAAATACAGAGGCCATACGAATAGCAACAAGATGCCCAACTAATAACACCAGGCTACCTGATGCTTTGGTCCAAGGTATGTAAACAGGTAGTGGAAGTGTGAAGACTCTGGCAAATGATCACTTTTGCTTGTGGTTGCTCCTATGGCTTCCCTACTCAAAGCTAATTCACATCAAAGTCAGTTTATGCGGGAAAAAGACTAAGAAAAAGCAAAAGAAGAGGCTGTAAATCATCTGGAGATCAGGTTGAATTCCTCAGGGCCACAAGTCTGGGGTCAAAGTTGGGAAGGCAACGCGTGATGGCCTTGCTTATCACCCTGGTGCCATATCCCAGAGTTATTAATGGCCTCTGGTGCGCAATGACAGTAGCACCAGCTTGAGGAACAACCCAGTAAAAAGAGGCTCCCTGCTCCAGGCAGCACAGATAGGTCACTTGTAGGCATCACAGCCCCATTCCTGCCTCCCAAAGACATGATGTTGGTTGTCTGCTGTTTCTACCATGTTTCCTCCATCGTTTTGCCTGGAAGGACACTAATGCCTCCTGTGATGATTTGGCTCAGATTATTAAGCTATGAAAGAGTAAAAGAAAGCTCCTCAGAGTCCTGGGAAAGTCTACCTGGCACACACGGAGAAGCTGATAACAGCACCCTCTGCGACATGCTGTCAAGGGGTAGAAGGAGTCAAACTATTAATCTTTTGTAACCTAGCTGGATTGAAGTGACAGTGATGGAGTACTTTGTAATGGACTTCCTGAATGCTCATACAAACATAGGAAGTGACCACCCTTGACCAGATTTCTGCTCGTGTTGCCTGTTTCCCTGCCTGCATTACATATTTTTCCCTTTTGCAATCAGCTCCAACCCTGCGTTAGCAGGGCTAATGAATTAACACTCAGCCATCCTGTGAGAACGGCAGTCTGGAGGGGCCAGGAGCCTCTCTGGAGAGTGGCTTGCAGGGTATCATCAGGACGAAACCCTCAGTGCAGAAAGGTCTCTGACATACCAGGAAGACAGCTCTGGGTTGGCCAGCCCCAGGTCGCCATTGCCCGAGGAATTTTGGCTAGGGGTGCCCTGAAGCACTGGGCTTTCCTGAGCACATCAAGAAATGCTGTCCTTGGGCTGTCCTTATGACATGGAGAGTGTCTGGCATTCCTGGTGGCTTTTGTCCCTCCTCAGCAGCAGAGACATGTTCAACAGAGCCAGCAGCTGCACAGGAGACACTGGAGCCTTTCAAGTCTTGTATCCTTCAAGCCATGCTGAGGAGAGGATTTAGCTTTATTTTAGGAAGGCGTCAGTTGAGCTTTCTTGTCCCTGCATATCCATGTTACAAAACCATATGGGGGACCCATCCCTGCCTCATGACAGGCTTGTGTAACCCTCCAGCAGCACTGGTGTTGAAAGGGACCATGACCTTCTCTTTGTGGAGTAGCACTACATTGCCAGCCGGGAGCTCTGGCAGACAAGCCCCAGCAAGCTTATGAACTCCCTGTCTCCCACCCAACGAGCTGGCCATGAACATATCCCGAAGGCTCATGCTGAAGAGTCAGTGTGGAACAAAAAAGAGACCACAGATTACGGCCCGTGGGAGCTTCAGACCACGCCAAATGGAGCCAATGGACACTATAGCCATAGAAGGGCATATTCAGAGTCAGTTCCCAGCATCCCAACCTTGGTTTCAAGCGCTGGCTTTGGAAGTGCAGTCAGTCTGGCAGCCTGTGTGGGCTCTGCCTCTGGCACTGGGGCTGGCAGGAGGAGGGAACTGCAGGAGAAGTGGAGCTCAGAGAAATCCCTTTGCTAGTCTGGCCCTGGGAGTGTCACAAGCGCAGGAGCAAAGCCCTTGGCTGCAATGAGGTGGCTGCAGAAAGGGAGCTGAGGTGACCTCATGAGGATGTCGAGTGGCACAGTGACACGTCTCACCAGCCAGCCCAGCCCTCATTAGTATCCCCAACAAGAACAACAACTGGCCCATCATGTTTCAGGTCAGGCGTGTTCCCTCAGATGGAGGGAACTTGGGAGAGGTACAGCCCTTGATACCAGCTCTGGATTTGGCCACTTGGGACTGACATGTTTGAAAACAAAAATCACATTATCAGTGGCCTTTTATCCCCCTCCTGCATCCTGGAGCCCATCACTCAGCAAAGAGCCACCTCTGATCTTCACAAACACTGACTCACTCACGCTGCAGGGGAGGGTCAAAATCAGGCACTTGGGTTTGTGCTGCCTGATAGCCTTTTGCTATCTTTTTACCTTTTTCATCTTCTTTTGGTCTTGCTGCTTAAACCCTCACTTGCTTGCTGCCCAAAACAGGAAGGTCTAAAGATTTAGGAAAGAGTTCAGGCTACTGTCCGGCGTTTTTTTGTCACTTACTTGTCTAAATAATGCAGGAAAAGCTCCTGTGTTGCAAGCCAGGCTCTCCCTGAAATGTGTAGAGCAGGAGAGGTGTGAATGGAAACCTTGGTGGCATTAGGTGTTGTTTTTCTAAACATTCCCCATCAGTGCGTCCGCAGCCTCAGCGCTGCACGGTCCCACCGAGGTCTTTAAATCGTATTTCTAGGATTTCTCTAACACAGGGGCCTCAAGCTTTTAAACAGAAAGGGAGCTGGGGAATGGTTTCTTTAGCAAGAGATTTGAGCAAATCAGTGCTTTTCGTCTCACTCTTCTTTCTTCTTCTTTTTTTTTTTTTCTAATGGACATCTGCCGGGGTTTGTATTTTTTGAGTCACGGGGGTGAAGGGAGTTGAAGGGGAAAAAGAGGTTTGCAGACAGGGTGAGCACAACATACACTGGAAAAAATCCCGGATGCTATAAATGGGAGCCCCCTAACAGTGCAGCTCATCTGAAGCAAAATGAAAATATCAGGCATCCAAGAAACATATGTGCAGATGGCTTCGAGCCCAGGCTCCTTACTAGGGCTCGGCATTAAATAAAACGCACCGGGTCATGTTGCTATAGATATAAGAGATTACTAGGTGCGATGTGCACTTCTCTGTGAAACTGCAGGTTTTTAAACAATTGGAAACACAGACCTTGTTTATGGATCAAGCAAATGGCTTCAGTCAAGCAGAACAGCCCTTTTTTTTCGCTAGGGCTGGGGTCAGGAGGCTGGAGCTCAGCGCGATTTCGCTGCAGACGCTGCTCAGAAGGAGAGCAGTCTCAACAACGCCACGAGAAGCAGCGTCCAAGAGGGCTATTGACTATGACCTGTATTTTTGAAGGATGATATGAATCAATCCAGTGCCTTGGCAAGACCTCGCGGCTGGGGCTTGTGCTTTCAGCCAATGTCAATTATGTCATTACTGAGCCTGCAGAAGCTATTACTAATGTTACTTTTACAGTTCACTGCCGACCAGAGAAAAGAGTTTTTCACACTGTTGTCGTTTTGTTGGAGCAAGACTATACGAATCGCAGATGGCTTCCTTGCCAGATGTAGCCTCGCAGGACGGCAGTTTGGAGTTTACAAGAGGTTTAATGAAAACTTGGCATTTTCCCAACTTATGGCAAATACTCTTGGGCTGTCAACTCACGCAAGCAAGTCGAGATCCTAAAAAAGTCTAATGACTTGTTCTCACCGAACGAGGAGGTGAAAAGTTTTACCTGAGAAACAAAACCCAAATGAGCAAACCAATCTTCTATCACACGGGGCCTGAGCTCGTGATCGCCGCAGTTATTGAAAGCTCACGCTGCACGCTGGATCTGTTCCCAAGTCTTTGCTATTGCTCTTGAGAGGTCCAACATATTTCTGCTGACATGGAACATTGATGGTGAGTAGGGGGCAGAAGTGACATCCAGGTGTGTTGAAAATCACATCATCTTTGCTTTGATATCTACTGCTCTCGGCTCTCTTTTTTCAGTTATGACTTTGCTGCTTTGTCCTGGGCTGAGAGTTTGTTTGCTGGCTCTTCCTTGGTTTATTTCTCCCTTGATATTATGAGCAGTTCATTAAAATAGTGCCAGAAGAAATTTTCAGGTGTGTGCCTTCAGATGTAGAACATCTACTGTGTTCAACATGCCCAAGTGGTGCAGAAATCACCAGTGCTTCTTGATAGTTGCAAGCTAGAAACTCTTCACATCATTTGAGTTTTCAGGTACACTATTTCCTTGTCTCTGTTTATAAATATCTGGGCTCAGGGAGACTTGGCAGAGCACGGGGTCATTTTAAGCACAACTCTTCTTAGTTTATCAGTCTCCCCATTTTCCACTCCCACCACCCTGGACTGATATTAATCCTGGTCTAAACTGTCAAGCTGCTGTGATTTGTCAGTGAAGTTTCTTCAGTTATGGTTTGGATCAGAAATGAGTTGCCAGGTCCCAGTAGCTTCAAAATGCTGCCTCGTGTGTGCAGTGTGTGCACCAGTGGCATGGAGCACAACGATGCCTGGACATATTAAAAATGTAATTGAGCTGTTTGAAAAAGCAGCTCCAACAACCAAACCCTGAAACATTCACACCACGTCTCAAGGCAATGAACCTGTCTCATCTGTGAGCCTTTAGCAGTCTCCCATAACCAACTGCCTTTGTCTCAGCTTGGCTGCCTGTCTTTAAATATCTTCATCCTGAACTTAACTTGAATGGTACATTTTTTATCACCGTTGGTGCACAAACGAGCCTATTGAATCCTCTGGAGGAAGGAGGAATTAGAGCATTACATCCATGTGGCAAAGGGATTAATAAAACACCTGGAGAAGCGTAATCATGGAGATGTCATCCTTTTTCCACTGACTGAGGTTTGGATCCAAACCTGATATCTAACCCTCCTTAGTGCTGCTGTGGATCCGTCTTCTTCAGAATCACTCTTTAATAGGGTCATTCTGTCTCTGTTTTGTGTGAGGTGCTCAGAGACTTTACAGAAAGTTCACTTACCAAGATGCAGATTGAATCAACATCCCTGAGACAAAGCACACCCAGCATCACGGGCCTCCCTGGTTTTCCTTTGGTGAGTGCATGATGGAGTTGTAGATCACATTATGGAAGCTTTAATGGACTGTAAATCTGCCTCCCTCTCCCCTATAAAAAGAAGAATTGTAAGTGTCAGGCTTTCTTAAATGAGGTTTCTAATAATCTTCAGTTTTACAGAAGTTTTTACAGACTTTGGATAGGATCAGAAGAAATCAAGTGGTTTGTGATGATTAGTCTCTAAAAAGTGATGTGTCTTTTCATTAAATACTGGCTTGCTGGCCTGGGAGGACCATTGCTAATCAAAGACTGCAAAGCTGCTGAATATTCCCTACTTTATGCAACAGAAGAGACATCTTAGTATAGAAGTAGCCCTAATAATAATTATCCCTCAAATATATTCAGCTTGAAATTATCTTGCTTGGAGAGCTGTTTGTTGTTTTTTTTTCCTCCCAGTGAAATCTTGAGCACCATTATTCCCACTCTGCATAACACCTCAATCTCTGTTCTGCAAATGCTTCTCTGTAGATGGCCTGGAGATCTGATATATACTGAGTTTTGGCTATGGCTGAACTCACAGGCAAGGGCTGGGGCTCTGAAGTGACCATGAAGCTCAGAGGTGTGGAGAGAAAAAATTAAACCCTTTTTCTCCCATAAAGATTTGATGTGGGCCCTCAGCTAAGGCAGATTTCATCTCACTATGTAGCTGTCCTCAGTGAAGTGAGGCAGAAGTCTCCAGAGTTTGCTGTGGACATCTATGATCTGCACCGTGGAGGTGCCAGTGTCTCTTCATTTGCTACAATAGGACCTAGGTAGGTGAGGTGACTCCTATCCCTAGGACAAATTCTGCTTTTGTTCTTCCTTCCATTAAATAGAAATTAATCTATCGGCACTTGACAGAGCTGCTCTAATGACCCAGATCCTACAGAGAGGGAAATGCTTAAATGAGCCAGCAAGGCAGTCATGGCAAATACCTACATTCAGGAGAGCAGGGTTAGTAATGTATAACATTCCCTAGTAAAATCACAGCATTATTAATTTTTCTGCCTTATATTCCTCTGGAATGGTAAAAGCAAGAGGAGAAATCTGGTCCAGTGATCCATCATCTGAGGCTTTGAAATAGAGCCAACTTCAGTGAAATTTGAGTGAGCCCTTAGAAACACAAGGAGGGCTAAAGCAACAAGTGCATTTCACCGAGCTATGATATCATCCTCTCTTCATTTCTAGAGGGGAAGCTGTTTATCGGATGTGCATGAGAAAAGAGAGACACAGAAAAGCACACACATATATTTAAATATTCAAAGCCACCCCAGGAAAGAACTTAAAAGCTGAGGTCATTTCCTCGATGGGCTTAAAACATTATTTGTCATCTACATTGAACCTGAAGAAAAAGGGAAATACAAGAAGGATAGGAAAAGTCTCTTGTGCTCTCACCACTTGTGGTTTGAAGCGGAAGGTGCCTGGTTACCACGGCCAGCAGCCAGCTGAGCCAGCCTGAGAAGGTGCCACTTTGATCTGCTCCTGGCTGCCTCTGGGCACCAGGGTGGCAAAATTCATGGAGGGAAGCAGAGGGGGCTTGGCAAAGCCATGGTACCACCCAGGACTGTCTTATGTTTCCTTACCATCAGAGGCATTTGTCAGAACATCCAGCCAAGCGGCCTCAAAGGAATGAGCCTTTCTCTTCTCTGCCCCATCTAGGCTGGCTATATTTGGAGGGAAGCATTAAATTCACTCTGGAGAAGGCAGAAAAAACAGATCCAACTGACAACTCCAGGGGACTGCCTGAGCAGCTTTAGTAGTATATGAAGGGGTATCTTACCAGAGCTTTGCCTTGATTCAGTAGTGTCCTGAGCTCTGTTCGGGTTGCTTATCACAAACAGTTGCTGGCCCAAGCAGTTGTAAGGGGCTGCAGCCAAGAGGGACCACAACAGGATAACAACAGAGCCAGCCAATGGGACTCTGATACCACCCTGAGTCCTGCCCCTGTATAAGGGGAGGGCTGGGCTGTGGAGGGTCTGCCTCTTCTTCACTTGTTTCAGTCTGTAGCTTCAGTGTGGGTGGAGCAGGGAAAGTGCCTCCTTTTTTCCAGGCTAAACAATCCCAATTCCCTCAGTCACTTGGCCATTTTCCAGATGCACTCCAGCCCCTCAATGTCCTTCTTGTAGTGAGGGGCCCAAAACTGAGCCCAGTCTTTGGGGTGCAGCCTCACCAGTGCCCAGTACAGGGGAACACTCCCTGCCTTAGTCCTGCAAGCCACACTATTTCTGGTACAAGCCAGGATGCTGGTGGCCTTCTAGCCACCTGGGCACACACTGGCTCATCTTCAGCCATCTGTCAACCAGCACCCCCAGGTCCTTTTCTGCTGGGTGCTTTCCAGCAGCTCTGCCTCAGCCTGGAGCATTGCACAGTGCTTTTCTGACTCATGTGCAGGTCCTGGCACTTGGCCTTGTTGAACCTCATACCACTGACCTCAACCCATCGATCCAGCCTGTTGCACTAAGGTCTAGCTAGAAAACATCCACAGCCTTCATGATTTGTGTTTTCTGCTTGTGCTGAACTCCCTGGAGGAGCAGTGAACAGCCCATATGAAGGTAGAAGAGCAGCGTGTGAGCACCTAAAAAGTACAAACTAGAAGAGGCATCTGTGGGATGCTCAGCTCTGGTCCTGTTCCATTTATTAGCATGGATGCAGCTGAGGTGCCCTGGACATGACGAAGCCATGGAGAAGGCTCTGTCCTCTGACTATCCCTCCATCCTCTTTGGAGTGTCTCTCTGGAAGCTTTTTGCATCCATTTGGGCTGGCCTCTGAAAAACACGATGAGACTTGCTCCGCAATGAGCTTGTGGTCTGCCTAGAAGCACTGAACTGGCCTTTGGTCTGCAGCTGCTGTTTAGCCTCTGGATTGCGCAGCTCCAAACATATCATTGGTTCCCTGTTATCAAGGGCTCTGATTCAGAGCTCAGGAAAATGTTGCCATTCCAGGCTGTGGGAGCTGTACATTTTTTCACCCAGCAAATTTGACTTGAGCCACAGCAGTCTTGCAAAAAACTAGAACATGTAAGAAAAGACAAGACTAACAATTTTAGCTTATTTACCTATTAAAAAAGCTGCACTTCCAGCCTCTGGTGACTCAGCCGAGGGAGGCTTTGGTGTTTCTTTTTTGTCTGTAAAACAAAATGATAACGATGATAATAACCAGTATGTGAGGTATTTATCTTTGCTGAAACTTGGACCAAGGACCACAGGCTGCTGTGTACAAACCAACGAAGCATCATTAGTGCTTGTGAGCAGCACCAAATGCCATCTTTACCCTTCTGCTGCTGCTGGAGCGCCCAATGCACTCTGCTGCTCAACAACACGGCCCAGTCAACACACTGGCATTGCTCCTCCCGAGAAGCTGGAGCAGTCTCTTGTCAGCACTGCTGTGAACGAGCACATCACAGCCTGCTGGGGGTTACATGGCATTTTATGGTTTTTTTTTGACAGCCTGACCATACCCCAAGCAAGAGCTGCCCTGACAGGGAAGCACTCAGGCCCTTCCATCACTGCTGGTGCTGCACAAGTGTAGGGGTCCCTTCCTAAAATAGAGCAGAGGTGGTTTGGAGAAGCTCTGCAGCCCCTCCGCACCACAGCAGTAGCCTACAGTCAGTGGTCCTTGCTGGCGTGTGAGCCGGCAGCGAGCAAGTTCTGTTTGTCTGACCACCCTGTGCAGCAGATGGGAAACCAGCAGGGAAGCACTGGCCAGCAAGGCAGCAAGTGGTCTATAGCACGTCAGCACCAGGAGGTCTGCAGACACTGCCCTAAACCAATAAATGCTGCCAGTTTAATACTGGCAGTGAGACGAGCCGGCCGCGCAAAGCCATAGGGGTGCGAATGCTCTCCGGGTACTCCCTGAGCTCATTTCAGCTCATTGCAGCTTCCTCTAATATGCAGGGGAAAAAGGAATAAAATATTTTTTTAAAGGGTTATTAATCCATTTTAGGGCCAGAAGGACCCTCCAGCACAGCCGCCTGCCTTACACAGACCATCCAGCTTCACTCAGCAGCGTCGGCATCACGCCCATAGCTGCTGGTGGAGCAAGCGTCTCATTTTCATCGAGTGTGGAAAAGATTGGCCTCTTCCCTGCTCTGAAAAATCATGCCTAAT
>VWZY01006154.1:0-56204 GCA_013399075.1 Chloroceryle aenea | reverse complement strand
AGTTCTGTTTGTCTGACCACCCTGTGCAGCAGATGGGAAACCAGCAGGGAAGCACTGGCCAGCAAGGCAGCAAGTGGTCTATAGCACGTCAGCACCAGGAGGTCTGCAGACACTGCCCTAAACCAATAAATGCTGCCAGTTTAATACTGGCAGTGAGACGAGCCGGCCGCGCAAAGCCATAGGGGTGCGAATGCTCTCCGGGTACTCCCTGAGCTCATTTCAGCTCATTGCAGCTTCCTCTAATATGCAGGGGAAAAAGGAATAAAATATTTTTTTAAAGGGTTATTAATCCATTTTAGGGCCAGAAGGACCCTCCAGCACAGCCACCTGCCTTACACAGACCATCCAGCTTCACTCAGCAGCATCGGCATCACGCCCATAGCTGCTGGTGGAGCAAGCGTCTCATTTTCATCGAGTGTGGAAAAGATTGGNACCCCATGCCACTTCTGCAGGACACAAGAACTCGGCTCACCCAGGTCTCACCTGTCAAGATGCTTTGCCAGATGAGCACTGATGGGGAAAGCAAGACTCCAAAGATGACAAATCCTGCTCAGTAGCTTCCACTTAACATGTCGATTTACCCCCCTTTGCCTCCCTTTATTATAGACACCATGTTGTTATTGATGTATTTTTCTTTCTCAGCTACCTCTTTGCTTCAGCCAGAGGGTGACAGGTGAAATCAGCTGTCCAGTACTGCAGCAGCCTTTCACTCAAAGTAGGAGACAGTCACTGCAAAACGTCTCAGTCTCCTGCACTGGAGCTGAGTGGGTTTGTCACAGGCCTGAGGAAGTAATTTTACCTGCCACATTAAATTAAGAGTTGGAGCCCCAGTAGATGGAAGGTGTGAGCTTCGTGACTTTCTGTTGCCCAGAGTGCAGAGCCTGAGGGAATTAACAGGACCTCTGAGAGGTTGATGTCTGTCTCCAGACTTCCCCTGGGCCTCCTTTTCTCTCTTTTCACCCTTATCTCCTTTTCTCACCAGATACTACACCCTTACGCCACACAGACATGTGCTTTCCTTGACCCCAGCAGACATTTGGCATGACAATGTTTTGCAAGCCATTTTTTTTTCCTTCATTTTTTGTTTCTGAGACCTGGATGCAAACACAAATTTTAAAATTAATTTTCAGTTTTGCTCTTCTCGTTCTTTCTGTGAGGCAGACAGGCTCCCCTGTTATCCTTCACCAGTCCAGTCCTCAGCCAGCCCATGGCCACCAGCATCCCTTGGGACACCCCAAGGTCACTCCTCGCCTCCTTTTACTGAGCTCCTTGGTGTTTCCCTGTGGCTGAAACCCCTCCATGCAACACTGTCTATGCTTTGGTTTGACTTTTCTGCCAAGGCTGGTTCTGGGATTTGTCATAAGAAGGAGATTTTCTTCCTATGCAGCTTAATACTCTGCTTGGACCATTCGTGCTTCATCTCATCCTGACATTTTGGGCACTTTGAGAAACCCACATGGCCCCGAGTAGCATTAGATAGCCCTTTAATGGTGGCATGGGCAGAAACGAAACAGGGTCAGGGTGAAAAATGTCAGGAGTCAAGTTAAGCAATAAAAACAGTTGCTTTGAACAGAAACAGGACTTGTCTATATCATAACACGAGGTTCATCCAGGTTAGGTGTGGTAGAGGACAGAGCACTGCACCCTCCCTCGGTTTATCAGCAGGGAAGATGTTATGCATTCCTCTGACAAGCCCTTGGACACAGAGAGTGCTCCCAAGAGGAGAGACTCTTGGAACTATGTCAGATTTCAGCAAAATACAACGACAACAACCTTGCTTCCCAGATACTAATATTTCAGAAATGATAGTGCATTTTTCAAGGCAGAAGGCAGCAGCCTGGAGTTCAGTTACATTGGCTGGGTGATTAAGGAGTTATTTAGGGAGCAGACAGAAGCAAAGATCCTGAGAGAGGTCTCCTCCTCTCTGGACCTCTGCTGAAAGAAGAAAAAAAAAGGCAAATTTAGCTGGTGCAGACGCTGTGTATTTTCTTGCTATCTAAGGAGCATTTGAGGTACGTCGGGTGCACAGGGGGAATGACCCAAACAGTGACTTCTGCATGCTGAAGACAAGCGCTCGTGTTTAACGGCTTCACGGACGCAGCTTATCAGAGAAACCAGTTCAACAACAAGCAAAATGACACTGCAAACAGAAAATCCCAAAGAAACTCAGCTATGTCTGGTTTATTCTTACAGATGTGCAAGAAGCAGAATCCAAACTGGTGCAGGTTTTGTACCAAAAACTGCCATGCCAGACCTCTTTCCCTATCTCCTCCCCTTTGTACAACAGAAGTGGCTGAAAGGAGAAGGAAATTGATCCCCAAAATGAGGGGCCTTTGATGGTAAAGGCTCAGTAGAGCTGCTCAACTTTCGGGCCACAGGGGAGAGCCTCGTGCAGTCCATCTGTGGGTGCCCTGAGTGACTGTGGCATGAGGGAGCTTGGTGGTTCACATCCACATCCAGCACCAGGGATGGAAAAAACATCTAAGGAATGTCTACAGCAGATGCTGCCCCTGGGTACCAGATACAATAAGCACTATATGTGCCAAACCCCAGTACGGTCAGTCTCCGATTGCTAAGTGGGAAGTAGGGACCTGTGGGTGTCCCTTGGGAGATTTTCTTCCTGGAAATCAACGCCCAGGTTTCAGATGTGCAGCCCTAGTATGTGTGTTTTACAGAGTATGTTTTTTCATCACATGGTTCCCTCTCACCCCTTCCACCCCCCTCTCTCCTTGGGGAATCGAGTACAGTGCACGCGCTCGGCATACGCTGAAATGTATAAATAAACCAACATTTTGCTGGGTCAGCCCACTGTTGGCAACCTCCTTGTACTTTGTCACTGGAAGCCACAACTCCACTTAAAGTGACCATTTTGTCTTGGCAGGACTCGGTCGCTTATTCACTCGCTCCTCAGCTCTGCTGTTTGGTGCCAAAGCACAACAAGAGCTCAATTGCCCTCAACTTCCCCTCTGCAAATAAGTGCTGAGCTGTAGGCACTGTCCACGCCATAGAAAAGGAAAAGGGAAAAAAACACTGCTTGCCAGCATCCAACAAAAAAAGAGGAGATAGATGCTGTCAAGTCCTATTCAACCATGGCCCATAGGAAAAACTGCAGGGGGTGTTTTTATCTCCCACCATTGGCTTCCACATCAGCTTTAAGATATTCCTCCACAGTAATAGAGATAAATATCTGTTGGCCCTGATGAAAAGAGGCATTTCATGGGACAGCCATGGCTGCTCACAACATTTGCCAGACTAGGGACATTCCTCTCTTTGTGTCCAGAAACTGAACGGACTGATTCCTCCTCCTGCATTCAGAAGTAGATTGGGTTTTTTCTCATCCTAACTCTGTGTCAGGTAGATGAGTTATATCCTTATCAAGTGCTGCATTGTTTTTAAAGTGCAAAGTGTCTGCAACTGAAAGAAAAAAGTCACGGGTACACGACTGACTCCCAGACAAGGGCAATGGGCTCCCCATCACTGGAAGGGTGTTGCTATGGGCACAGGCTCAGCATCCCAAAACACAAGGTCTCTGTGTTTAAGAGTTTGAAATTTGGGAAACAGACTGGCAATTTCAGATGTACAGCCTCAAAGAATCTCATTCTTGGAGGACAGTGCTCTCAACAAAATTATTCTGATCCTAAACCGGACACTGCTCTGGAAAGCATCAAAAATCTTGCGTGACATTTCAGAGCAACGTCCAAAACGTTTGTGTTTTGTAAACAGGAAGTCACATTGTCTGGAGAGGATATTTTCCCTTCAATAGCTGCATGCAGCTTTTTTACATAACCCCTTTTTACAGTATTTCGGGACTGAAAAGTTCATTTCCCTCTCATAAGCACATAGGAGAAGGCAGCTGCCACCCAGACATCCTTTAAATGGGACCACATGTAAGCCACTTAGTCTCCAAAAATGAAAGCAAAACACAGTGCTGTCATCACTGCACGGCACCGTCAATCAGAGCTGGGCAGAATATATCTCATACCATGTTCGTTATGAGCTGAGGCTAACGCCTAATAATAAAGCAGAATATTATGGTCTAAACTCTGGATTAGTAAATGAGGGATAACGGGAAATAAAAAAGCCCAGATCCAGTCTCTTTTCTGGCCGTGAGGGTTGGTGAGCACAAATTCTTCTAATGCTTAATGGAGATGTTTCTCCCAGCTTCACCCTGACCCTGACTGTGTTACCTGCAACCTCCTGAGAAGGAACTCACGGGCGTTTTTGTTCATCTTACTCTACTGAACAACCACAATCATGTTATTTTACCTGCGAGCTCTGCAAAACGAGCCAGGGACACTCTTCCACGGTGTGGGTGGGAGATGCCAGGCTGGGTCATGTCCAACTGCTTTCATCTTCCTGTTGGTCCCATCGTATGATCCAGAAAAGCCACAGTGGGATGTGCTGGGAAGGGAGGTGCTGCCTGTCACACTGAGGACTAAGCAGACAGGGAGTGTCCACAGACAGACCTGAGGCTTCAGGCTGCTTCTTGGATTGCTGGAAAAAAAAACCAGTAGAAAAAATTTATTATGTGTAGCAAAATAGTTGGTTCAGGTCAAATCCCTAGAGCTCAGAACTTCTGTTGTAATGGCAAAGTAGCCTACGTAGCAGACTGAAAAAAGAGTGTAGTATCAAAACTCTTCACTTCTTTAGAGGCATGAAAGACTGAGATGAAAAAAGGATGCGTCCTCCCAGCAGTAGAAAGAATGCAAAGCAGTAAACAGTGGATGTATAAAAGGGCTGACAAAAGTAATAACTGTTGATATTGCACCTTTCCCTTCTCACTTAAACCTCATAAGACTTCTGTCCTGGGTTTGGTTCGGGTTCATTATCCCCAGCAGCTGCTGGCCCAAGCAGCTGGGAGGGGCTACAGCAGGATAAACAACTGAGCCAGCCAGTGGGAAAGTGGATACCACACTGACATCATGCACCCATGTAAGGGAGGCTGTCCTGGGGTGGGGGACCTATTTTCAACTTGTTTCACTGTGTAGCTTCAGTGCAGCTGGATCAGGGAAAGTGTTGTCTTGGGCACAGGTGCCTATCAGTTGCTTTGTCTATAATTTCATTAGTCCTAACATCAGTACTGCTATTTTCTTCTCTCTCTGTGTTGTTTTATTAAACTGTACTCATCTCAATCCACAGGGTCTCACTTTTGATTTTTTTCTTCCTGCCAATTCTCCTGAAGAAATGATGTTAGGTTAAGAGGGGCCAAGGCTGGTAGGTGGGTTGTTTGCATCGTGGGAAGGCATTTCCACTCCTTTCAACATGCCCGGGGAGTTCCAGTAGTCAAAGTCTTAACAAACCAATTGGCACGGGGTTAAAATTTTGTTGTTATTCATATGCATCCAAGGATAAAACAAGGACTGTATAAGCTGAGTAAATAAACAGACTCATTGGTTTCTGGTGAGGGGGTCTGTGTCATTTATTCACACTTTTTACCATATACTCTGGGGTCACTTGCCAGACTGGGAATAAATGGCATCTGGCTCTCTAACCCAGGCTTGATATCCCGTCTCTTATAAAGATGTTTCTCTCCTGGCTTCTGGGGTGCAAAAACCAGAAGTGACAGGAAAATCTAGCCATAAAATGCCTTAAATATATCTGAAACCTTTGAGCCTGATTCTGACTGTGTTTATTCCCCTTCTCTGCTACCACAACAGGGCAGAGCATCTGATTGGTTTTCTTTACATTCAACAGGAAAGTACTGAGAGACTGGTAATAAATTTGCTAAAGCTCAGCAGAAGTAATTTAAGCCAATCAACTGCTTTTAAACATGCATTACGTCTATTATTAAACACCAAGTACACTGCAGTGGGAGAATTTAACAGAACTGATTTTAGGGAAGGAAAAATGCTATTTGTGGCAAGAAGAAACCACCCATTTTAAAAGTCAATTTGTTCAACAGTGACACAGAATTGACACCAATTTACCACCATTTCACTTTGTTCCAGTTCCTCTGTGTCGATGCTGCTGAGAGAGGCAAGTCTAACAAGCTGCCTTCATGGAGATTGGTGGACTCTATTCTTTCAACAAAGACATTTTATTATTTCATGATGGTGTTTCAAATGAAAAAAACAATTTGGATCTTGCTGCAGCCATACAACCCCCACCCCCTGTCTCAAGTGGAAGACCAGAATTGTGAACATGAATTATTTCATTCATTAAATTCAATCCTAAAAATATTTTAAAATAATAGAAAAAAAAAACCCCACAAACTAAAAACCAAAAAACCCAACCCAAACAACTAAGAGAAGTCTGTAAACTGATATATCAGGTCATCAGATGACAGCAAAGTGGTTTGGATTTGGGACTGAGGTGCAGGTGCCTGAAGATCAACCACAGTTGGGCTTTGACCATCTTCCCCTCGCTGCCACAAGCACACTGGCTGCCACTTGAAGCCGGTGTGATTCCTCAAAATCCATAACTGGAAGAAGTGGAGCTGGGTGAATGCTCTTGCTCGGTAGCTCTGGATTGCAGTGGTAAATTTACAGCGGTTCTTGGGCAGGAGAGAGAAATTGTGGGCACACCAATCACCCACATCAAAGCAGAAGTGGCAAAGTTTGGACCCAGGCTGGTTTTCTGTAGACTATAGGAGGCACTTCTCTGGAATATGTGGCACACTTCTGGGTCCCTGCAAAACCTTTCCCATGTTATTAATTTTGGCAGCTCCTTATTACACTTTCATTATATGATACCTGTCTTAAAAGGCCCTTTATGCATTTTTTATGCTCAGGGCTATGCATGGCACGTGCAGCAAGCTCTTGGTGGCATTGCAAGGTACAACTTTCTTGGCCTCCTACAGCTTCTGGCAAGGGAAGGAAAAGAGCAAAACCAACAACAGAGAAACTTTAAGTCCCTTGAGTGTTGCAGGTGAAGGGGGATATTTGTGGTCCAGTTCTGCTGTTATTGAAATAAATGGCAGGTTTGTCCTTGATGTCTGTGGGAGTCAGCTTTGGCTGGGACTGTGAGGCAGGCATGGAATTAGTGCCTAACTGCATTAATTAGGGGGTGGTTAGTGGAACAGTGAATCCCCAGTGGTGCAGGAGATTATTTAGTGGTGGAACAATGTGGGTTCAGGCCTCTTGTTTCTGAACTGCTCTCACTCCATGTTCAGTCCTAGACTGTGCTCCTGTCCTCCCCAAACTGCTTTTCTCCCACGTAAGAAGAGAGCATCCAAAGATGTTCCTGATGAATGCCTCGTGGCTGGCTTAGCACAGCAGCATGAGTGGGGAATTTTCAAGCATGGTGACAGGGAATAAAAGACTTGTGCACTCCACAGATGTACCTTTGAACACAAAACACAGGGCATGTCTTGGAATTTAGGGACTGCCAATATGGCAACAGTTTACTGGACTTTTAGGGTTTCTTTGCTACAGCTTTTCATACAAAGATAGATCCTCATCTGCTACCTATCACACATACCTTATTACACAACAATATACCACAGGGAGGTATTTTTTTCCATGATCTTGGCTCTCTGCCTTGCATTTTCCTCCTACCTGATATAATTGCAGGTATTATCTCTATTCTTATGCATGCCTCCCTGTACAGCTCAGTGTTTCACACCACCCTAAAAACATATCACCTTGATAGACCCCAAAACACAGCTTCTCTCTTAGCTTTTGCATTTACCTTTGCTGCCTGCTCTGCCACGCAGGGAAGCCCAGGCAGGGCTGAAGGAGCTGAGGAGCCAGTGCTTGTGCACTCGAGTGGCTTGGCAGGCATTTCTCTCTCACGTACACATCTCCAGGACTCAGAGTCTCCTTTCTTTAAGCTGTGACATGCCCCAGCAGTATTTATGGAGTCGAAAGCACAGGGAGCATCCAGGAGAAACCCCAGCCCAGAAGGATGTGCCAGCTGTGAAGGCAGTAGGTTTCATTAAGCTGCACATCAACTAGCTGCTGAGCTGAATGTCCTTTTAGATATGCACATGGAATTAATTAATTCAGTGAAGATTTTTGTTGCTGTTGTTTCCTGGGGAAAAAAAAAAAAGAAAAGAGAAAGATTGCTTTTAACTCTAGGATGTACTATCATTGCACAGAGGGAAACAAAAAAACCAGAATCATGAGGCTGAATTTTTTCGGGTGGTAAAGAGGGAAGCTTTAACAGCAGATTGGTCTTATTGCTGGGTGGTGGGAAATATGAGATTCATCCCAGTCCAGCCAGGAGTTCAGTCAGATTTGCAAAACAGGCAAACCTGGGTTATGGCTGTACATCAAAATCCTGGTAAGTGCTTGTTAAGCTTTGGCTGGTTCTCACGCATAGCCAGGCAAGCAGGACAGTTTTGGCTGGGATCTGCTCTGCTTTGGGTTAGTAACACACGCAGCAGCTGCCACGACTCAGTGCTGTGAGTGCAGAGGACAGAGCTCTGTGAAGCTCAGCTGTACCCCAGGAGCTCCGACAGCAGCTCTTGCTGTGGAAGAGTTTCTTCCTTTTGAATGCAATCTTGTGTACTAGGTGTGTTTGCTCCTCTCTGTGTTTGCCCCTGCACTGTAGAAGTGATTCACAAGAGCAGTGTTATATTATATACTTTTTTCCTTACTTTTCTCATATGAGATGCTGCTTTATTGTTGCTTCTGCCTGGTGGAAGGATGGCAAGGCTGAAATGCCCATTGCATGCTGGCACTTGATGTGACCCTTTTCAGAAATACATCTGATTTTATTACACAAGCCACTTCAGACTGACTGCCCTTGCTCTGAGGCTCTTCTCAACCTTAATGCCCTCATGGTTGAAGGACAGCTAAAGAAAATTGATTCAGAGCCCCAAATCTTTTTGACATCTTCTTTGACAGTGAGGTGTTTGATCAGGGTTTGGAAATTCTCAGGGTTTTGGGTGGTTTTTGCTGTGTTAGCCAAGGACCATTGTCTTTCTGTACACATGGGGCCTGTTTGTCCCAGCACTGGGAAGTCCTCCCTCATCCTGATGCTCACCAAGGGAGCGTGGGGCTCTGTTGCAACAGTCCAAAGTCCTCAGAGTTAGCCCAGGCTTGAAATAAGGCACATTTTCCTATCATCAGGGCTAATCATTCAGAAAGCACAGCACTGCGTTTATTTTTAAAGATTTAATTATCCAAACACTTACTCCCTGGTCGTGTTTCTATGGCTTGATTTTCTTTCACCTGCAAACTCTCCTGCTTTCATTCCGTGCTCTAAATTCATCCCAACCCATGCAAGACACAGGGTTCTGTAGAGGTACCCATGCAGTGTTCAGCTCAGGTCATGAAGTTTAGCAATTAATCTGAGCTAAAATACCCTTTTCTTGTACCTAAACTGCCTCTGTACTTGAGGTAGCTCCAAAAGCAGCAGAGAAAACGTTTAGGTCTGGCCAGCTTCATTTTGCTAAGTTGTTTAAATTAAAATTAAAAATGTCTGCACAGGCACTGCCATTCCTTTTAGGGTTTATCCTGGTTTTACACTCTACCAGTATTAAGCTGAGCTCAACACCACACAAACAACAGCAAACAAACAGATTTGGGTGAAATAAAATCTAGGCTGGAGTTGCCTTCCAAAGAAAGTGTCCAAATCTTTACAGAGTGTGTAAAAGTTGGGAAAGAAAGTGGAAATAATGAACTACTATAAATAAAACCATTTCTTCCAGTGTTTCCATCAGAGGAAGCCAAAGCCTGGAGGTGCTGGATAAGTTCTGAGAAAATCTATCCTTGTAGCTGGTATGTTGACATTCAGCACTGGAGGTCGTTTGGAAAGCCAGGAGGTGTTCGTTTGGGTTTTCTCTTTGTTGGTTGATTAAAAAACAATAACAACAGAACAAAATAAATTTCCCTTGTACCTAGAATAATTTCTGACAAAGCTTAGGTGATGACAAGGCAGGAGGTGTTATAAACCCTTTTGTGAACAAAATTAGAGCTCCAAAGGAGCTGGACAAAGTGAGGCTCCCTCTGAAATAAAAAGGATGCATTTTAATGTGGAAAAAGGCAAACCCTGGCACTTCTCTAGGGCAGGTGGGGAGAGTGGAGAGGAACTGGGAGCCTGCTGCAGAAGAGGGCAGAAGTGAGCCCCAGGCTGGGATGACTGTCCCAGAAATGCCACAGAGACAGTTCAGTGTGCCAGACAACACGTATAAAATGGAGAAAGAGCTCTGGAGTGTGTAGAGCAGAGTGTCACATGCTCCATACGTGTCTATCCATCACCTGCAGATGCATGTCCCTTCTGCTCTGCTCGGGGTTGGCAAAGCCTCAGCTGCAGGGAACGGTCCAGCTTCTCTGATCCAGACTTCAAGGAGGATCTGGAAAGAGTTCAGCAAAGAGTGATGAGAGGTCCAGAAAATGTGGTTTCTGCAGGAAAATGGCAAGAATCAAGCTCGTGCTGTCCTGAGCAGGGAGGATGCAGGGGGAAGACATGATATTATAACTCAAATATCTAAAAAGAGAGGAAATTAATAAATTGGGTTTTGTATCCACTAAGGAACGAGGAAAGAAATCACAGGCTTAATCTGCAGCAAAAGAGATTTAAGTTATAGGTAGGGATGCTCTGGCATGGATTTTCAGGGCAGGCTCTGGGTTTGCCACTGCTGCTGGGTGTGAAGGTGGCAGCACAGGGCATCTCCACCTCACGGGGATGGTTCGGAGAGCCTTTGGCACCCTCTCATGCTGAGTGACCTTACGAGCTCCCTTCCAGATCCATTTTATGTGGTTTTGAAATAATGGCAAAATTACACCCTGACAGCGTAAAAGCTGGGATTATTTGTTTTAGGATTAATATAATTAGGCTAAGTATGAATCAGATGTTTTAGCTCTTTGCAATTAAAGCACACAGGAGAGACGTGAGGCTGTCTCTCTGACAGTGAAAGACCGAGGTGAGTGCAGAAAGCAAGCACTGACAGACACCTTCCAACCCGATCCAGACACGGCAGGTAGGACTACACAGAGGATTAGGCATCACACCTTTTAAGCCTTTTGGATAGTGCCAGGTTGACTTTTGCTTGTACAGCCATAGCATTTTTGCAGTCATGCATTCAGTGTCTTAACTGACATCAATAAACGTTAACACTTGCTGGATTTACTGGGAAGCTTTGAATGCCAGCTTAATTCAATGCTGACATATCAACACATGAACTCTGAGATCCAATCCCTTTTGGAGCTATTTAAAGATCACAAGGGGCTGCTCTTCACTGTCTACATCCCCTGCAGTGCTGTGTCAAGCCCACGTGCAAGAGCATAACAATGCTCTGGGACTGACACCCAACCTTGATTGGAAATCTTCAAGTGATAAAGTCAACAGCATCCCTTGGAAGAGCCCCAGTGGATAATTACATTACACTCATGGCTCAAAACACGTCTGTTTTCTGGCTGGAAGTGTTTTAGCTCTGGCTGCTGGATATACCTGGGTTTCTCTTTATCTGATAGATGACTGTATCTGCGAGCAGCTCAGGAGGAAGCTGCTTACTCCCCGTGGGCGCGCGCAGCATGCGGCGATGGAGCCAGGAAATTTCAGATGGGCAGATCTGTCACAGAGATTATTCCAGCCTGTTTATTACAGACAAACCATGGAGGCTTTTCTGGTTTTCCCCAGTTTTCCTCCTGGTAGCAAGCTATTTGCTCAGACACCTTGACACTGGCTAAGAGTTTAGCAGAGAGAAACTCCTTCCCGGTAAGTGTAGTGATCCTGGCACGAGGAAGGATATAACCTTTGGTTATGACTGCTTCTGAGGGTTTTATTGTACTTCTGTGACCACTCGAATGCAATGTGAACTGGTAGTGCACTGCCAACTGTGGGGAATGCTGCTGGTGCTCTTCAAACATGCAGTGTAGTGGCTTTGGTGGTACCCAAATGGAAACCTGGTTAAGCCCCAGAACTGTGCCTGTTGTTTTGCCCATTTTGAAGTCAGCATTGCCCTTCAACAAAATACTACAAAAGGCCAGGTTTGGCTCCTGACATCAAACTCCTCTGAAAGTCCTGGCTGCAGACAAGGACATGAGATCTCAGTGTCCAGGCTGCTCTTTGCAGACCACTTTCTCAGCATGCCTGCTCGACCCCTGGTTGCAGTGGTATCATCTGTGGTCTGTTATCGGGGATTTCATACCAGTTGGGCAACAGGAGCTCATCTGAAATCCCCTCCAGCTTGGGAGCTGATGAGCTATTTAGCTACTGCTTGTATTTTTCTTATAAGAGTAATAATACCATGCTCTGTTGCCATTAAGGTCTGACATTAAAAGCATTAATTTCCTAATAGAGCTAAAGCACAGGCTAGGAAGGCCTTTTATTTTTAATGAACTGAAGACTGCTGTGATCTCATTCATCCACCCATGAAATCCACTGACTGACAAGGTCCCAATTCTGGGCAGCGGGGTTAAATGTGCTTCAGACAAAAGCCAGATTTTCTCTTTTTTCTGCATGCCATGGACAGGATCAAAGGAGCAGGGAAATGGACATTAAAGCACTTGTAATCAGGGACACAGACTCTGACCCAGCATGGGCCAGCCCCCTTGCAGGCTTTTGGGAATGCCACTGTGCATTATTGCATGGGAAGCCTGTGAGCTTTGGGGAAGCAAGTAAATAAGGGGGGGAGGCAAGTGCTGCTTGGACCAGGCTCGTCTGTCATCACCAGGAGCTTCTTGGAGACCCTGTGGAGGTGAATATCCCTTGCACCTTTGGTGCTTCCTCTCTCAGTTTAGGACTTTCTTAAACAAGCTGTAATATCTCTGGGACTCACCAGATGGTGCTAGTTTGGAGAACCCTGGGAACAGAGTATGGCTGCATGGATGGAGAAGAACATCTTGGGGGAAAGAAGGAAAGGAAAGGAAAGGAAAGGAAAGGAAAGGAAAGGAAAGGAAAGGAAAGGAAAGGAAAGGAAAGGAAAGGAAAGGAAAGGAAAGGAAAGGAAAGGAAAGGAAACCAATTTGATTACATTTCTCTTTAGGAACAGTGGTAATGCTCCAGGAAAGCTTTTCTCATTGCTCAACTGGAACAAGGCTGTAGCTGCAGTGGCACAGCTGGGAATCCACCCAGTGTGTGTGACAGAGAACCAGATGGGTGGTCAGGCTGTTCTCCTTGCTTGTTATGCAAACTGCGGGACCTGGTTTGGAGGTGAGGATGAAGGTGACCTTCAGAGAAGCTGGTGAGTCATTGCCCCTCTCTGGTCTTTGGTTATTTTTCCTTTAGTCTTACATTTTAAAATACCTTATTCAAGCAGCCCTCTCAAATGGTCTTGAAAGGAATGGGGAAGAAAGACTGCTGATGTCTCCCAAAAGAGAGCAAACTGGGAATAGTTTGTTTTCCAAGCACATATGAGTTCATTTTCTTTTCAAAATTTGCATTTATTTTTAACCGGATTAACATCCAGCTAATGTGGATGTCAACCAGTTGGAATGCAATTTTGGGAATTACGGAGGAATTTAGCACTGCTGATACAAACCAAATGTGATGGAGTTGGAAAGCATATGATATTTATCTGCATGGGCTTGGTGTCATCAGCGTGCTCTGTCTTCCTCTTAGGTTAACTCTTAGGCAATCCAAATGGAAAGAAATACTTCTACTACAGCTCCCATATGACTAATGTGATGCAGTGATTACTTGGCTTGGGGTTTAAAAGAAATAAGAGGGAGTTTATTACTCAGACCTTCCTTCTATTAGGAATGGCTAATGGCACTCCATACATAAAGTGTTTTTTTACCTCAGTATGCTATTTTGTTTTATTGTCAGTGTTTGAATGACAGAGGTTATTGTAGTGCATAACGTTTTGTAAGCACAGCCATGCTAACAGGAGCATGCTGGTTAGCCTTCTTCTGCACCTATTTGAAACATGGGCAGTGCAGTTATTGTGGAATGTGCTGAGACTTCACAGTGATAAGTCAGGAAAGGACTTAAACATCCTTAAACCTGTACCAAGAAAGGAAAGCATTTAAATACCTGCTTCATACCTTGCTTTCCAGGTGTTTTGCTGATCCCAGTCCACAAAGAGGAACCTTTAAATGGATAAGGTCCAATGGCTTTCTCAGTGCTGAAATCCTGCCTCCAGGAAACACGGACAGGGAAGCATCAAAGCAGAGAGGATGGGTTGTTCCTTAATCAAAATATTGTGAAACTGTGGTTCCGTCGATGGTTTGCTGTTTGAGTTTTGTAGATACGTAGGAAGATTGGGAACCTTCAAAGAAAGATGTCAACCAAATGTTTTTCAGACTCACGTGCAAGACAGAAGGAAATGTGCTTCCTAAAGGTCCTACTGGCAGATGAATAACTTTGTGCAATCATTAAAGTTGTAAAGTCAGCCCTCCCCACTCCACACACACATGAAAGATGATGGGATTTGCATGCCAGCCAAAACCAGATTTGGGAATCAGACATTTCCCTTGGAAGGAGCAGCACGCTGATCCTGCAGCAGATATGCTGGGGAAGAGCTCAGTGTGGACCCACTCATGTTGGGCAGCTCCTTATCCTCTGCCATCATCCACCTGTATCCTAGATGGGGGAAAATTAATCTGGGAATGGCACGGCTGACAGAGACTTTTCATATCTCTATTCCCACACACACAGTTGTGTTCACCCAGCTGTATTTTCTCATCTATAAAAATGCCTAATTTTACATGTGGGGAACCTCCTTTACCAGAGGACAGCAACATGAGCGATGAGTTTGGGCACCTCCAGTGATAAGTTAAAAGGATGATAAAATAATAATGGTGGTCTTTGGAATCTTACCTGTCACAAGTGGAGTTTGTAGTAACTGTAACAGGTTGCTTGTCTGACAAAGGAAGAGCTTTGATGAACATGGATTTGAGTATGACTCCTGATTTCTCAGCTCACATGAAATTTAAGTTCTACTTGATGGTCCTTGGGAATGCAGGAGGTTCATCTGTGGATGGTGGCACTGGGAAAATGGTTCAAATTCATCATCTTCCTTCTGCTAACTCCTTCCCTCCTTGAATTTGCAGGAAGCTTGCGTCATTATGGTATTACAATTCTTTAGCATAAGGTTAAATTCAAGGTTACTATTATTTCATTATTTATGTCTAACAGTCTCCTTGGAATTGCAGACCCCTGGAGAGGTACTGCTTCTGCAGCACTGATCTGCTGGGCTGAGGTGGTGGCATTCTCCAAGCCTTAAGATCCATAAGATCTGACATGGACGATTTAATCTCCTCTTGCAATTAACAGAGCCATTCCCTATTAAGGCCCATGAATGGCTGGATGGCATTAAAGAGCCTCTTATCACTGACTAATTCCATAATTTTTGGAAACAGAAACCCCATGTGTTTTTTCAATAAGCACTTCTCCTTCTGACAGCACTACATCTTTCACAAACACAGCAAGAATAACCTCTGGACTTTGCCTGCAGCAGTGAAGTATGAAATTTTGGATTCCATGGGTCACTGTTTTTGCTGCAGCCAGATGTGGATAAAAGGCAAAGGGTGTTTTATTGTTGTTTTTTCAAGAAACAGAGGAAGGTTTGTGCTAAGGTACACCCTCTATCCTAAAAACAAGTGGCTAACATGTGGCTTGAATATCACCAATTGCCATTTCAAAAGATGAAACTTTAAAAAAAAATATTTTGAATTTAAATATTCTGTCTGCAGCTAATAAAGTACGTTGTGACTTGAAATTGGATTTGGGAAAACACAGAGGAGAGCTACAACCTTGATGCTGAGTTTTGCACTAGCAATGTGGCTGGTGGTGGTTTTGTTGGTATTGCAGGTTGTGGTGGATGTGGAAGGGAAACACTCGATGGCTGAGGAAAACAGTGGAGTGAGACCTTCTTTTTGTTCTGAACAGATTGGGTTATTCATTGGAAAGAAATGAACAGATGAATTCAATCCCTGGTTACAGTGATGGATGAGTCTATGAAAGCATTCATTATTGGTATGCATTTTATGCAAACTCTTATGGCAACTGAGGCGTGTTAAAAAACTGCTTAGCTTAATTCCTCTGAAGTCCTAGTGTGCCACTGATGATTTAAACCCTCTGTTTCTTGCTTGGGGAACTGCATATTGAGTAATCAGGAATTAATATCTCACTTCTGGAATTTTATGAGGAAAGTCATCTTCATGGTAAACTTCAGTGGTCCTCATCCCTTACAGACACTGCCAGAGAATAGCTGAAGCTATGAAACCCATAAATAACAAATTAAGAACTCCACTGTTTAATTTTGGGGGAAACAAAAAACTGTTCTGTTTTGTTTTGTTTGCTTTCGCATTGCTTAATCCAACCCTCCCTGGTGCACACACAATATTTAGGTTCCCAGGCACTGCCTGTGCAGCCCAGCACTGTGATATGATTTGGGCTTCCAGCAGTTTCCCCACTGTCTTGACTGTTCTGTTACAAAACTAATGAGCAAAATAGTGTGCATCATGAAACGCACGACAGAAATTATTTGATCATCCTAGAGCCTTAAGTGCTGCTGCTTTTCCGCCTGGTGCTTGACAGCACTCGTGCCAGATGTGCTCGTAGCCAGGTTGTGACAACTCACAGAGCTACTGCTTCAGCAGGGACCACTACACTGGGAGGACAATGGGCTCGAAATGTCAATAGCTGTGAGTCACATATGGTCATGGGATTTTCACTATGGCAAGGGAAAATGCTGTAAAAAGTTTGATTTTTCTTTGTCTTGCTGTTGCTGCCCAAGTTCCCCTTGTCCATAAGATCAGAGGACTGGAGCTACTATGAAGAAAGGCTGACAGAGTTGGGGGTGATCAGCCTGGAGAAGAGAAGGCTTCAGGGAGACCTTATTCCAGCATTTCAGTGTTTAAAGGGGCCTGCCAGAAAGATGAGGACAATCCTGCTGTGACAGGGCAAGGGGTGATGGTTTTAAACTAAAAAGAGGTGAAATTCAGATTAGATATATGGAAGGAATTTTTTATACTGAAGGTGGTGAGAGCCTGACCCTGGTTGCTCAGAGGGGTGGTGGCTGCCCCATCCCTGTCCCCATTGTAGGGGAGGTGGCTGTGGCTCTGAGCACCCTGCTCTGGCTGCAGCTGTCCCTGCTCCCTGCAGGGGGGTTGGATTCGATGGCATTTAAAGGTCCCTTCAACCCAACCCATTCTTTGATTACTGGCACTGTGAAAACACACATCAGAGACCGCATGATGGTTCTCAGACACCAACAGCCAGATGTCTGGAGGTGCAGGGCAATCCCCCACAACTTCATAAAATTCCTTAACCACTTGCAGATCAGTACTGCACTAATTTTATAATGCAGTCAACTCCTGCATGGAAAAAAATGTCTTGGAAAAGGGAAAGAAAAAAGTTCAATTGTCCATTTGTATGTGTTGAGGGCACTCACCTCTTCTCCATTTAAAGGGGGTTCCTTTGCCTTCTTTGCCTTTACAAGACATCCCACCTCTGTGTATTGCATGCAGAGCCTCAGTGCTTCAGGAGCCAATGATTTAGCAGGAAATATCTGGCTGGGAAAGGATGGACAATTTTTTAGCCCCACCTTGAATGAAAATAGCTGATGAAGGGGCAGTTGATCATGAAAGTAGAGTATGGCCAAGCATAAGTATTGCAGATGGAAGTAGGAGAGGAGGAAAAAGGATTAGGAGAGAGGAGCAATGGGGGAAGATCTTCCCCTGTCAGTGGCAGTGGAAGAGGGAACCTCCACAGCCAACTGTGGGGACACAGCTGGGCTAGTGCATGTCTCTGCTCCCCGTGTGCAAGAGGCAAGTAAAACAGTCTCATCTTTCCCCTCCCTCCTCCTGACCCATGGGGACAAAATTGCCCTTTCAGACTTACCACCATGTGTGCTGCACAGACTGGTCCTGCTCCAAGCCAAGCCTTCGGAGCAGGAACCATACCACGAAGGATCATGGAAACTCAAGACCCACCCCTGGTAGTTTAATGATCTCAATAATTGAAGCACTTTGAGCAGCAGATATTTTCATCCCTTTCTAATTTGCAGTTGAGACCTAGGGCAATTTTTGATCCCGAAACTTTGGAGTTACTTCAACATTTTAAGCCACAGAACAACTCCTCATGTTCTCGCTCCAGTCATTTGAAGTCTCCCTGTGAAACAGCTGGTCTCTGATGTGTGAGATACCTGCTTCCCACTATTTGGCTTCCAACAGTAAGGAGATGACTTACGGCCATGAACTATCCCTTAATTTAACACATCAAAACCAAGCGAAAACAAACAAAGCAGAGTGAAGAACACATGTAGATCATGAACTCACATTCTGCACCTTGCACTTTTGCCCAGAGCACATGTTTTTGCAGCTTATCTCCCTAGGTATCTGTGATGGTGCCTTCTCCTGTGTTTGTTTTCTTTGTGTGGGGATACTTGGCAAGAAACTGCTTCTCTGGGAGAAAAAGCAGTTTTTGCTCCTCTCTGGCCACAGACCAAAGACAGACCATAACTGGACCCTTAGCCACAAGCTTGCTTCAGAAGCTGTCCTGCTAAAATGGCTTGCACTGATTTCAGTGGGTCTTGAGGAAGGTTCTGTCCAGACTGTTTTGTCCTTTTGAGATACAATTCCCATCTTCTTTTCAATCAGAGTTGACTTTCCTTTGTCTCTCTGTAACTTTAGGAAGCGGCCTCAAAATGCAGTTTAATGTCACAGCATCAACATAGCTTGAGTCTTGCCTCTCCGTCTTGAGAGGGGCAAAAGACCCATCCACAGGTGAAGCCTTTGGCAGTTTGGATTCATCCTGCAGTGTGGCAGACGGGGATCATCACTTCTCTCTGCTGAGCAAGAGTAAAAGGCTAATAGGATGCTTCCTACCAAAAATCATTTGTTAATTCTTGTTTTTATTTATATGGAGTGCTTTTTTTTTCTGCTGCTTTTAATTGAAGGGACACTGAGATGTGTTGTTTCTGGGCACCTTACAAGGTATGGTAATATCAGTACTTCCCTTGTGGAAAATAGATTGTGTTATTTACAAAGGCAGAGCTCAGAAATGCTTTAGATCAGAGGTTCCCACTATGGAGCCAAAGTCCTGCTGCATGGTTCCAGTGGTTCCCTGATTTTGCAGCTGGGAAATAGACTTCAGTTTCAAGTTAACTGAAAGAGCCCATAACATCTCCTGAAAACACTTTTAACTCATCTCTAAATTTATACTCTTCCTCCTACTGGAATAAATGGCATTTTAAGAAGATAATAAGGAAATCAGTGCCAGTTTCTGTCCTTCCTGCCAGTGCCATTACAGCTGGTGGATGTCTGAGAGGTCACATCCCTCCACAAGCACAAGTATCCGAGTCTTCAGCTGGTACTGTAGAGCCCCAAAACCCACTCAGAAACTCATTCACTGTCAGCAGAGATCTGCTTACATAGATCTTGTGGATACAAAGCCTCATGTGGACAGCCAAGAAGAAGGTGCTACAGCCAGTACGCTCCCAGCACTGGTAACAGATGAAGATAACTTTCCTGAGTTACTCTTGCTGAACAGAGCATGAAAGGGTCAAATCCACAAGCTAATGGCTGGTCAGAGATTCAGTTTGGCGAGGGTTAAGATCAAGTCTCGAGGAGTCAGGAAAGGGAAAGGTCCCAAGTGTCCTCGAAATTTCCATATGACATTTAGGTATCAATAACAGCATTGTTTGGGAGCAAGAGCTCATTTTGTAACACAGGCAGCTTGGTCCTTGTGGCCTGAGCTCCCCGCAGCTGAGGATGCCAGGCTGCTCCTTGGCAAGAAGCTTGTTAGTGCACTGAGAAAATGCCCAAGTTAAATGAGGGATAAATCAACACCGTTCCACTCACATGAAAACACACCAATTTAATCCTGCTGAGGACACTGACCTGAAAATATTTAATGATGTCAACATTTCTAGGGACATTTTTTTCGGATGTGGAATTTCCAAAGGATTTTGGTGTCTTTGTAGTTTGTTTTTTTGTTTGCTGGGGTTTGTTTTTTTTTTTTTAAATGCCATTCACCATCCTTTTTTTCTTTTTCCTTTTTTTTTTCTTTGAAAGGATTATCTGTTAATCTTACCCCGTTACAAAATGTATTCATAATCCTCATGGCAGTTACTTAGCAAGTCTTAAACCTGTCATTAAAATACCTCCTCTTGTTACTACAATCACCAGTCTTAATCCATTTCGAGTCTCTTTTTCTTTTTTTCTTTTCTCACTTTGTTCCCAAATGGCTTAAACCAAGGTATGACAGGTAGCAAACAATCCCCCATCTAATTACTCAGAAGAAACAAATAAAGGGAAGGAACATGTTTGTGTGGCAAATTCCTGAGCGTTTGGAAATTAGAGGCCGTAGGAATGCGCCCTGGGAAATTTCAAACCCACTCCAAAGCTGTGGATTTGAACAGTGGGGGATTTAGTCCCTGGAAGGCATCGATGGGGAGAGGTAGTGCCAAAAGAGGGGGCGGCTCTGAGCAGCTCCAGACGCACAGCCCTGGCCCTGGGGTGAGGATGAGGATGAAGGAGCTTGGTCCTGCTTGGCAGGATGGGCTGGATCCAGTAAAACACAACATTGGACTTTAGCTGGAAGTGCTCAGCAGTCCGGCGTGGCTCGGTGGTGCCTGAATCCCTCCTGGCACTAAACCCCTGGGAAGGCCCATGCTTGGGAGCTACGGGTACAGCTGGACTGTAGGTGAGTAGGAGGGCAAGTGGGAAGCAGAAAGGAGCAAATTGCTGGAGAAGTGGATGTGAATATCAGGGGAAAAAAAAAAAGAAGGATGCTTGATTCATGGGAAAAAAGAGCCTGAATTAGAGACAAGCCGAGGAAAAGTGGCAGCTCTGCTCTGATTGTTACTGGAAGGGGAAGGAATAAGGTGTCATTTGGCCAATGCTTTAGCAGGATGTGGCACGGGTTAAATGCGTCATCAGACAGCTCCCACCTGTTTGAAGCTCTGAGCTTGTTTTGTAGCAGACCCCATCCCAGAAGTACATCTCTGGAGGGGGGTGGTATCCGTAACAGGTCCCAGCATGTGCTTTCTGTGAAGGTTTTTAGGGGAAAACAAGACCTCACTTTCATACTCCCCAGAGACCCCGCTCTGTCCTGGGAGCTGCTGGCTAAACACAGGGCTGGTTTGAAACCAGATCCCCCCTGCACAAAACTGTCCAGAAGATAATTAGGCTGAACTGGAATTTTTTAAAGGCATTAAGTCCCTGAACTTTCCAATCTAAAACAATGCCACAATGACCATGTTGGGTATCAGGCATTATAGCTCTTCTTGGAGATCATGTGTTGAAGTTGTCTTGTTAGCAGGGAGACATTAATGCAATAAAGGAAAGCATTGTGGGCTGGAACAGCTGGGCTTTTCTAACCGCTTGCCTAAATGTGGGTGATTAATGACCAAAATGCATCCTTACTGAATGGCATTGAGAGTCTGGAGGTATTGCATGGTATTTTCCTTCTCCCATTTTTGTAAGAGGTTTGTTGCAAACAAAGATCCATTGATGTAGGTCCGTTAGAGATATGCAAAGTGAATACCGTGCTCCTGCCTATCTGATGGATGACAAGAATGTTACTTTGTTGTCTCCTATTTTATGCTGCAGGATCCAAAGATGCTCGAAAAGCCACTTGGGGCTTTTGGAGACTGGAGTCACTCAAACATTTTAATGAGGTTTGTTGTCATTGTTGTTACTGCTTCATCCAAACCAAAACGTCTTGCAGTAAAATAGTCTCATTAATAACATTTCCATGGGAAAGTTTTCAGAGTTTCTGGGGTCAATTTATAAGCAGAGAGGGATCTAAACAAGAACCCTGATCTTCTCAATCTGAAACCAGATGTTTCAATGACAACAACAACAAAAAAACAAATCCACTTCGGGGAAACGTTTGAAAAGTTTTGTTCTTGTTCCACACCGGAATGAAAACACATTTCCAGACCTCAGAAACCTTTGTGAAGTGCACTGCTGATCTCTGGCTGCCTGAGCCAGAAACTTCATGGCCTGTCAGAGAAGGGGCTGGCATGTAGGTCCTTTGCTGGTCCAGTCATGCTATGGCCACCCGCCCCACGCTCCAGCTTCATGAGGGGACATCACCCATCTTCTGCTGCTCTCTGCTTTCCTCCACCACCTGCCCAGAAGCCTCTGGCAATCCAGGACTGCCTGATGCTTTGCCTTGCTTTTCTTCACCTACTGAAATGTGCAAAGCTGTTCACAAAACACTAAGAAAAGCTCCTTTGGATCAGGAAGCCGTGTAGGGGAGATGTAACATTGTGGTAGCATGGGAAATTAAATACTATCAGCAAATAAAACCACTAAGTAGGCTTATAACATAGTTCTCAGGAGTGCATGGGAAGGCTAGAAAGGTCTGCAGGAGGTGGTGTAATTTCCCAGCAACCCCTCTCACTGGTACTGTGCCAGGGCTGCCAGCATGCAGAGTTGTGTGCCAGCCACCATTGCTGCATCAGCAATGAGCTGGGGACTCTCGACTGATAAGGGGCACCCTGACAGGACAAGTGGGAGCATCCCTAAGAGGGGCTCCAGGTCCCTCTGGGCTGGTATAGTCAGTTTTTAGCTTCTCGATGGTACTGTGTGTACCTTTGCAGGCCTGCAGTCCATTTGGTGGGTGAGAAAGAACAACATTTTGACACCAGCTCGTGTCTCTGACCCTTCTCTGCCCACAGGCAACACATGGGCATTGAGATTTCCTTCACCTAACAGCGTTGCTGCAATAGGGAAGGGAATACTTTGGATTTATCCAAGAACCTCACTTACAGGCAATTTTATTTTATTTTTTCCTCAGCCAATGTGTTGTCTTTTATCATTCAACAGGCCATGGAATTGTTTTCCTTAACATCCCCTTAAGAAGGATGTATTTTTCAAAATACTACCATTCCCTACTCTGAAACAGGTTTTGATGTGGCTACTTCAAATCAAAACCATGAGCTTTCCTTTCCTCACGCCCACCGACTTAAAACCTGCCCCCAATGCCAGTGGTTCAGAACTATCCAAATAAAGCAGTTGCTTTAAGGACTGTTTGCTTTTCCTCTCAGGCTCCTTCTCTCTACGCTATATTGTTTGTGGAAAAAGAGTTCTCTGGGTGGGTCGTTGAGCTGTCGTGGTTAAGAAGCTGTATTTGAAGTCTAGTTCTGTGTAGAAGAAAAACATGTCAAGGCAGCCTTGAAAATACAGTTCACTTCTTTCCCCTGCATGTCAGGATGGTACCTTTTTCCCCCTGTGAAACAGCTTCATTTGCTGGGTGGCTCCAACATGCAGCAAACATTACCCTCTTTTCACACAAGGAAAACAAATTATTTCTTGGATAACTCAGTGCCTGTACAGCTCTGTTTTAACTTTGCTTGAACACTTACTCCTGAATATCTTTATATCAGAGAAACATGCTTAATTATCCCAGAGTAGTTTTGCCTGCTGGACTGCACTCCCTCAAATTAATGTTATGTGGGATTTGGTTGAGAGTGTTGATTTTTTTTTCCCCCCATTTGGAATTATGCCAAGAAGCAGGTTTCCCTCTTCCATCTTCCCCCTCTACCTTTTGACTTTAAAGCAGATCCTCTGTGTTCCTTAAATAAACACTCCTCCAAGATACTTTTTTACAGAGTGGCATGGATGCTGTGAGCCAAAAATGGCATTAATGCATTTTTCTCCTGCGGCTTTGGGATGACGTGCGTCCAGTGCTCCTTGCCTCTCACAACGCTCTGGTTTCTATTCTTGCATTTGATTTTCTGCAGCTGGGAAGCCACGTTTTGCAGGTGGTTGGTAAGCTTATTAGATTATTCATAACTGGGTTTATTTCTTTTCTTTCCTTTTTTTTTTCTTTTTTTTGTTTCCCCCCCTCCCCCTTTTTTTTTTTCTGTAAAGCAATTAAAGCCATGTGTCAAAGGAGGCCTGTGATGGTTAGAAGCACTGCTGACATCTATATTCCCAGTTAATTTTTGCTGGTTTTCACTGGGGTTATACAGAGCCTGGTGCTGGCACTTGTACAAGGGTGCCGCGTACACAGAGACACAGCTCCAAGCCCCCACTGGCCAAAGGAGCTAGAATTGCATTATTGGAAATAATAATACTAAAAAAAAAAGATTTGCTGATGGTTTATCAGGGATTGCTGTGTGAGAAACTTCTGCTGCTTTCCTGGGAATGAGCAGCAATCAGAGTGCTAATGATGATAATGATGATGAATGTTTCGAGGCATTTTTCTGCTGATGATCCCAAAGCAGTGACAAACTCTGAGCGAGTAGCAATTCATCTGAAGATGAATTCCTGATCTAGGGCAGTCTCAAAAGAGGCACAGACACCGAGAAGGGGAAAAGTACTGAGGGAGTCACTGATGGGGAGAGATTGAGCCAGCAGATGAGGCCAGCTCCAGACCCCGTTAACACAAATCCCCGGCTGAAAATCACTCTGGACTACGAGGCTTTGCAAACCTCTATCGGGATGGTCCCAGCCATGTGTGAGCCAGATACCCGCTCTGCATCTCCTCCAGAGGAGGACTCTGGTAGCTCTCATGTGACCTGTTCAGCTTCTGGTTCCCAGAGAAGCCAAGGCTGACTTTGCAGAGGTGTTGAGCTTTGACTGGCTCAGATTCAGGCAGTGCATTACACCTTGTGAAAAGCCAGACCCCAAAAAGATGATTTTCAAAGAGGAACTTCTAGCAAAGGAAATTAATTCAGTGTTGTACATGGTATACAGGCTTAAAAAAAGTAGAATCCATATTTGTTTGAACTTACTGGATTTGAAAGGCTTCATGCACGCAATGGCAGCAGAAGGGGTGCAAAGATCCCTGTCAGAAGCAGCAGCAACAGGTGGCACCTGCAGCAAGAAGGTCTGGCAGATAACAAAGAGATCAGTACCCTGCATTCTTCAAAACTCTTGAACTCCCGTCTCCAGGCCAACTCCAGAGGCAGATTCATGAACTCTCATTTGGAAGATGTCCAACCCAGCCCAGTCCAGACCTATGGAGAGAGCAGAGAAGCATTACAAACAGTGCTGGGAGAGGTGCCCAGCATGCACACAGGTTGTGGTGGTGGGACCTCTTCTGCATTCATCAGGCAGATAAGCAGCTGCTCACACACATAATCCTGTGGGCCCAAGCAGAGCTATTCACCAGCTCTTCACCCTGCTCCAGAGCATCACCCATCCCCAGCGTGGTGCACACCAGCACACTTTGGGCAGAAAGTCATTGTCTTGCTCTTTGTCACTGTGTTTAAGTGACAACTACATCTCCCTGCTGACTGCCATGTGCAGCTGCCCATTTCCACAGCCAGCCAGCAGTCCCCTCCTTTTCTCCACCTCTTCTGCAGTTAAATATCTCAGATGTTGAAAAGCTTCCTTTTCACATGCTCCTGGCTTTTTAGTACCCTTCATGCACCGCAATTTTCTGCATTGTCTCCTTCTCCACCTTTGGGTCATTTCTTATACACAGGAAACAAGAACAGGATGGCAAAGTTTGCATGAAATATTTATTCTTGCCTGGGAGAAAATGCAGACTGCTGACTCAGGCTACGTTCACAAACAGTCCAAACACTGCAAAATATATAGTCCCATCACTCCTCCAGCCGTGCGTTTTCCCACTCTAACCATCCAACACGATTTGTTTGTACCATCAGCCTCTCTGGAAATCACCCACCTTGAGGGGTTGCTGTTTGAAAAACACCAGGGGGAAAAGACTAAAAGCTTTTTGGAAGGCGGTGGGTGCCTAAGGTTGAGTACCCACTTACACCCAATCTCCCCCTAACGCAATTCGAAGCTGTGAAATGTGCTGTCAGCACGGAAAAGGTCCCCGACAGCAACCTTTTGTCCTCTTTGGTGGGTACATATGCAGTGGTGGAAGCTGCCATGAGCTGTGCTCCTCGGTGACCTTTCCTTCACAGACGGAAATGAACTTCTTTCCTTCATCTTGACATCTGTGAGCAATCTGAGGCTGCTCCATACCACACAGCTTGGTTTCCTAGCGTTTTGGCGAGGAAAGATCACGTGGATGAACCCAACAACGTTTTCCAGTTTGCCCATGGGTCTCACCTCTGGTTGTAATCACTTCATGGAAACCAAAAGTAGAGGAGAAGCAAGATTCACCCAGCTGCCTTTTCTTTGTCTCCAAACACTCTTCAAATTTGTCTGAATTCCTACTTTTCAAGTGAAGAGTGGGAGGGCTTCATTAAGTAGCTATGGAAACACCTAAGGAAAAGAAGCAACCTAATAGTTGATTTACATGGAAGTGAAAAAGCAAATCTGGCCTCAATCAGGGGAATCTGGAGTCATTCTGGAATTTTATTGTGCAAATACCAGTCTTCTTATCCCAGAAGTCACCCAGTTTCCTCTGCAAAGGTCTGTTCCTCCTATCTCAGTCACTTTTCAGCGTTTTCACTTGCGAGTTTTGTCTTCTGAGACATTTCCCAGAGGGTGAGGAGAGGTGGACTGTGCTCACGGGTCTGTCTCTGATGCCCCACGTAGCCCGTGGAGGTCACTGGCAATGTCACTCATAAGAACATGTTTGCTGGCTTAATCAAGGCCAGATTCCCTGGAAGGGCTGGGATCCAGGAGACAGAACTTCCAGCCTGCCCAGCCGCATCCGTTCAGCATATGCTGCCTGATGCTGCACAGCCCCCATCTCCACCCTGGCTGGGACTACCCCTGGTTAATGATGCTCCTACAGATACCAGCAATAAAGGTCTAATTAACTTTGGTGAGTTCAGACCTTGTTCACCTCCGAGGGATTCTGAAAATCCCATTTGTCTCACCTTGGTCCACGGGTTCCCCTGGAATGACACCGCTTCCTCTGCCTGCACTGGAGGTGAAATGTCTTACTCCTGGTTTGTGGTCCTCTGTGATCATTCCTCAGCACCGGGAGGCACGAGTAGATAACAGTGCACGGCACCACCTGAACTCTGCCAGAGATGAGATTGGGCTTTTAATCAGCTAACACGAGAAATATGTCGGGGTTCAGTGGGTGGCTGGATTCCTGGTGGTGAGGCGAGAGAAACACCCTGCTGCTAACAGCTGTGCCAGGGCTTATCTCCTTTCCTCTGCTTCTGGCTTATTAATGTTAGATCCTGCTTGATGAGCTGCGCTGCCCGCGCTGCTTGTGCTTCCCTGCACAGATCACTTTCACAAATGGTGTGACCTCTTCTCTCTCTGGTTACTCTGCAAATACCATTTCATATGAGCATCTTTTCCAGTCCTCCCAGCTGCACTGAAGTGACTCTTCCTATAACAAGAAGCTAGTCCAAGTTTTGCTGCAGCCTCGATGGTTACGCTGGAGCTGCAGGGAGCTGTCAGGCAGACTGTGCACTTCTCTCATGTTTCACTCCTAGGCCACTCTTTTTTTTTTGCAACATGAGCTCTCTATTTTTCTTGCGCGGGACCCACAGTCACCGATGCTGCACACGGTCCAGTTCAGTGCTAGGGCTCAGCAAAGCTCCCCTCACTTCAGGGAGCTGGGAAAAGATGTGACTCTCCTATTAATCCTGAAGAGAGCAGTTTGTGGTAGAAACTGCAGGAAAAAAGCTTTCATTCCCCCCTCCTCCTCCGCCCATCCTCCTTGTGGGCGCTGCTGCTCACCCACATTTTCCCAAGCGTTTTCTCTGCTTTATTTTCATGGAGTCAAGGAAGCAACTAGCTCTTTGGGATTTACATGCCTTTGAGGTAAAGGCAGAGCAGCTTTGAGAGATGAGTCCTTCTCTCTGCTGCCTGCTTTGTGGCTTACAAACCATGGGAGAGGGATTTTGCAGCTCAAACTGCAGCCTTTTGAGTTGCTGTCTTGAGTGGACACCTTTGCTTTGAACTGCAGAGCCTGGCAAGCAGTTTCTGCCCAGTATCCCAAGTCCTAGTCCAACTTTTGCAAAGGATTCAACATTTTTGTGGGCCATTTCTTTTTTATTCCTCCACTGACCCACTTTGCTTGGATAAATAATTTCTGCAGGGTAGGAAGTGCAGCCAAAGTAAGTAGCTTAATGGCTTTTCTCAGTAAAAAGAATCATAAAAATTATCAGTCTCAGATTCCCTTTGACACTAAATTCAAACTACGCTCAGATACGATGGAAAAATATTGCAAACAAAAACTCCATAAAGAGCCTGGTTCCAAAAAGGTTAGTACCTTCCCGGGTTACCTACCATCATGTGATAAAATCCTGCTTTCAGTTAGAGTGTAACAGCAAAGCTGGTGTTAAATCTGAAAGTGGATTTCACCCAACCCTTGCCCGGTGGCCTCATCAGTCTTGTATGATTGTTCATCCCATGTTGTCCTCATAGACCTGGGATCATAATGGAGCAACAGAGGGTTGGGTTTTTGATACCATATCACATTATATCAGAGGGGTCCTGCAAGGGGAGAGAAAGGGACATCATTCAGTGCTAATCTGGGCTGCTTGCAGGGCATGGGCTGGACTATCTCAGGGTTTGCCTTTGAAGTCCCTGCAGTGAGTGTGGCTCTTGCATACCTAGAGACACCCATCAGTCAGCTCTGGGATGTCAATATTTCCCTTCTGCACTGAAATTCAAGAACGAGAGATGCAGCCCAGTACCTCCCTAGGAGACCTCGCTGGGTTTTGTCTCATAAGAACATGTGATCCTAGGCCACTCCTGACACATGGGATCTCCTCCAGCTAGACAACTGAATGTAGCCCTACCTAAGGATTCTGCAAAGAGAAAATTAACAAGATGTGGCTGTATCTGAACTGGCACGAAATATGGAGGCACACAGTGTTTTTCTTCTCTTTACACCTCTGCCTTTTTTCCACCTGGTCCTTAGGTGATGGTCCAAGGAAAGATTGGGGTTTTCTTCCTGCCAATGTTAGAACTGGTCATGTTATCCTAATCCCCCCCAGCACTTACCTGACCATGTCTGCACATACTTCCAGCACTCCAAAGTAGCCCATCTGTAGATGAAGCCTGAAGTTATGTCTTTCTTTGCTGACTCTAGATAACCAGGTAAAGCTTTGTCCATGCTCTAAGGACAGATAATAAAATAATCAGAGAAATTCAGATAAACTGTAGGCAAAACATAACCTCAAAACTCCTGTTCAGTTAATGTAAATAAAGATGATGGTTTCATTTATTCAATTTCATGTGTTGTCCCACCTCGCCTATGTGGCATTAATAACCATTATAGGGTTGTTTAGTAATCTGGTCATTGCATTTCTGAGAAGCAGCACTTGTGATTAAAAAACTCCATAGTGGAAGAGACTGAAACACTCATCTGCCCCAGTAAAAGCCTTTCAGGAGATGAAGGGCAAAAGGGGAAAGTAATGCTTTCCAGTACTCACCAAAGCTAGAATTTCATATGAAATTTTAATTCATCATGTATTTTTAAACCTAGAGATCTGATCAGGGCAGGATGATGTTTGTGTATCGTGTGTCACACAGACACAAAATGCTGCTCAGAAGAATACACACAGATAACTTGCCAGGGATGATTTTGCACTTGGCAATTTATTGCACCCATGTATTGATAATATTAATACACTTCTCTATTGAATTAATAGATGGGCTCCTGCCAAGAGTGGGGTGCACAGCATGGTGGAACAGCAGGCACCCCTGGGATTGCCACATGAAGTACTGCACACACACACTGGTGCCCCAGTCCTGCCCATGATGCACCAGCACTGGGCTGTGTGGCTGTGCAGAGGTGTCACACAGCTCCTTAGGGTTTTGCATCCCCTTTATTGAGTTGAGCATAATTTGGCTGCGTGAGGACTGGGGTTCTGCAGCTCCCCGTGTGAAGATGATGCCTGGCGAGCTCAGCCCAGGCAGGTGCACAGCTCGGTGGACTAAAGCCCAGGGCCAGCTCTTCTCCTTCCCACGGCTGCATGCTCACTGCTCCATCACCACAGATTTATTTCCATGCTTGATTTGTAGGAATAAAAGAGCCAGATAAGAAATATGGTTTTAATAGTAATGTCACCAGTGAATGCCAAGGATCTTGATACGAGCCATTAGGTAAAAGCAGGAGTGGAATGAGCATCATTTGTCTGTTGCCAGCTTCTTTCAACTGCCTTTCATTTAGTGGAGGAAAAAAAACCCCATCACTGCTATCCAGGTAACAGTGAAATATATTTGTTGTCAGCAACAGGTCAAAATGCAGAGATGTTATTCACAGCAAGCTGACTTCACATTTTCTGAGCTAAATGCTGGATACCTTTCCTCAATTATTCACATATGTTTTCTCAATAATAACACACATGCTGTCCTCTAAAGAAAGCTTGAAGTTCACAGGCTTCATGATGTTCAGCTAGAATACATCCGCCTGCTCGGCCATTTCTTGTTCCAGAAGCTGTGCCAGTGGATCTCTGACATGAAATAAAGAAAGGTGCCATCACAAAGTGCATCCTCTTAAAATGCAAAAATAAATTTACCCCCCAAAAAGATTGCAAGTGAGGGAAGTTTTAACGATGCAGCTGCAGCAGAGTGACTCGGATAAGAAACAAAATGAGACTGATGGTCACCCTGTAATAGCTGACCCATTTTTCCCCCAGCACAAAATCACTCGATCATTCAGCAAGTTTAGAGGCAGTTGCCACAGTGTGCCAGCAGAACATGCTGCATTCCATGGTGAACTAGCATGTATGTAAAGTTACATGATAAATGGCCGTGCTTGCTGCTTAGCAAGTGCTCGGTAACTTTGATGTATGATTTTATCTGGTGTGTGGCAGCAGAAGTGCCCGGGTAAAAGAGTTATGTGCTCTGGTCTGACAAACACATCAGCTCTGTTACAAGTGCTGGAGCTGTATGGCAGATGGCTGGCTTTCCTTCTTGCTCTTTCTTTTTTCTACCCTCTCTGTTTCAGGCCTTCTGCAAAGCAAATTCCTTTTCTGCCCACATGGATTTGGACTGCTTTTCTATCAGCTTGGCTGATGCTTTTTCCCACCCCTTAAATCCTGCGTGGGTGCAAGGCTTCATTTGCCTTCAGAAAAGCAAGGGCAAAATTAAAATATCAAGCATAAATTGGCCTCATGTGATGCCTCTTTGTACATGGCTTCAGAGATACCCTAGGAGCACTGCTCAGAGCCATGGGCAGGTTCTACAGCTGATCTGTAACAGAGAAATAATGGTCTGTTCCCCCATATAAAAAGCATTAGGATACCAAGGTTGGAGTCCATGGAGGAAAAAGGGAGCTCAGTGGCAGCAGGCATGCCTGTAACTAGATCAGGAGGAATGTCTCCAGTCAGGGATGTGCTAGGCAAGGAATGATGGGTGGCAACAGCCATGGTTAGAACGTCCAGTCCCTGGAATCTCCCGCTCATGTCATCATTCATGTCTCGTTTTCAACTCTGTGGCAGCAGGGAGGTGCCAGCTCAGGAGACGCTGCCACAATGGTTGACGCCGTGCTCATCATTGTTACAAATGTCCTTGTCAGGTGTTGGATCCAGAGAACTGGGCTGCTCACCAGTGGGGGTTTCAGTTTACAATAGAAAAAACAAACATTCTGAGAACACAGATGGTATTGACGTAACCAAACCCCATGTTCTCTCTGGAAAAAAGTTCAGTTGGAGATTTCTGACCAGCACCAAATACACTTTCAACCAAGATAGCTTAGTGATCCTCCAAAGATGAAAGACTGAGGAGTTTCAGATTCCTCTCCTGCCATGCATCACTTCTGGGTGATGCCTCAGCAATCAGGCATTAAATAGCAGTGTCCTGTGACTCACGAGCCCCAGTGTTCTTAAAGAGATCACTTTCAAGTGTAATGCAGTAAAACCTCATATGATTTCCATATGTCCTGCTGCCTGAATATTTTGCAACTGTTTCATGATGAAAAAAAACTTATAAACGCATTATCTTGACAGGAGCAATTCTTGAAGTAGCAGGAGATACGATAGCAGAGACTTTGAAAGGGGGGTGTTATTATCCAGTAGCATTTTCCACTGTATGTCTATGAAATTCATGTCAATGAGTCATATCCTTTCAAAAGAAAGAATGAAAAGTGCCCTGTAGGACAGGTGAGCTCCTCCCCAAGCCTCCCCATGACTATTTAGCTCCAGAGCTGCTTGCAGCCCTGCCAGCAAGGCTATTAGCTGAACAAGCCACAGATCCAGATGCCTTGGCTAGGAAAGAAAATGATCCAAGCTTTGACATATGGGGTTTGCTACAGCTGTGGCCGCAAGTGCTGACTCCTTTGCTGGAGGACACAGAGGGGCCAGATGGAAAGAAGAACAGCACTGCCACTGCTGCCCACAAAACCAGAGGATCCAAGGCAGCCGGCGATGGAGCAGCACACATACCTCTGACAGCACGTAAGTGGCTGTGATAGCACAGCTCTGGGGAGGACATGGCTCTGGGGAGCTCCAAGTGTTGTGCACAGGAGGTAAAAGCCTCAAGTCTGGGCCTCCCAAGCATTCCCTATGAGGCTGGAAGTTGTTTTGTAAAATCTGGGGACATTTTTCTCTCTACTAAAGGACCAATTTTGATGCTCAAGACATTTTTTTATTTTTTCCAAAATAGTGACCTGGTTTTTGGTGTCCATTCTGATGCTCCTTAGAAGGCTCTGTTTTATGGAACAGGCTGAGCACATGCTTCTCTGCAAACCCCTGCCTGGAGCCCCACAGCCACTATCACAGCATTGTGACTCAAAACTGGGACTGTATCCCTGGAGCTGTTCCTAGAGAAGTCTATCAGTAGAGTAACAAGTTGTGTGCATCTGCAACACTTTGGAGATGTGGGAGAAGCTGTGTGGCAAAGGACACCCTGAAGCAGCAGCACCAGGATCAGCAGCTCTGCCCTGCTCATGAAGGCTCTGTCTCCTCTTGCTTCTGTACAGAGCTGAAACCCCAGTGACAACCTCAGCTGTAAACAAAACTGATGGTTTATGGCCTCGTCTCAAACATAACTTGGATTTCTGCTGCATAATCCAGTCCTGGTTGGACCTGTCTGCCTACCAATGGTTTGTAGGCTCATTTAATCTCCTGACTTCATACCCCACCTTCTTCCTCTGGAAAGCAGCAACTGTTCCTCTCTGCACCTGACTTCAAATGTCAGAACTGGTCAACCTCTTCAAAGCAAGATATTTCAAATGTAACATCTGCAGTGCCCAGTCTGGAATAAACCCTAAACAGTGGTCCTAGTGTTAATAACTGCAAAGTTGATCCACAGGTGGATGACAGAGCTAGCCTGGAAACCTCATACACCCACCCCAGTAGGTGGCATCAAACTTGGGTGATGTAGATGGAGGACTTCAAAAGCAGGAGCAAAAGGAGAACAACAGATCCTTGGCCATGGTCACTGGTCCAGACCATTTCTCCTGGCACACCAATGGACATGGCTCTCACACATGGCACGCAGCTGACCTGCCCTGAGGCCAGGTGGGATTTAGTGTTCCCCTGAGGCAGGTGATGGGAGCACAGCTGTCCCCTGCAGATCTCTTGGATTCCCTCAGAGAAATACTGGGTTAAGTTAGAGAATCCATGAGAAGAGGTCTCCTTTACACCTCTTCTTCATGTGCATTTGTTTCGCTTGGCACGGAATTGCATCCCCACCTTTAGCTGGGAATTGAGAAGATAACTAATGCTGGTGGGGGAATAAAGTTGTGTTAAGTGCTCCACACACCCGGGAGAAGCTGGTTAGATGGTGTGTTTTCAGTGCAAAAGCTGGTTCAGCTCTTTGTGAATTTGTAGTAAATCAGCACTTCATAATAAGAACAAATATTTCATTCTCACTTAAAAATTACTACGGTTAGAGGCTTGTAATATGTAGTTTTCATACAGGGGTTACATGACAGGAACTTAAATCTATTCCATTTTCATCTCTAATTTAAAACGTGTCATTTTGATCGATGAATTAGTAAAGGAACCCAAGATAATTTTGAAACTACCAGCTTAGTAAAGCTGCCTGACCTTGCAAATAACCTTTCCAGTTTAGAAGCCTTTAATAGCTTAACTATTAGCTAATCTCCTGGGAAACACTTTCCCTGGGCAAAACTCGTATGGAAACATAACACCCGTAATAAGGTTTCCATCTTTCTGCTATCTTGATCTTTTTAATTAATTGCCACTCAGTAAAAACATAAGACTGGGAGGCCGGGGCTAAAAATCTTTGCAAGGGGAGGGCATGAGTTAACTGCAGCCTGGTTCTATCCTTTACCTGCCTTTTTTTGCATAGATTCATTAGGTGTTGAAATATATTAGCAATTGTTAAGGCATAACTGCTGCTTGATTGCTTGACACTTTTGGCTGAAAGCTGTGAAATAGATCACTTTGTAATGGAAAAAAGCTGCTCCTGCTTATAATGAGCAAACAGTTTAAAACCTCCAATGCTTTGCAGGGCACCTCAAGAAGCCCCTGAGAGCTTTTGTGTTGGAGGTGGTTCTTGGGTTTTGTGGGTTATTTCTTCCTGGGGAAGGGCAGTGGTTTTTCCAAGGGCAAGCAAGGGTTGCCAATAGGTGATTTGTTAACCAAAAAAGAGTCGTGTATGAGTGAAGTGGATAGGGTGCAAATTCATTGCTTAGCTGAAACATGGACTAACATCTAGCCTAAACCAGGTCTCAGGTTCCTAAACAGCCTACTTAGCTTATTTTTCCAAAGTTTCTGGTGCTGTTTTATCTAACAGCCCTCTAACAGAAGCATTGTGTTGAATTTTTGAGAGGTTCTCCCCATAGCTTTTTGGCAGCCTACCTCCAGGTTGAGCTTAATTCCAGTTAAGGACAGGGCATCACTGTACCAAGCACCCAGGGAGGCCTTGGGTGGATGCTGTGCTTCAGGTGCTGAACCCTATTAACTATTGTTGTTCCAGGAATAAGAAACCAGAGGTATGAAACTGAAATGAAAGGTCCTTTCAAATCACAAATACGAATATTTCCATTTTAAAAACCCAACAAACAACAAAACCAACAAGCAGGCTTTTCCTCATGTGTGTTTGAAAAAAAACAAACAGCAACAACTTCTTTTCAAGCCCTTTGCATCTTGCTGGGACAATGATCATGCAGGTGAAGGCACAGTTTACGTAGCAGTAACATGGCTTGTGCAAGGGAATGGAGCCACCAGGGCTTTGTCACCCTCAGGCTTATTTTTAGCTGCTGAGGTTTATTTTGCAGGTCTGCACTTCAAGCTTTCTATCTACGTGAGTGAAGGTAAGGCCCTATCCCAGCGTGGGGACACAACCAGCATCTGCTCTGGCACCACCCCTCTAGGCTCTTGATCTCCAAACAGCAACTTCCCCCCTGAGACTGTGCAGATACCGACTGCCTGTGATGGTCTGAGCCCAGGGTCCTGCTCTGCAGGCTCTGTTTGGAGGGAAAATGAGCTGCAGCCTTGCTCAGTGACTGGTGTTGCCTGGTGACCTTTGAACCAGCACTTAAGCCCTGGAGCACAGAAATTAGACTTCAATCTGGAAGGACCTCTGCTCCAACAGATGACCTGTTATTTTATCTTGACCAGTGGCAGCCGTGGAGGAGCATTGGCACATGGCTTTTAGAGCTAATCACTCATGCTCTTTGTGGAGAGCAGGAATTTTACTCCCTCCCCCTTCAGCAACCTGGGACTTTATTGCATGTCTGGATTGTTTCAGGCTGATCTTTTTTCTGTTTATTTCCCCTGGGCTCGAACTTCTGATACAATCCCTGAACCTCTCTAGTGCACTTGAGACCACTGAAGCCAACCCCTTCCCTCCTGCAGGTCCCCATTATCCACCTCCATGAGCCACCTGCTGTGTGTTGCATCTTTCCGGGATCTCCTCACCAAACCCTGAGTCTCCCACACCAAAATCCTGTCTTTTGGTCTCTTTCACTCCCATCATTTATCCCTGATGATGCACAGGTAGAAATCCAAGGAAGAAGTGAGAAGAAACAGTTTCCTCCACACCTCCCACCCCCCTTCCCTTCTCTCCTACCAAGCCTTGAGGGAAGACCTGAGGCTACAACCAAATTAGAGAAATTTTTCCTGCCCTGCAGCTCCTAAATATTTGTTATTTATTCAGTCCAGTTCTATTCTACTTAATAAGGGATCCCTGCAAAGACTGAAGTGTGATGTAGCAGCACACAGGCTTGTGTCAGAAGAGAATGAGAAATATCATAGCTGGCTGAGGGAGGCTGAGATTTAAACCAAGAGCCCTTGTGGGTCAGCCCCTAAACTGGTTTCTTCAAGCAGGTGTTGTGCTCATACCAGCCCTTGGGACACTGTCACGAGGACAGAGCTTATAGGCTCCCAATGGGCAGGCTGAGAGGAGAAGCAGGTGCTTGTGTGACCTCCTGGTCTTGCTGGCTGTGGTATCAGATGTGGTTACAGTTAGAACTAGAGATGCTCAGCATCACAGGAGACAGTCTGTCTGAAGAGTGTATCTCCAGCATGGTGGCTATCGCCTCCTTCTCTCATTTACCACCTTCAGGGTGATCCTGCACTTCTGGTCTTCATCATCCCTGGACCATTTGCATCCCACATATGTGCCCTGTCCAAACACTGGATGCACACACACGGCTTTCTTGGAGGTCCCTGAGCTGGTGGCACTATACCTGTCCTCATAGCAAACTGCCCTGCAACCCACAGAGAAGCCATTTAACAGAAATGCTGGACTGTAAAGCTCCTGTCTGGCTTGGGACATTGCAACTGCAGAAGAGAATTCATGGCCTCTCGCAGAGGACTGCGCTCAAAGTAAATAATATTATTTCAGAAAACAAAATTCATTTTGCAGCCCGAGACCAACTGCAACAGGATACGAAGCAGGGGGAAAAAAAAAAGTAAAAATGCCTTGCCCCCGGGGCTATTTATTATTTATACACCACTGTGCCTAGATAAACTCCTCCTTGAAAGAGCAGGACGAAAATAATTCTGCAATGTGGAAACAAACTACCTATTTAAAGTGATTTTATGCCTGAATGGCCTCATTATAAAAACAGTCTGCATGCAATAACTTTTTACCTTTTTCTACATTATCCAATGAACTGCTTTTTGTCACTCTCACCAATTCCAGCGCTTTCATGCAGCCACCTTGGTGGAAAGCCTCCGTGGTTTCCTTAGAAACGTCTTCCTTCCTGGATGTTGACCCACGGTGGTTGAGGCAGCTAAACCCTGGAGAGGTCCTGTTCAAACAGGAAAGAGCAGACAGTTTAATGGCCAGCTTTGCAGCTCTGTTCCTCCACAGTTTACAGTAGTTGGGAGCTATTAATAAAAAGAAAAATCATAACGAGTGTTTCTTTATTACACAGGCAGCTTTGTGTTTGTGTTTTCGACAAAAGCTGAATCTGTAGCTCACGGGGCTATTGTTGGGCAGTGGTGGGGTAGAGTTGGTTTGCTTGCAAAGAGCTGGTGCTTGGGAGAGGGCTCCCCATGTGCAAATGTACTTTGTCCTTTGGAAGAAATACATGCTGTTAAGCTTATAGGTGTATTCATATGTCAGGAGCTCAAGGGAGGCAGTCTGAGAAACCATAAATAATGTCACCTTTCAAGTGTTTTGCAGCACTCGTAGATGAATGCTCTGCAATGTCTGAGCAGGAATAAGAGGCTGGAGTCCAGCAGTCTGTAAGAGAGCTGGGAAAAACACTTGTTAGGCCAGGACATTATTAAACAAGGCTTATCTCCAGCTCTGCTTGTGGCTGAACACTCATTCCTAGGGACAGGTATCCATCTCATGCATTGATCATTGCCATTGGAATTGCTGGGGATGTTGATGGCAAAGTGGGAGGAGGCTTCAGGGTGACCTTCATGTGAAGGGACTTGGTGAAACCTTTCTACCACACCTCCTACAGAGTCATCTCTACCCATCTAAGACATCACAGGTAGGTCATGCAGGTATTTCAGATTCGCTGCTTCCTTGCACTTTTATTTACTTCCAGAGGAGCTCATGAAGTCTTTCAGCTATGCTGAGACTTCGGCACTTGGCACTGCTTAAATACTGATGGCATCTTCTAAGTGCTGCTTTTTCTCCAGCTTTTACACACAGAATGAAACAACCAATTACAGTTGAATTATCAACACCAAGCTGCTTAAAACCCCAGCGTGCACTCCCCAATGTGCTATTCTTGCTGAGCAGAGCAGCCACAGACTTGGGAAAACCATGGTATGAAGAAGAGCAAAATATCTCCAGGACATTTACAGCCTGGTCTAAGTTACCCACGCATTCTGTGGTGAGCATGGCACACATCCTGTCCCCGTCCCAAGGACAAATGTCTGTTAACTTCAGTGCAGTGTTGTGCTAATGCTGGTACCCTAGGTCAGAGGACAGCCAGGTTGGAGTGGCCTGGGACCACCTGCAGAAGCCATGCAGAGCTGGCACAAGTCAGATAGCAAAGGGTGCTCCCCACGAGTCTGCACATTCACTTGCAGAAAGTTTGTTACATCTCTGTTGCACTCAGCTGCTAATTCTACAGGGAAATCTTGGTTGCAAGGGCTGGGCATAAGCAGAGAGAATCAACACAAAGAGACAAAAAAGGGAGAACTGTAATTAACAACAACAAAAACAACTTACGCAAGAGCGTTTCTCTTAAAGTTTTCAATAGCAAACATTACAGACAGCAGGTTTTTCAAGCCAAACAGGAAGGAAGACAAATAAACAAACAGCCACAGCCAGCTAATGCACAGGCTTTTAGAAGTCAGGTTATTAACCAGGGACCCACAGACAGGAGCTGATGGAACACAAATCTCCAGGGAAAGAGATGAGGTTTTCAAAGAACACAAACACAGAACCCCTGGGATGTATGTGTATTTATAAATAAGCCCAGGGAAGAGCTGGACACCTGATTCCCAGGCTGAGGGTTATGAGGTGGAAGAAGAGTCTGAAGACTTGATCCCCACTGTCGAAATCTGGGAATGGTTGTGGAGGGTAATTTGGGTAGGTGCAAAGCTTGGGTAAGACAGGCAATATTAGTGAGTGACTGCTGCTGGTCTGGGTGAGACAGCAGAAGAGGAGGGCAAAGAAAAGCTGAAGGCTATCTAGAAACGCAGAGGTCAATTGTTAGGCAGCTCCACCCTCTCCAACGGACAGCAAGAGTTATGGAAGAGGGCTCCACAGCCCTACACACCATCTTTTGGTCAAAACCACTGCTGTTCAGTCATATCAGAAAGTACAAGGCTCTTGAGGGATCTCGAGCTCTGCTTCAGGATGGTGTGCCATGGGCTGCGCTGCCCTTGCTCCTTTCCAAACATCTCTTAACCTCCCACCAGTTTATTTTTTCAGTGACATGGTAATGGATAGGGTTTAATACCTACAGCAAGAGTTAAATGGTCTCTTGGTGATGTTTAAATTAGCAAGTGGACAGTCATCCCAGAGAGAAATGGCAAACAAATATTTACTAGTTGTTTCAAAGAACCACAGCCATAAAACTTTGTCCTTTGACTGCAGAAGTGTTTGTGTTTTTACTGAAACCAGTGCTAAAGGTGACAGCTTTATTCCTAACTGAGGTAACATCTGTAACTTCACGATTTACTGCCTTCAGGTAACAAAAAAAACCAAACCCAGAATGTGTTTTAAATGTACATTGCTCTTGTGGTATGCTAGGAAGACGTCAAGAAAGCATTTAAATACCATTTTACATGAGCAAAATAACTGTTGGTTTCATTAAAATATCTGATTTTGCGACTGCTATGCTTTTTATCAGAGCAATCCCCCACCTTCCAGGCAAAGGACTCCAGCTAAATGGTGATGTAGTAGGACAAAACGGTATAACAGGGAAAGGGAAAGTGAGAGCATGAGCATTGGAACGTACAATAGGGCTTGGCACTGAATCCAATCCTCAAGGACCCCATTAACAACCTGAAGGATGGGGACAGAAAGCAGCCTCAGCAAGATTGCAGATTACATGGAATGGGTGATGGGTGTGCTGCTCTTCAGGGGGACCCTGAAGCTGGAGAAGTGGGCCCAGGGGAACCTCAGGTTGTTCAACACATGGACCTGCTGAGTGGGGAGGAGTAAACCCATGCAGCAGGACAGGCTGGGGCTGACCATCTGGGAAGCGGCTCAGAAGTATAATATCTGGGGGTCCTGGTGGACACCAAGCTGAGCACGAGTAGTTAGAGATGCACCCTCACAGCAAAGAAGGCCACCAGCACCCTGGGCTGCATTAGAAAGAGAGCTGCCTTCAGGTTGAGGGAGGTGAACCTTCTCCTCTACTCGGCACCGATGAAAAACATCTGGAGTGCTGGGGCCAGTGCTGGGCTCCCCAGGACAGGAAAGAATGGACACACTGGGAACAGGCCAATGGGGGCCCTGAAGACGTCTGAGGCACTAGAGTAGGTCACACCAGGAGAGGCTGAGATGTTTACCCTGGGGAAGGCTCAGGGGGACCTTATCACTGTGTATAAATACCTGATGGTGCAGACTAAAGAAAACTGAGTCAAACTCTTCTCAGTGGCAAGAGGCAATGAACACAAGTGGAAATACAAGAAATTCCACTTAGAATTCCAAGTGAATTCCACTTGGAACAAGGAATTCCACTTGGAACACTGCTCCAGGATGCCCAGAGAGTTTGATGGGTGTACCTACTCTATCTAATATATCTACCTCCTTAAGTCACCATCTAAACTCAAAAAACATATTTAAACACCTAATTATCCAGCAGGACATTCAGAAATACTAAAAGGATGTAAGAAATCTTGAGTCTGACTAGAGACCATGTGTAAAGTAAAGCAAAGCATTGTCTAATAGGAGTGAGGCTGTCAGAATCTAAGGACACAGATAAATTCTTATAGTCTTGTATAGGTATCTTAAGCATATATATGTGGATGCTATTTATATGTATCACAGATGTATTTCCTAAATTACAGTGACCTCTAATAAGGTCCATGCTGAACAATGAGCAGTTTGACATTAATTCATTCTTCATTTTTTCCCTTACATTTTCAAGATGCCACTAAAATGTGCTGTCTTTTGGGCAAGGTTAACTTAGAGGGGAAAAAAAAAATCCATTTCTAAGCCTACGTATGGGTTGCTACACTGGAGCTTAGACAGAAAGGCACCAGGCACTTATGAAGGATAAGGAAATGATGAAGGTACCTGGGTATGTGCCATAGTTGAAATTTCTGAGCTTACTTCAGTGCGTCTTCAATAAATGCTTGAACAGATGAATGGTCTGAGCATGTGCAGTGGGGGTTAGAGTATGCTCAAACCCGAGCTTGAGTGCTGCAAAGCTTAGGGAAAAGACCCCAAAATCCATCAGTCTCACTGCGTGCCACTTTCTTCCTCCCCCTCTGACACAGCAGTAACTGCTCCTGATCGGAGGGCTGTGGTTTTGTAGGAGTTTACAGAAGATCATGGCGTGTACACTTGGGTCCAGCATTGAAATAACTTGTGTTTCAGTGACCCCAGCATCCTGAGTCAACTTGGTTAAGGAAATAGGCACTGAGAGGCCATACAGGAGGGCAGGCCCCCTGTCACTCTGTGAGACTCCTCAGTGCCTGCAGGCAGCCATCCTTCAGGCTCCCTTGCCTACAGTTTCTCTCCTATCTCCATGGACAGCACAGTCACCCTGCAAAATGGGCACTCTAAAATAGATGGTTTCCAAATGCTTGGCTCAAGGATTAAAACAAAAGTCTGGGAGAATATTCTGATGACTTCAAAACACAAAAGAAAGTTTGAGGATGATTATGCTCTGCAAGAATTTCCCAGGTCTACAGGGAAGCTGTGCTTTAGCTTTGTGCTGGGAACATACGTAGCTACAAGTCTGTTTACAGTGGGAAAAAGAAATTCTTTTTCAGTAGTCAGGAGTGCACAGTGGTTTAAGTATTTCATTGCTTTGTTCTTGCTAATTCACCTTTCAGCTGAAGACTATGACCAAAAAAAAATAAAAGCCATCCCCAAAGGAAAAGTTCATTTTTCTGGGAAGACATGAATTAGCACAAATTAAAATTCTATTAGCATAATTCACTTGGAATGCTAATTGAAATGCTTTTGCAATCTCAGTTACACCATTTGTTCCTCACTTGATTGTGCAATGCTACTGAATCAAGTTAAAAAGGAAAAGCTGCTGTGTGACTTTCTTAAGGAGACACCTAAGCCTGCGTAGCTGTTCCTGGAAATCTTTGAGCATGTGTCAGCAGGCAGCTGGTCCCAGCTTCCCAAGGCTACGGATTCTCTGTCCTTCCTAAGGACACACTGGTATTAACTCGAAGAAGCTCTCTATGCCCCACCAAAAGCCAATCACTGACGTGCCTTCCAGGAAGATTTTACAAAATGAGAAGTAAAAGGAGGAGAGGAAGAAAAATAACTCCAGGATGAATTTAGATGAGCTGTTATTAATGATGAAAATTCCTTTATTAACCACTCCAAATCAGCTTCGTCATTGCTGGGGTGGAGAGGGGGAAGTTTTAAAGTCAAGTGAAATACATTGAAGGGATGAAGTCCAGTGTCTGTGCAGAAAGCTGTGACACATCAGGTAAACCCCTATGGACCATCTGCACATTGGCACTGCTTTTATATAAAATACCTGGGCTGTCACCCATGGAGCAACTCTGCTTTCCAGGAGTGCTGAATCCAGACCTGAGAGACACAGTCTAAGAGTCAGATCAGTTTAATGTGGCCTCAGACTCCTTTCCTCCCTGAAGACTACTGCTTCTTTAGAGCAGAAGGTGAATTTTATAGCAACACCAAGTCCCCTCTATTCTGTTATCTTTGCCTAGAGAATAGGACTTTTGACATAAACCTGGAAGGTAGTTCAAAGCCCTGCTGCATAAACACACATCCATTTTTTGTACTTTAGGAATAGGTAATGTAAGAGTTGAAAGGTGAAGGTTATGGCAGTTCGTGTTTATTTCACCAAGAGCCAAGAGATGGGAAACATCTGGCACTTACACACCACGCAAGTCTTAAAAACAAAGAGACCTAGACTTTAGTCCGGCTGAGCAAGCACTGGGATAAAAGCTAATGACAGGCTGCTTATTTAAAGGGAGCATAATACAGAACAGCCATGTAGAGAACCAGGGAGGATTCAGGAGGGGGAAAGTGAGGGGAAAATTTAGCTTTGTATTTCCAAGTTAAGGGTCAGAGCCTGACTTCAGTTACACTCCAGTGTCAATCCTGACCTGCAGGATTTATACAGCGTGTAGGACCCTCCAGATTTCACCCTTTTCCTCATTCCCAACAGGAGCAGATACCCAAAGCAATGCTCAGAAGTGCTGCTGGTCTGTTTTAGGGGTGATGATGCATAAGTCCTCAGGACAAATTGTTTTCGTGAAGATGAGAAGAGAACCTGAGCACAGGAGTGACTCACAGAGATGAGAGTTGTTGCCTCACTATGAAAAGCTCATTGGCATTTCTTGGGAACAATGAGGGTGCTCAAGCACATTTCTGTGGTTTCCCTGGAGCAGATCTTCACCTGCTTTGCATCTTCTTGCATGCCTGTCCTGATAAAGATGTTTTGTAAAGGGGGGCTCCCTCCTTTAGAAAAATCCCAGGCTGAACATGTTCATTTATTGTGGCAGCTCCTCTTCAAATCTCATCACTTCTGATCTGCCATCTTCTTTACTCTGCCCCCAGAATAAAATGGTCTCCTCAGTGGGATCCATTTTGACAAGCAGAGACCTACCCAGAAACTGAAGAGTGATGACTCTCTTGCCCCTTTCCTCACTGCCCACTGATAGAGTGCAGACCATGATCCCACATCAGCTCATCCAATGTGGATGGGCTGCATGGACATCCTCTGCCTCCCCCAGCTTCCCAACTTTGCCCAATGTCCTGTCCACATCCTTCCAGTAACACAAGAGCTTCATCTTGCACTACCAAAAAAAAAAAAGCTTTGATGACAGTGCAAGAGCCTTAGAACTAAGGAGAGCTGCACCTTTTCCTTTTGGCAATGTAAGGTTCCAATCCCAACCCCTCACCCACATCAAGAGCTAATATTGAACCTATTTCCAGAGCAACGAGGAAATGCAGACTCCTCTTTCTAACATTTTCAAGCTAACTCATGACTACTGAGCATCCTCTACTTGGTAGCAAATGTGCACAAGAGTCTTTGGCATGTTGGTTTTTCAAGAGAGAAGACCTGTCATGGGCATACAACTGAAGGCAACACAAAACCTCTTGATCCCATAGCATGTGATAAGGGAACAATGCTTACTGCCCTGGAAAGAGCTTTCTGAGGGTACATATGTGAGAGGAACTCAAGTGCTAATTCTTATTAAGGCTGTGGTTTGCACCCAACTGTAGGACCTGTGGTATTATACCCCCAGTGCCATGTGCCAGATGAGCCACACGCTGCTAGAGAACAGACAGACTCCAATTAATGGCTCACATTTATCAAAAAAAAAAACCCAACCAAAAAAAACCCTTTATAACAGCAGGCTTTTTAGCATATCAGTATTGTTTTAACTTCATGTTGGACCAGCTATCTTCTGCCTTTCCACAGCAGGGGTGCAGCTAGCACAGAAGTATAAAGCTGGTATAAATTCCATATCATGTCCCTTGGCTAATTTGACAAAACACAATCATGTGTCCATGCCTGATCCACATTAGATTTATAGTCCTGGGTGAGCTGGTAGTGCACAGATCTGGTATTAATAATCCTGGAACCACAGCCTAAATCTATTAGCTGGAAGCAGTTATATGATTCTTAATCCTATTTTGTGTCAGAGCAGATGACTGCAACCAAGGCAGAGCAGAAGATACATGTTTTTGCCTAGCTAAACTTGCCCCGAGCCTGAGCTTTTGGGAAGTTCGAGCCACTTCAGGTACTAATTAAAACTGATGTCCTGAGGTCACTTTATGGGAACTGACCCTAGAAATCTAAAATCCTAAAAGATGAAGCTTTGTCCTTCAAGAATAGATTCCTTTTACTTGAAAGATTCTTATATCCCATGCAAAGAAACATCTATGTTTGGGAACCCACCACTGGAGCAGGATGAAAGCTTAACATGCTTAACAGAGTTTGCAAGCATGGTAAAGATTTGGAACAGTATTCCCTGAAAACTTAATGAGATCCGTACTGCAAGAGTCCACCATAAAAAATATGCAGCTCCCTTCCTTAGAATGATTTGCTCATACTAAATATCTGAAAGTCATGATCATGCTGTTTCCTCAGCAATTAGATATTTTTATATACTACATTTCTTTAATAATACTAAAACTTTTTTTTTTAATTTAAAAAAGCTGTCCCTTTGCAAACACATTATTAAATTACAGTTTATAGCTCTCGCAGTGGGGTAAATGATGGTGGTTTTATTAAAGGATTTTAAAGAATGGAGTTTTACTGACATGTTGCTCATTGCCAATAGCTGGCCAGGCCCGTGAATGCTGCAAAGGTGCAAGCTGCATCTCCCAGAGCCTTTCTGCATACCGAGAGGGAATTTATGCTTGGTTTTCCAAATAATGGGATATCACCAAAAGCACATCCCAGCTGACTCCAAAACCTCTGATGTTTAACACCCATTATCTGCTGAGGGCATCGTATCTTCTCTCACAGACACTGAGGATCGTTAGACCCTCAGAGGTGGAGGCTGAAGCCTGTTACTGTTCTTCTATTTATTCTTATTGTCTTAGCTTGTTTGATTCTTTGCAAATGACCCTGCTTCTCCACAGCTGCTGGCCCACCAGGAGATGCTCAACTTGACGGGCTACACATGCTCACCAATTTGAAAATCATAAATAAAGTGCTGGCAACAGCCAGGCTGCATAAAGATGCCATGAAAATGCAAACTCATCCGAGTAATCCAGCCGTGCCCAAGGGCACATACCCCTCCAGGACTCACCTCTCCACACTATTACCCTCCCTGGGCTTGGCACTGATATCAAACTGACATCAGGAAAAAAACATATCCCAGATATTAAACACAATATCCAAGCCTTGTTTGGAGTCACTCACATTTTCCCCACTTCCAGGGGCTTGTACCTATGGTTGATAACTCCGTGCTCCTGCCATTGTGTTTTCTGATGCTCAGCTGCATTGTGAGCCCAGCCTTGCACTCGTGTGAGGCTCTGACAGCCGCACCAGGGGCTGATCCTGCGGGAGAGCTCCCTTGTCTCCTGCTCAGAGCAGTTTCTGTGCACTGCATTTGGCACTGGAACAGGAAATTAAGGGCTGTAGAAAAGCAACCTTTGGCCTTTAATTCACTTTTTAATAAAATCATTAAAAGAAACCTACTCCCTGCCAGACATTATGGGAAATTGCTTTAATGATACTTGCAAGCAAAACACATCCACTCAGCTGCACGCACGGCTTGCTCAAGAGCTTCAGCTCACTTATTTGTGTGTTTTCAGCATGAAAATGGTTTGAATTATAAAGTCAGGCTAGAAAATATTATATGAACCAGGCCAGGATAACAACCAGAGGCCAGGTTCTGTCCATTATACATTTCTATGTAAACAACAGCTATAAAGTTTTCCTAGGAAAGATCAGGAAGCTTGAGCCAAAGAGGAGCATTGACAACACAGAAGGACAAAGGGAGCAGAGGTGTTTTGTGCCCTCCTAGTCTACAGGGAACAAAACAGATGCCATTAATGGCACAGCAAACCAAACATGCAGCTTGTGGGAGCAAAGTCCCTTCTGCCCACGGCTAAAAGACTCCTAATCAGGTTGTCTTTAGAGTTTGCCATTGCATGTTCGTATAGGCTCTTGTAAAAATGAAAAAATCATGGCATTCTTGTACTAGACAAGAGACAAATCTTTCTTTATTAATTGTTAATTTAGTGATTTCCCATTTGGGCATGTATCAATCTATTTAAGAAAGGCTTTGAACTGAACTGAGCCTATGGATAGGTAGATGGTTACTGAGGACACCTTAAAAAGTACAGGAGAGATCTGTGCTAAATCAAATTAATTGCTTAGTTACAGCAGTGAAATTTTAAGATGGAATAATTTCTATCTAGGGCAAAATTTGCCCTCACATGCTTTGATTCTTTCTTTCTTTCCCATCGGATAGAAAAATGTTAATCAACAAAGTTGGTAGTCAGTTTTCTACAATCAATAAATTCTAAGTCCAAGCCACAGTAGCTTTTATGTCTGTACGTTGTTAAAGTAAATTTACATCACATGTCAAACATTACACATGAAGACAAAAACAAGGCTGATTTCTAGTCCTAAAAGATATATGTGTATCCATAAAATCAGCAAGCTGTGTCCTGAATGCAGCTGGAAGATCATACTCTGACCAAATGGCTTTTTGTCTAAGGCTGGAGATCTGTCAGACTCAACTGTTTTCCAGAGCTGCATCTGTTTCTGGGAGCTTTGGGAAAACACAGGATGAGCCCCTGGTTTTCTACCAGTTCTGGGCAATCCCAAATTTTCCCATTTCCTGGGCTGTGGAGCAGCTGAGGGGTCATGCCAGGCTCCCAGAGGCCCTGGGATGACAAGAATCCAGCCCAAATCCGAGCTGTGCCACACACCCTCCCACAGCAGGGACACAGGCAGCCTGGAAAAGTTTGGTCAGCAGAGGGAAGTGATGAAGGAGGAAAGACCGAGCTGTGCTAATTAATGACAGGATGACTCGATAGCACCAGTGTGATCTTGAGAAACGTGGCTCTGATCCTGGCAAGAGGGTCTGAGCAGACACAAGGGAGCAGGGAAGCCTTTGCCAGAGGTGTTGATAGGAGCCCACACTGCTGGGCACCTTCTAGGCAAGGAGAATCCCAGGCAAAAGAAAAGCAGGAAAAAGGGAACTAGAAAGACCAAGGAATATGCAACACATCTTACAAGATGAAACTTGAAACCTGTGGTACCTCTAGCCTAGTAAAAGGAAACTCAAGGAGGACACAGTATCTCTTGAAAAATACATTGGAAAAGAGCAGCGGAAAGGAAGAAAACATTGCTTTAATTTAAAGAGCAAATGTGGCACAGGAAGGACGGAGTATAATCTCTGCTGATAATTACATAAACATACAAGGCACTTCACCGACGAGAGGAAAGAACAGACAGCACACTTTTAAGGTTCATGGTTTTACCCAAAAATGCTAGATAGAGAAAAATTTTCTTGCAGTGGCCATAATTATTTAGTTCACTTTTTGAAAAAAAAAACCACGAAACAAAACAAAAATCCCCACAACCAAAGATCTATTGCTAGTCTTCTAACTCCAACAGCCCACACCTTGGTGTCCGAGTAACACGGCAGAGATGGAAAAGGTGACACCAGAACAGGAGACCCACTGATGGGCTCTTCACTAGTGGGTACATCCTCTGGGAAACAACCCTGCTTCTGGAGAGCACAACAAGGATATTCCCAGAACATTTTCCTCTGACACGACATTAGTTTCTTTGTGTGGACTCCTTTTTTTGGCTAGCTGTGTCCCTGATCTTGGCTGGAAACCTCCACGGATGAGTAAGGAAAGGAACACCACCTATTCCCACAAGTAAAGAAGCTTTTTGAACTGCAGTCCTAAACCACAAGAGCAGCCATGTACCTTTCCCAGTGAAGGAATTTATTAGAAAATCCATAACAAAAATTAATACATCTCTGAAATGAGCTCTTTTTCTAATACCTCACCAAATTTCTGGGAAAAGTGGTTAAGTGGAGGCAATTCCAAGCTGGATCTGGTTGATGTAAACTGCCACCTGGTGAACACTAAAGATTATTTTTGCCTTTGCTAGGCGTGGTCTGGTTTACACTTCAGAGAAGAACTGATCCTCAGATATTCCTGTTGTACAATTAGGGCTTACAACACCAATAGGGATATCATGAAATCACTGTGTGAACTTTCTTCCAGCCTCACTGCACAGAGATTATTTTAACACAACGGTTCCTCCTAAAGCCCTCAGGCCAGAGCAGCCTGAAATCAGGCAGCCACAGCTCCTAATCCAAATACTTTTTCACCCAAGAGGTCGTAAGAAGCTGCCCTGCTAAACCTGTGGTACCTGCTGGTAACAGAGAACTGACAATAATTCTTTACAGAGATGCTGAAGGATGCTAAGGGCAATGTATGAGGCATCCAAAGCCTGCAGTGTCTGAGGGAGAGCTGGGATGCCAGGCTGCAGCAGCTCTCAGACCCTTGTGGCATCAGACCTGCTCTGAAGCCTCTTGACACTGAAGGACTCCCCCAGGTTTTTATCAGCTTTGGCTCACATCCTTGGCATCTGGTTCATGCCTCTTTATTAATAATGTCATGCAGATCAGAAGCAGCCTCCCAGGGAAAATACGCCAACTCATCTTCTTGCTCAAAGAAGCCATTTAGCTGTGATTGTAATCTGTGATTTCATGGCTCGCCCCTATTTGCCTTCTCAGTTAGGCTCTCCAGGGTTAGAATTTTATTTCTTTGGCACAGCTTAAGCATTGTGCTGTGCAAATCTCTCTGTCTATTTATCTCACACATACCTATATAATAAGCACGTATATGATGAATTGTAAGTACGTAGGTGCTACAGGCTTCCTTTGTATTTCTTTGGCACTATTAACAGTCCTTAAAAGTGGAAATAACTCTCATCTGTGCCAGCGCTAAGCTGTTGTGATATGGTCCAAGCATTGTAAGGGAGTTTTATTATAAACAGAACATTTCTGAATAATTAATCATTCCAATATAAGACATACAAATTCCAAGTAACGCCTGCATACGTTCTTGGATGAAAAGGGTAAATGAAAGATGGGGAAAAAATGGAGTCAAAATAAGGAGCTAAGAAAAGCATGAACTCTTTTTTATCATACAATTCAGAACATATTTTCCCTGTAAATGGATAGGCTATCCCAGTATCTCTGACAGTATCTCAGCTACACATGCATCAGGGGAGCATAAGGATGGGGTGCTGGACAACATCATCTATTAACTACCAAACACAGCCCCAAAAAGTAAGGGCCAAGCTCCTGACACTGCAGCAGTGGATGTGCAACCTGTCAGGCTGCCCAGAGACAGCCGTGTGTGTTTGAACTGGTGCAGCCAGCCACCTGTTTTGCTCTTAAGAAACCCAACCAATGCTAAACACACGCACCTCTGCTACAGCTACTAGAGCCAAGAATCCACCAGGGTGAGATGGTCAGGAAACTCGTGCGAGGCAGAAGGCTGGGTGGTTACTCATCATTTTGATGGATGTTTCACTGCACACCATTCTTTTTTTGGGCAGCACAATGAAGCGGCACGTGGCACACCCAGCCCGAGGAGGCTGTACTCCATAGGGATGCAGCCTACAACGTTACTCACTGCTTTCTCTTCCCTGTCCAGCTCATGCTGCTATTCCTGAAAGTCAGTCTTGCCCTCTCTCCAATGTGTGGTTCATTACTAGATGGAAATGGAGTTACAGGACGGTCTCTGTATGGCAGGGTATGGTGTAAAATGACCCTTTAAACACACAGCAGAGCTCTGGGGAGCCCAAAGAGAGGTGTTATTTTTGCTGGGTTAATCATCCAGCAGGATCATCTCAAGAATGAGAGCTAATTTCTGCTTTTTCCACTCAGCTCTTTTTTCTCATGCCATCTCAAGTGTCTCAAATCCAGCCAACCACATCTTTAGTAAATAAAGGTTGAAAGAGCTTTGTTTTGTAGTCGTGTAACATGAAATTATATTTAATATATAAAGCTAAAAATAAACAAACAAAAATTGGAGTGGTTCATAGGAATAATGCATTTCTTCTCTGACTAATACAAAAGGCATTGTCAGAGCACTCCCAGAACCAGCATTTATAAACAGCCTCAACCTTTGAAATCCTGCTCCTGGGTATTTCTAAAACATTGATGAACTGGCAGACCTAGGGCATCATCTCCCATGCCATAAGACTGGAGGTTTGGAAGAAATTTAACTTCTCCTTCATTCAAGACTCTACCAGATGATGGCCTCACATCATCTCACCTGCACTGTGCAGAGTCAGCGTGGAAGGAAAGCTCACAGAAACTTATGGTAACACACCTGGCTGTGGCCAGAACAGCCCTGTTCTAGTAATGGATGGATGGACCAGCCTCAGAGTTGACATCAAGATCCTGGTGGGCTCACAACCAGCCATTTGGTAGGGTGATTTAAGTTACTGATGATAATTTCTGCTCTGTGAGTTGCTGGAGATTTTGTAGACCAGCTCTAGTTGAATCATTCAGAGGAACCACATGAAAAGCCCAAGAAACTGGAGTGAGTTTGGACAGTGTTTCCTTAGACCAGTAGTAATTGTGGTATCTAGCAGAGGTTGGTGGATTTTATTTATTATACAAAAATATCAAATTATTTACAATGACTAATGGGAGAAGAAAATTGAGTGTCTGACTTTGCAGGTTTCTTTCCGGATTTGGAAGGATTTTTTTCTATAGTAGGAATCAGGACTTTTAGTCCAAATCACTCCCAAGCCCAACTCAACACCCACCACAGGGACATGGTGCCTGAAACATGTTTTATGCACCTTAAGGGCCTTTTAGACCTTAACACCTTGGTCCCTGGTGCTAACAACTGGAAAGCAAAAACTTGAGTTTAATGCCATTGCAGCAGGGCAGCTTGTTATCACACAGAAAAATCATGCAGAGCTCTAAGTCTGTATTGCAAAGTTATAAATCAGCCCCATTTACATGAGTGGACAAGTTCAAGCTGAAGTTATCAAGTACGACGGCTTGAGGAGCATCCTGTACGTCAGATCCAGGACTGAATGACCCCTCTTTTCCTTTTGCCAAAGAGACAAATGGTGAGAACATGTCAGTCTTTATCTCCAATTCACATTTTTAGCTGGGGACATCGGAAATTTTAAACTGAAAATAATGTCTTTCTAGGGGCGTGTTACAACCTTTTCCTGACAAGGTCTTTATTTTTAAAAACAGAGCAATAAACAGAACAACACCCAAATAATGGCAGGGTTGAGCCATACAGATGGTTTTAAGCATTTGTCATCAAAGAGATGTTGAGCTGCTTGTCTCCAAAGGCCGATCCATGAATGACTTGTCCTCCTTGCAGCAGGACAGCACAGAATGCCTTAGCCTATGCCATGGCCCTGGCTGAGATAAGCCCCTGCCAGATCTTTCATCTTTGTCCCACTGACTGAAGGTGCCTGGTGATACCTTGTTGAAATATCAAAGCACTAACACACCACACTTCTCATCCCACCATGACATTTCCCAGCTCCATGATCCAGCCAGGACATCTTACAGAAACCAGCAGCTGCTCTCCTACCAACACGCACCATTTGTAAGCTGGATTAGAGCACTTCTAGATGCCAAAGTGCCATAAGTAGGATGCATCCTGGGGAAAGATGGAGTTTTTATGCTTCCCCTAAACAAGCAAAACACCCTCACATTACAAAAAATTTTTTAAAAAAAGAAAAAAAGAATAGGAAAACATCCTAGCTCTTCACTGCAGAGCAGTCAGATCATGTAACATTAGTACATGTGTCTCAAGCAGAGATGCATTTTCCTTTCTCTTGCCTTAGATAAACAGCAGCTTTCCTTCTTTCTTTCTCCAGGAAATCCAACCACGTGGCTTGCCATACTCCTCGAGGCTGAGTTACTAACAGCCTTCACAATCCTCTCCATTAGGAAGCAACCAAACAAACCTGACAGAAGCAACATTTATTCAATCACTTCTACCAAATTCTGTTTATGCTATTTTTAAAGGGGATTTAGCATTCACAAGACGATCTCACTTTGAGAAATGAAGGCAGCAAAAGCTCTTCCTGTTCTCAGGAAGTGGGACAGTAGCCCTTCACACATCTTTGAAAGCTCTCTGCTGCTTTTCTGGCTCTTGAGCCAAAAGTGCAGCGAAGTCTCACACGTGGCCATGAGAGTTCTATAGAAAGTGCCAAAAGCATTCCCAGAATATTGATTGCTTTCTTTCCCTGAGAAAGTGAATGGAAAGGTCAATGCCATTGACTCATACAACAAGCCATTGTTGACAGCCTTGGGGTGGTGACTACCATCACCACTAAACCAGACTCAGCTCAGACTAGTACTTGTCCTTCCTGCAGTGTAGCCAGTGGCTTTAGTGGTCTGGTCTTTACTGGGGCAGGGGGGAAGATGAGAAGATGGCCACAAGCCTCACAGCCACCCAGCTGAAAGCTTCTATCAACAACAAACAAGGGGAAGGGACTGTGTGTGGTTTCCTATCTGCACCTGGACCCACCACAGCAGCTCATGGTAGCCATGTGCTTCATCTCATCTCTGGGTTATCTGCCACAGAGCATGAAGCGAATGGGATTTTATCCAGAGAAATACTCTACAGTGTGGTGAGTGGCAGCAGTAGTGTTTTGTAATGTGTTTCATTTCACACAATTAGATTCTTAGTCCACAAATGTATGTTTCTGAAAAAAATCCCATCTGTCTACTGTACAATAAAGATAATTAATTTCACTTGACAATATCACATTTTAAAGCTAGAAATACCCCTGTTTTACAGAAAAGCTTCCTAATCATCCAGGCTCATGGTGAGGCAGCACTTTTCCTCAGTTGGAAAAGACTGTGCCACACGTGGACAAAGATGTGACTGGTAACCCTGTTGTGGTTCAACCTCTGCTGACAGCTAAACACTCTGCAGTCACTCACCCACCTCTCTCCCCTCCAGACTCCCCCCATGTGGATGGGAAGGAAAATCAGGAGGAAGGAACTGAGCTAAGGACAGTTTAATAAAACAAGGCAAAGAGAGAAGAAAACAACAGTAATAACAATACTGCTAAGAAATTGATAGACAAAGTGAGTAATAGACATGAGGAAAGCTTTACCTGTGCCCACAATGTCAACTGTCCCTGCTCCGGCCACTCTGAAAACAACCAACCCCCTGCCTGGGCCAGCCCTCCCCTTTTGTAGGGTCATGACTCGGCTCTCCCACTGGCTGGCTCAGTTGTTTATCCCACTGTAGCCCCTCCCAGCTGATTGGGCCAGCAGCTGCCGGGGATAACGAACCCAAACCAAACCCAGGACAAGCCTAATCCCTCCAGTGAACATTGCACGGGTCTTGCAAACTGGTCTCATTCCGATAAGGAAGGAAGACATCAGTGCTAAATTTATTGGTCACCAGGCAGCTCACTGGGGTGGGAATTTTCCAAAGAGTTCAGCATCTCTAGCAGTAGCCAAACATTAGAAAGAAGCTCTTCGTAGTCCAAAATAAATGTCTATGTTTTCAGAAGGCAGGCAGAGATTAGGCACTGTCTGGGAAGAGATTTGATTTTTTTATCACTTCCAAGTTTTGGTTTTGCACGTGAATTTTGTCTTCGGGCCTGGCTGAGCTGCAAGAGGCACACAGTGCTCTGCTCCTCAGAAGGGCCAGCCAAGCACAAGCACTGTTGACACGTGTGCTGGCCGTGCCACTGGATGCTCTGCTTCAGTGGCCCTGGAAATTGCTGGCCCTGGAAGATCACTGCAAGTAGGGGATGATCTGGTGGCATCCTCCGTGTCTGGGCCAGGCAAAGGGTGATGCAGAGTTGATATAAATCAGAGTCACCAGCTTTGTCCTTTGGAGGGTCCTTGAAAATACACCCCAGCAAAGCTCGCGCACAGATCGCGTCGTATTGCCTACTGTAATCCAAGAGAAATGAGAAATCAAAGTCACTGGAGACTTTTATTGTTCTTTTTAAGTTCTCTCCCAGCAAATACGGTGCCCATATTTTACAAGGCTACAACACAATAATCTACCACCACCACTTTAATGACCAGGCAGTTGCAGAGTTGATCTATAAACTGATGTTGCCATTTAATGTGGTTTCCAGTGAACTGTAAAATTTATAGCTGTAACTAACACCCCCCCTGCCCCTCTCTCTTTTATGTTCTCCTCAAAAAAACAAGCTGCTCCACAGCTCCAAAAGCCAACGTGCAGAAAATCAATGTGTAACACTAAGGGAGCTAATTAGGATCATATTCACATACCGTGGATCTGGTCAATTAAGCAGAGATTAATGCCTAGCACTGGATGGATGAATGCCTTCCACCAAAAGGAAGGCAGGGAAACATTCAGATCCACCCTTCTCACAGAACTTCTTTCATAAACAGTGGCAAAACTGCTGTGCAGAGCAGGGACCCTCTGGAAGCTTTACTCCATGGGCTTTCCCCACTCTCTTCCTTGCAAACTCCTCAGCCTCACCACCATCATCATCTCAGTGTGGTGCCACTGGCACCCCTTCTTTGGCAGCCGCTGACATGGGTGTCCCTCCCCTGAGCAATGCTGATAAGAGCGGGTGCAAGATGAAATCCACTGGCCCTCCTCGTGTCCCCTTTCAGGTGATTGATGGGATTTAAATGGGCTTTGCTTCAAGTCCTCCACGGGAGGGGAAACTTTGTCCCAAACGAACGTAATGTTGGAAAATCTTCTTGGGCGCTCACAAGCGCTCGAACCGATTTAAGCTCACTGTTGTGAGCTTGGAATAAAAACCAGGGGCCTGATCCCAAAGCCCATTAGCCTTTGGAATGGCTCCCTATGATGTCAGTGGATTTTGGAACAAGCTTTTGATGCTTTCTGGTAAGGGCTGATGGAAAAAAGTCTCCAAGCTTAATTGGGGGGTAGTTGGTAAGGAAAATGTTTTTAGATGAATACCACCTTTACAAGGGATGCATATGATTCCTGAAGGTGCAGTGATACTTGCTGTAGAGCACTCCCACACTTACTGCTTTTGACTATTTGTTTACAGGGTGTAATTTTTTTTAGGTGTAGGATTCACTTTCTGACCTCATGTGAGATCACATTTAACATTTTAATCTTCTCAACAGCTTCCTAGAGGGAAGGAGGATCCATTTCAAGACTTTAATCTGGATATTCAATCAAAACTTTGGCCTCTGTCCCCTGCCACTAACCCTCTGCCACAAGCACGGTTGTCTGCAAGCACCAGGAGCAGTGATGATGCCACCAGATACTGAGCAATAGATGCATGCCTCCATGGGAGGTTTCTCAGGGGGGTTGGGAAAGAAGTCCAAAAGGACACAAAGTCTTCCTTGGGATATATGCTGGGAGCTCCTGGGGCTGTGTCATGTGTACATTGGCCGATAAGAGAAGTCACACTCTTCAGCATCATGACTGCAGTACCTATTTAACCATAGACTTCCTTTAAGGTGGCTTTGTCTGGAGCTAGAACATGAGTGGTGACTTGAGGTAAGGCTACGAGGGGTTTTGGAGAAATCTCATGCTAAGCTCATGTCAACACTGCCATGCTTTTTATTAAATAACAGAGCAAAACGAAAGCAGAGGGCCAGATTCTGATCTCATTTTTTGCTATTAAAACCAGGCATAAGTCAATGGGTAATAAACTTGCCACTGGAGAACCACGGTGCTATGCCCTGTAATTAGTCAAACCCATAAAAATCAGTGGGGGTGGGAAGGGAGGAGAGCTACCAGCTTAGGGAAAAAGACATTAGGAACTTTAACAGTAGGAGAGAACGAGATGGATAATGAACAACTGGAACAAAGTCCCTGGTTTGGGACATTCAAAAGTGTTAGATTATTCCTCCCCCACCCTTAACTCAGCACATCATCCTCTGCCTACGTTTGCCAGGGGAGATGATCCACTGGAAGTCTCCCCAGACAACACAATGCAGTTATTCCAAGACACTGTTCTGCAAGGCTGCAGATACAAGGACCTCTTGTTTTCTGAGCAGGCTGAACGTGGAAACACTGAGCAACTTGCAAGCACCTGAGCAGAGCTGTAGACATACTGGAGGGTGAGGCCACCAGGATGATCGGGGAAGGGAGCATCTCTTGTAT
>VWZY01006153.1:198815-218669 GCA_013399075.1 Chloroceryle aenea | reverse complement strand
CCCCAGTGTGGTACACAGGATCCAGCAGTGGGTGTGGTCTGCACACCAATCCTTGGTAGTAACTCTAACCATGAGGTGTTATCACTGCCAGAAGCAGACACTGCCTGTGAGAACAGGCTGCTAACTTCAGACAGTGCAGTTAGTCAGAAGAACTGAACTGAAAAGCAGAATTACTGAACAGAATTAGTTCTGTTCTCATTCAAACCAGGACAGAAAGTTGAATGAAAAACATATATGAGTAAATCTCATATAGATAGTCTGACTATATCTCATATAGATAGTCTATATGAGAACTACATTAAAAAACCAAACCAAAACAAAACCACAATACATTGGTCTCAGATAACTTAAAAATGTTCATTTCAAAAAACCCACCTCATATAGCATTAAATTTAATCATTTTATAACATCAGACAGGTTTTCTTGACCATGTTTATGCATTTTGAAGAGAAAGTAAAAGAAAAAGATAGCAAAGTTCTCTTTGTCTTAGCCTTTCATTTCAAACCACTGAAAGATAAATGAAGGTGGTGAAAAAAGAGTTAACATAATGATGTCGTCTTTTATTTGACTGCATGTTTAAAAATGGTGCTACGGCTGATGGCACCTTATTTAATAATGCAGTACATAGCTTCCTAAGGGGACAGGGCTTGATCTGAAAACTGAATATGGTGCACTCTAAATTCTCTTCCCTGAGGAAGTCTGACTAACTGATAAGTGCCATGAGCTAGTGCAGGGACTGATTCTGTCAAATCAAGCTCAAATGGAAGGCACAATGTAGACTCTTCTCAAGTCTTAGTGAAGTAATTTGAGCAGACGTTTGTGACATTAGACAGTGCATCAACTATGGAATGCTGTAAAAGTTCACTGTCTTACTACAAGGTGGTCTTTAGATGACAGGATAAAGAAATCAGTGCAAATTTGTTAATGTAACAACTTGGAAAAGCATGCTAAAAATGTCACTCTATTGGGATATGTGATAAAATGTATAGGGAAGTGACTTCCAGTTGGGTTTCCTTGTGAATCCTTCATTAGAACTCATGTAAAAGGCATAGAAATAGGGAAACGCAGTAAAATTTTATTAGTTGCTATCAGTTAAACTTCTGGTTTTCCTTAGCTAAAAATTTCCCATTGACAGCTGAGGCAAGCAAGCAAGGAAATTAATTGTTCAGCTGTTTATTTCTCAATCTGGATTATATAGTGATCCTTTCAGCTAAGTCATTCAATTCAAACTTGTAGTACAAAGCCCTTGAACATTTTGTCTAAATGGTCACTGAAGAATAAGTCTTTAAAGTCGGGAAGAAAACTGTACAGGTTGAGAGTAACACTTGTTAAACTTGTTAATCAGACATAAATAATACGATAGCATGCAGGGATTAACTTTCAGCAAATCATCAAGAAAGACTGGAAATGAATGGAAATTCCTCAATAAACAGAAAGGAAGGAAAATGGCAGAAAAAAAAAAGATTTTTTCATTGGTCATTCATGTTTGCCTAACCTTTTTTTTTTCTACTTCAAGTAAATAATGTCTTCTGGTTTTAAGAAATGAGGAAAATCCCTGCTAAGTTTCCAGTGAAAAAATGGACAAATTACTACCTGGGAAAATTAAAGATGAAATTGGTAAAGGAAAATATGATACATAAGGAACTGATCAAAGAGGATATAATAGCACTGTTGAAAATAAGCATTTCAAGTTGGAGAGAGGTTACTAGTGAGTAACTTCCAGGATAATTTTAAAAACAAATATTTTCAATAGTTCTGTGACCTTAACAGAGAAATGTCAGAGTGCTGATGAGATGGGTTGACAGTGCTCAGCTAAAAGATACAGCAGGATAAAAAGAGACAGCATGTCTCAGAGAAAAACCTGATAACTGGAATATAAAGGTGAAGAAATGGTATATCACAAAATGCAAGATTTGGAGACTAATAACATTTGGAGGCTAATAACAAAGTCTTTGTTGCAAGCTGGAAATCCATCAGCTGGATAAGGAGAAAGATTCTGGTGACCTGTTGAGTCTGATTACAAGAAATGTTTCAGTTAGATGCATAAGAAAAAAGAATTTCCATTTAACCACCACAACAAGCAAATGAATGACTGGCTCAATGTAAGCTGAGGGGCTCCTGGAAGAAATTTCCATGACAGTCCAGTTATGGAACAGACCTTCTCATCCAAGTGGTGGAAGCAAAAGGGGTGCTCCCCAGCATGATGAATTCTGGCAAGGTCTGGAAAAGTTACATGATGTGGTAACACTGACGACTTTTGTTAACAAACTCATATTCAAGCTTTAGATCTTGTAATTCTACATCTCCAGTATGCCAAAATGTCTGGTTTTCACTACTGGTGATCCTGACCACTTTTAATCCAGGGAAGAGTCAGTAAATCATACAACCTTTTAGGGACAAGACAGATTTATACCAAATACAGCTTTTCCATTTATAGTAGATATGATATTACTGTACAGCCCTGTGTGTACAGATACACTGAAAGGTGGGGACAGAGGCTGAGGGAAAGATGATCTGCCAGTTGAGTCTAATTATTAAGGATCTAATTCAAAGCATGTACAAGTAGTGATGCTCATAAACAGGAAACTGGAATGCAAGGGTTTGATATAGAGAGTCACATGACATAGGGAAATCTTTGTTTCTGCATTATATTGCAGAAGTTACTAATATATATTCCATAAATTAATGGAATACTTACACATTCATTACACTTCATTTTGTGAAAACAGTTCAACTATACAGCACTTTCAAGATTTCCATAGATTCACCAGGTAGTATGATCGGCTTAGCCTGGCTAATCTTTTGAAGTGAATTGCCCTAAAAAATCTTTAAATCTTTATTTTCAGAATAAGCATTTATATTAAAATTGATCAAGTTTTCATTGAACTCAAAGCCTTCCCATCACTGAGTCTTAAGGAACAAATATTGAAATCCAGTGGCCTTTAAAAGAAAAACCCACCAAAACTCTTCTATCAAGAATTCCTGCGAACACCTGAAAAACAATTTGTTTATGTAACTTTAGTATAGGGCTCAAACTGTGCTACTCAGCTTTTACTGTAACGCCTTCTTCTTCTTAGACCATCAATCCAATGAAACTGAGTCCTGTCCAGCCAGAACGGGGGGATACTCGACAACAGCTTACTTAGGAAGTTAAGGGAAAAAAAACAACTGCTGCTTTATAGTTAAGTAGAAAAAGATGAAAAAATTGCAGTACTCTCCAATCAGAGGAACAACAAGGGGTAAAGATGACGTTCTGACTTTTCCAGGGACTGAGGTCATGCTCTGTGAAGCAATATGAACCAGCTTTTATTCCACATCTTGAGGTTCTGAAGCAGGATTCACTGGAACGCGTTTCGCTGTTCATGGGTAACACCTATCCTTCAAATCACACTAGCACTTGCAGCATGGACTCATTATGAAAAGAATATAATAGTCCTCAGAGGCCTAATATTTGTTAGTAAGTCTTCCTACCCCAAAAGCTGACATACCAGCTAATTACATTGATACAGAGCTATTTTTAAGACCAATGATAGGCATGAGTTTCAAAGAAATCAGAACTGGTTGTACACAGGCCCCTGATTTCTATTTTCTTTAATGAATTTACTTAATTCTGTTTATTCCTTGAGACACTGCATATTAGTGTCTCAAGGAATAAAGCATTAACTTAAAAGTAAATGCTCTGTTTCAGGTAGAGATTTTTCACATCTGCAGCAAGGTGCTCTAGAGTGCTGCAAAATGAACTGTAAGTTACCCTGTTACCTAGTGTCAGGATTTCCAGGGTAATTACATTTGGAAGCACCTACATGGCAACTGGTGTTATCAAAGGTCCCATTTCAGAAATTTGATGTGTGATCATTCTACTGTCAACTAATTTATTCAACTTAGAAATAAATTGTTAAATAGCTAAAATAAGGAGTATATTATGTATTATGAAACAACACTAATTACTAGGTGATGAAACAAGTATGCAATGCACAGTAATGATATATTAGTAAAGAACAAATTATTACATTTGAAGTAATTTATGAATAACTTACACATGAAGTTATATTTTGTTGTTTTGATGCAGAGAAGGATGTCCCAAAGAACACAGACAGAATTCTAAAACTTCAAGTCTGTAAGTGCTTTGTGCTGCTATATATGGGAAAATTGAATCAAAGTTTTCTACAATAAGGACGTAAGACAGTGTACCTTTTACAAACGAGGTGTAATTTTTACACTGATATGTAACTATGCCACAATTACTTCCCCTAAAGGTTGCCTTCAGCACTGATGGATTTTCATATCAATTCTTACACCTTCTATATCTCATCTCAGATCATTAATTAAAAAATTAAGACAGCTAGAATAAGCAAATTGGAGATATACTGCCACAGCTTAAAGGAGCTGCACATTATTATAATGACCCATTGGCTGTGATTACCTTTCCCATACCCATGGAGAGAGTTTAGATCAAACTTTGCATGCACCTGTGGGCCACAGTTATAACGGAGTCTAGTGTGTGATTCTTACTACCTATTAATCTTAAAATCTGCAAAATCTTAACATCTCATGCAATGTCTCTCCTTTGGCTTTTTACTTATAAAAATAAGACTTTTCCTCTTGCACTAGCAAAACTGAATATCTGCAGCAATGGGGAGAACATTTCTATACCTTTTTGTCTGTAGTAACCTCTCAGAGATATAAGAATATTGACACGTAAAAATATTTCTCTGCCCACTCAAGTGTTTATAAATGCATGTCTAGAAAATTTTGAATAGTTTTAACATCAAAACATAAAATTGTAATATTTTATTTTAGAAAGTCACCTGAAAGCTGCATTCACATACAATTGTACATTATTAGAAATTATAAGGGTCATAATATAATGCACTACATTATGCAAAAAGTCTGATGATGTTCACAACAGCCCTTTACAGCTAAGCTGAAGTGATTTTCTTTAAAAACCTGAACATCCTCCTAGACTACCACTCATTTCCCAGAAAAAACAGTGCAGAAGTGATGACAGTATCATAAAACTTTTTCCTTACATCTTCACCAGTTTGATAATGTAGTGTCATTTTCTTTCACTGAAAATGGAAGCATTCCAAAGTACTGCCAGTGGCTACCCTTGAGGCATTTTGCTTTAATATCTCTATGCCTCAGTTTTTCTATTTTAAAAAATATTCATAATATTCTTTCACACCAGCAGGGTGTTGTAAAGCTAAATTTATTATTGTTTGTAAAATGCTTTTAGAGCATCTAACTGGAAGAATGATAGATATGCAAAATAGAACCTCTTGTAGCTATTAGTCTCAGACAATTTCTGTTGAATTTATATAAAAGGAATACTGAATATTCTCAGACAATTATTCTCAAACAATTTGAGTTGAATTGCTATAAAATGGAGTACTATATTTTTTAACAATATAAAGGAAATTGGGCCTTTAAAATACTATGAAGTCCTAGGGTTTTTTGCAAACAAACAATAATAAATTCAATTTAAAATACATCAGATACACACAGCCTCTGTTAAGATGTAGATGCACTGAACATCTACATCATACTGATATGTGTTACACAAACACTGGCCCACAGTCATCTTCACCTCTTCTTGTCAGTAAACGTACAAATCATCCCGAGTGTGGGTTTGCTTTTGATGTGCAACTTTCAACTAAGGAGAAATACAAGACAGCGGCCACTATTTTATTTTTCTGGTACTTATCTGTGAATCCAGTCAAATTCACACTTTTAAAAGGAGCATCTTAACATAGTTTTCAGAGCATAAGGAGACCCTCACTTGCTCATTCCAGTCATGTTCAATCCAAATAAAAAGAGGCAAGATGTGCTCTGGTGTGTGGGACTGGAAGTCAAACCAAGTCTGCGCTTACCATCCGTTCACTTTGCACCCTTAGTCACAAAATTCTGAATTTTCATTCCAATGACCATAAATTCACTGCTACAGTTCCTGTAAGACAGCTAAACCTCCTCTCACACAAATAAGATTCTGTCTCTCAGATGCTGACCCTTAGAGTACTGTGAATTAGCCAACACCTCAGTTCTGTTTTTTAATCAGTTGCACTGTCCACCCTTACAACTCCCAGTTCTGCACTGGCCCAGAACACCTGCAGTTTTTTAACCAATACACCATGATCTTACTGCCTGCATGTCTGAATATCTGGATCAGCTTCATCCAAGCCACAACCCTTCTGGGACTCTTCATACACTTCATCAGCAAGAGATTTGCTTCTATAAAGCACCAAATCAGCTGGACAGTAGCACTTATGTGAACAAGGATGATCCCTTCTGTTCAAGCTTTCACACTAAGCCATTATCACACTGGGTACAAGACGGGTGACACGGGCATGTGGGAACATGGGAGCAGATGACTCTTCCCACTCCTTTCTGAAGGGCCTGTGTCAGATGCTGGCAGCAGGAGTGGGTAGCAACCTGTGCCAGAGAGACCCTCTCTGCTTGGAGCTGAAGAGAATAATCCCCTGAAGAGTTCTTCATTTAAAGACGTTCAGGGGGAAAGCACTAAAGAATCTGAGGAAAACTAAGAGAGAAACCATATTTCTTAGTTCCCCAGTCCTTTTATATATTTACACAGTGGGGACAGGCAGAGATGGCTGTGAAACCATGCGATCTAACTCCAGGCATTATTGACTTGGCACAATACTTAATTCTTCCCCAAGACCAAATGAAATGCCTAAAAATAGTAGTGCTTGCCAAAATGCTTATGCTTTTAGCTTCGCTCAGTTGTCTTCGCATTCAGACCTGTTTTCTTCTGCCCCATCCCTCTGATTAGATTACATTCCTCTTCGTTGTGCAAACTGGGATTAAGCCTGAGCTGGGAACTGGAGGGAATACAGTAAAGCAGTCTAAACAGGAAGGGTGAATATTTCTGACATTCCTCCCAGTGAAAGCAAGCAGCAATTGACCAAACACACTGAACATCCACACTCGGTGCTTACACACTGGGTGAAAGGGTCAGCTCACGATCTCTCTGTGTTGCCTTATTGCATTTCCCACAAGGCATTACCTTTGCTGACAGATTGCATCCTTCTCATCAATGAGGACTGTCATATGGTCCCTCAGGCTATGCTCTTGACTGCTTCAATTGATCCTTTAGCTTGCTTTTATTTCCAGATGCCATGCTATCACTATTGCCAGGATTTTGTATGTGCAACTGAGTATTACTGTAAGTATAAATTACAACTCCTCAATTTAAAATTTAAAAGAATAAATAAAAACAATTGAGGGGAAAAAAAGTTTTCCAAAATCCTCTAGCTTTTCTTTTGATTGTGTTTAATGTTTCATCCTTCATTCTTTCCATTTCCACCGACTGCCATCAAGTAGCTCTGAATGACTTTCAACCTCACTGCCAACTACTGCAAAAAGAATAAATCAGGTAGCAACTGGTTTCAGCCAAAGTCTACAGTGATTCTTACTGGCATCGCAAAGCTTACTTGAATTCACAAGGGGCTTAAAAAGCACTGAGATGGCAGAGATTGTTGTGGCAGAAGCAACTGGAAAATGTCCTGAGATTGAAACACAGACATATTAACATCACCCTTGCGGATGCTAATGACTTGCACTTTAAAATGCCAGAGGCTCATACTGCCAGCTAAAACAAAGAAAAAACCACATTTTTAGTCTCCAAAGACTTTAGATCTTTCCAAACTCTGAGGGCAAATTCAGCCATAATGTATTTTTGCAGTAGAGCAGGGCAGCTCATGCATGCCACTGGGGGAATCATTGCCTGGAGTTGCTGTAGGCAGTGTAGTCGGTATAGCTAAATAAAACAGCAGCTGAAAACCTTTGAGAGGTTAAACTAGTAATGAAGCATTCTATAATGCAATGCAATCAAACCTAAACAGTTTGAAGGCAAATCTTGCTGACACTCACAACTCTTTGTCTTTCTCATTGAAATGTATTTAAGGAAACAACCAGCAATCACAAGGATTTCTGAAAGATCTTTACAATTTAAATTGACAGATAATCAGAAAAATATTTTAATCTTTTGATAAAGTAACAATGTCCTACTTAGGTGTTTCTAGATGAGGAATTCTTTTAAGAGCTCAGTAGTAATGGCAGATTGTAAACTTTCTGAAACTGTAAATGTTTAAAGAGCTCTATTCAAAGAAAGAGAAAGGTAAGAGTAAAGGAAGAAAACCAGATGCTGACAATAAAGAAAAGTCTAGGAAAAGGCTTAGGGGCAAATGTTTGGAATAAAAAGTTAAAAGTAGACTGGTTTGGGGAAAAGAAGTGTAGGATAGGAAAAATACAAAGGTCAAATTCATCCTCAGCATAAAGCTAATATAAACCAAGCCCAAGGAACTTTAGGTGGAGCAGAAAAAAAAGTATGTAACTTTTTTTTAAATTATTTTTAATATATAAAGGAAAGAAATGCCAAATTTTACTTGCTTAGATTAGAAATGCGAGCCATATGTACTTACTTTCTTCACAGATTCTATGAATGGCCAAACAAGAAGCAGAGTAACATTTGTGTGCTATATGGATTTCATGAAACAGAGAAGTATCTCTAGCCTCATATACATCTTAGAAGACATAGGTACATTTAAGGCAGTTGCTGGAGTTGTCTAGTGAGTAGTTAAAAATGTGAAAGTAAAAGGTGAAAGTGCAAAGTTTATAGGCAGAACTGAAAACAAAACTAACCTAGACAAAAACAATTACCTTCCTCCTGAAAATAAGGAAATAGTTCACTGATAAAAAACCAGTAGGACATACACAAGACTAAAAACTAGAAAAAAAAAAGTTAAGTTCTGAGAGCCAATATTGAGGAGAAAGAAGTAAGAGATTGGCTTGCCAAGATCCTGAATATAAGGGAACAGCTCCACCTCTCTTTTGATTTACCCTGACAACAGGCAAAACTCTTCCTGTTGGAGTCCTAATGTATTCCAACTAATTTACTGTGTAAATTTAGATTTAGATTTAAAAGTTCTGGAAGTGCTCTTCTAGGTAAAAATTTAAGATTCCACTTGTTCTTCCTTTCTAGATGTTTGAGCTTGAATCTGGTCATGTACAGATAACCTTTACTAAAACCTCTGGGAAGATGGAGAGTCTTGACAAAATAATGCAAGTTAACTGTAAATGACCCTTCAGGAAAGTCTGAAGTTCTACAAGGACCAGAAACACAACTCTGGGCTAGGGCTGTAGAGACTTCTCTGTTATGTTTTAACTTTTTTTTTTTTTTTTCATAACAGAGAATGTAAATTTAAAGCCTGTATGTATCACCAACTAAATCTTTGTGGAGTCCCCCTTACTCTGTATAGAGCATGTTTTTATTCTCACTGAGCATTATAAAGCATTGGAACCTGTCAGCCATGTTAGCATCAATTTTAGTATTGCTCTACTAAAACTTGCTCTTAAAGAATGACTAGGATATCACTAGATCACTTTTTAAATACTGATTTTAATACCTAACTTTAGTTTCATAAGCATTTCAAGACAGGATAAATAGCATCTCTGCTAAAACAAAACACCTAGCTACGTTAGGTCTCTTAGCTTCCCATTTTTGCACAGGCCCATTCCTTGTCCACCTTGTGTTGGTTGAAACATTTGTGTGGCTTGGGATTGTAAAGGGCTGATGAGATGATCTGGGTTAAAACTAACCCAGACTGATAAACCCATTCAGTGTGTAAACACTTGTGCCAGCACTGACGGGTGGTGCAGGTGAGGACTCAAAAGCAAAATACAGGTTGAATGAAATATTCTTTACTATATCATTTTTCTACCTGTCTTGGAGAGTTTCTCCAAGTGCCAGACAGATTCCCCCACAGATACCAAACTGTATTCACACAGCCTCACACTTTTGATACATACTCCATTACCTCAAACACAACAACCACTTTTTGATGTATAAAGATTAGGCTAAGCTTATTTATTTCATTAATCAAAATTCTTTCAAGCTTTTATAAATTACCCTGACTCCTCTTCTACCCTTCTGTTTCCTCTGTGAATTTTTGGGGCTAAACAGTAAAATTGGATGATAATGGTCATAAATATGAAGTGTGTGGATGACGGATTTAAACTGAGAACTGGGGATAGACAGGTCATGGTGTTGTCCTAACACACCCTCTAAGCAAAGATACGGGAGCTAATACACGCACAAATTGAGCTGATCACCACACATGATGGTGTTCTTGGTACCAGCAACATCTTCCTCTCCATCACCTAGTGCTGCCCTGTTCCACATGGAGGGCATTCACAGGGAGGTCTCATGGAGGTAACTCTCATCTCCAGGGAAGGTCCCCTTTCAAGAAAGTCCCCTTGAGCAGTCACCACTCACTCCAAAACACATGAATCTATATGTGCTGAAATAACTTGCTTATTGTTCATTGGTACCAGCTGACATGATGCAAATATGTTTTTATAAGTGAGCCATTTCCATCACTTACTGCTCCATGATTATTCTCACTAATTGATTTTTCCTTTAGGTTTTAAATAAACTACTAAATTGAGAATGTTCTCTACATAACGTCCCAAGATGATAATTTATTTTTCTAGCTATTCCAACCAAATACATTTTGAGTATTACTAGTTAACCTGTTCTGAATTTACTATTGTTGAACAGCAATCATTTTTGAATTGATGTCACTAAGTCACATGCCTTATAAAAGTGGGCCAACACAATTAGCACCTTTATCAACCAGACTCATAGACCTGTTGAACAATATCAAATTCACTTAACAAGACCTAATGTCTGTGAAATCATTCTGGTTAACATTGACTGTATTCTCAGCATTTAATTCTCTACTGATAAAATCCATCATCAGTTGACCTGTTACTTCCTTGAGGCTCCATGCCAAATAGGTGTCTTGTATTTCATTTCCCGAGTCAATTGTCTCATCACTTACAACAGTGACACATCATTCTCCCGCATTGCCTGGAACTTCTCAGATTGCCATCTAAAATCAACACCATTAGTCCACACAGGTCTGTTAATAACCTCCTGGGATTATTTATTTCAGCCTTAGAATCACAGAATCATTCTTGTTGAAAGACACCTTCACCAAAGCCACAAATCGAGCATACTGCATGTTGGAGAGACATCTGATGTCTTTTCCAGGGATCAGATTTAGCCAGAAGCTTCTTTGCATAAAGCAGAAGTGTGGGAAGAATCCTTCAGTATCAGTTTGTCCTGCAAGTTTATAAACCTAACTATACTATATAAGAACTTGTTAATGTGGTATAGTGGTGTTGGTGTTTTGTTTTTGTTTTGTTTGTTTGTTTTGGCTTGTTTGTTTGTTTGTTTTTCCCTTGCTAACACTTATTCAGTTCAAATATTACAATTTTGTGGGAAGAAACTCTCACTGCAAAAGATGCAATATGCGCTTCCATCTGAAAATATGCAATTTTTCCTCATACTTTCCAAAGAACAGTAACAATCCAGAAACAAAACAAGTGGGGACAAATCTCTTTAAAAAAAATCTTATTTTAAGGTCAGTACTCAGTGTATAAAATCAGATTTAGCAGAGCATAAAATTCTTGTCCAAATCACTGATTTAGTAAAGTATTCAAAAATTGTTTCATGGCTTCATCAGAACATGCATTTGCCAATAATGAACAGATGATTTTTGTAGAGTGAATCCATGTTTGTAATATTTCTTTCCACACAGTAATAAATACCACCTCTTTTGCATGTTTTTGATTAATGCCTTTAAAACATGAGTTTACAGAAATACACAAATACTTTTATGCAACAAAGTCATATATGTAATTTAATAGCCAAGTTAGCAGAAAGTAAAAAGATATGTTTAAAATGTTCATCCTTCTTTCTTCCTTTGCAGAGATCACTTGTGCTGCACCTCAGATAGCCCAATATATTTGACAGCTATTTTATCTTGATTTATCCAGACAGTATCTGCCCTATGGGAGATACTTGAACTTTCCAGCCTTCACACATTGTAGAAATGAGAAAATACTAGCAACACAACCCATGCTGCTGAACAGGTTACTCTCTCCAGTTAAATGATACCCATTCAAGTCATCCTAATTGAAATTCATGACCAATCTGTTTGATAGAGTCTGCAGTGTTTAATAAGAAATGTTTATTTTGAGTAGTATAAAAGCTAAATAGTTAGGAAAATCTAAAGTACTTGTAAACCACAAAAATCAAATTTGGAATTCACACTTGGGATTTGACTTTCATTAAATGATTCTTTTTTATTTCAGCTGAGCTAACTCTTTGTCCCTAACTCCCTGTGTGTACGTACAGGGCTAGCCAGAAAGATGCTCTACTATAAATGTGGGCTACTTGAGAAAAAAATGGCTTTTTTTTCATGGCACAACATAAAAATACACACAAAAAACATTCAGGGGCCTAAAGCAACATGGACAAAGCCACTACAGAACCTGCTTATGGTAGGTATATCTGTTTTTTAAACACAGCAGTTCTTAACTTCAGAAGGAATTGCTTTTAGAAAACAATGAATGCCAAGGAAATAATACAAGTTTCCCCCTAATTTAATCTGTCCAAATTCCTCCTCCTTGAAGAGACTATCTAGCAAGTTGTTCAATTTGTGGAAATTTTCTACATGCCTAATTGACACTTGAGTTATAAATTTTGTCTTATAACACAACCAGCACTTGTGCTTAAAAAAAAAAGAAAACTGTAATTGTTTCTGCCCTGCCTTCACAATTGGAAATCACACCCCTCAGTTAGGGCCCAGCCATACTACCATTTGATTTGGCATTTGACTTAACCAGTGGGGCAAAAATGTCCAGCAGCGATGATGAAAATACAAGCAAGAGGAGAAAAGTCTCTCAAAGTAGATCAGCTGCCAAAAGAATTAAAAACTTTTTCCATCAGTTGCTGACGTGCTTTAAGAGATTCTTGCTCTCTGCCCTTCCAAATGCTTGCCTATACCTCTGGATATTTGTGTCTTCTTGGTCAGTCAGGTTTGAGGCCTTACTCTGAGGGAGGAGAAATAAACAGAAAAATGGGAGTTCTTAACAAAATGAAAGATAATTTGATTATTGCTCATAAAAATAACAATCTAGCTATCGTTTTAGACACCCATATCATACTTGAATAACTTGAATGAAGCTAAATGAGCGGTACAAATGTACAGTAGCACGCTCTATCTGTCCCTTGTGTGTATAGCAGTGAGGCAGATATGTGCGAGGTAAACATGCATTGCATGAATACACCATGGGATTCAACATTTGTTGTACTATTACTGCATTAGGTTTTGCAGACTCTAAGTGGCATTAATTGGATTAATCCTTCTAGATCATGCACGACTAATTATGCAACTGCTAAATAATACTAAGTAACCATTAAGTTAAAGCAGAACATAGAATCATAGAATGGTGGAGGTTGGAAAGGACCTCTGGAGAACAAGTCAAATCCCCCACCAGAGAAGGATCACCTAGATAAGGCCACACACAAACATATCCAGGAGGGTTTTGACACCTCAAAGATTTTGAACCAAAGCAGAAGCCTAGACTTCAGATACTCTCACTCTGTCTTATATACAGAATTTTATATTTTTTTTCCATTGTTTGGAAGAATTTGGCAGAAGGTATCAGACAGCATGGCCACTGATATAAAAACAGTATAAAGTTTCTCATTTGAAGTAAATCCTGTAAGCTTATGAATCATGTTTATTATAATTTTCCAGTCTAACTAGCAATCTGCATGATCTCTGAATCATTCCATTCTTGTTTCCAACAAAAGTTACAGCATGCATCAAAATCTGAAAATGCTTTATTACATACTGGAGCTACAGGCAGCTGAAATACACTGTTACCATTCCTGAAACTCATCTTTCTACTTTCTCCCCTCCAACACTCATAATAGCCAATCCCTGGCAATGATACTCTGTAGCATAGCAAGCCCACAATTAAGCAGATAAAACAAAGGCAATAACAGAAGAAACACAATGTGATGCACATGCATATATGTCTTAATTATTACTTTGTTATTTTTTTAAAAGCAAAAGATTTAAGATACTGAAGGACAACTAATCAGTCACAGATTTATAACTGTTTTGTGGTTTGAAGTATCTCCAATATGCGAACCTCTCAACGATACGATTCACTACAGCTCTAAGAATATACCTTCTGACAAAAGCAGCTAACTCAACTTCTCATTTTATGCAGCTTATAGAAAAATTTCATATGTGACCCAGTTATGTCACAACCATTTTCAAATTGTGATCCTCTGTAAAGTAACTATATAAAAAAAGCACCTTCTTACTCATCAGATCTACTCCCCATAGATAGACAGGATAAGATCTGCTGACTTGGTTACAAAAATAAAGGCTCTATTACTTATTAAAATTTCTCCTAGCCTTGCAAAACTAAAAGGGCTGAGGAGAATAGGAAGCTAAATTCTTTTGCATCTTCAGTGGAAATAAGTATTTTACAGTGCAATACAGCTCTAAAAGAGCTCACCAAAGATTCTGGGTGAGCTCAAACAACAGCAAAGACATACAGTTGCCTGCAAAAGCATTTTAACTGATACATAGAATAAGGAATTAATTTAGCATTTTGTTAGATATTAAGTTACTATTGGCCATTGGAAAGGATATGTTTTACACGAAAACCCAGCATGCTTTATATGGAAGTCAGCAGGACTCTCAAGCAGCAATTTTCAATTAAAATTGTCTATTAACCATCTTTCTCTGGTTCTTTGGTTTGTCATCTTATTTGTCATTTCAACACAACTCTCAGATATTAGCCTAGAAATCCTAAAGTTTGGAACTTTGATTCTTCTTTTGCTACTGCTTGTTCTTCTTCCAGTACCTCAGTCTGATTTTATCAACCTGCCAGACCCAGCACAAAGCAAACCAATATGCCACACCATCAAAGCAATGCATTTGGGCTTCCACAGATAAAAGAGAACGGCTTAAACTTCAAGTAAATTTACAGCGTGAATGAGGGGCTTTATTTGTTGAGGGGGAACAGGGGAACTGTTGACACTTGAGAAACAGCCTCAAAAGCATCTGAGCAACAAAATCTAATCTTAAATGTCCATGAAAAAATACATTAATCTTCCCACTTTCTCCTTGCAAGTGAGATGTGCTTTAATCTTGTTTCTGGGAGGTAAACAGCAACCCCTTTACTATCCGTGGAGGAGCATTACCAGTTACTCAGTTACTGCCATCTCACAGATTGCTCCTTCTTTTCTGTTATACTACTCTATGGACACCCTTCTCCACTCTCATAGAATGGTAGGTGTTGGAAGGGACCTCTGGAGATCATCAGATCCAACCTCCCTGCCAGAGCAGGAACACCCAGGCCATGCCACACAGGAACAGATCCAGGCGGTTCTTGAGAGAAGTCTCTAGAGAAGGACAACCTCTCTGGGCAGCCTGTTCCAGTGTTCCATCACTCTCACAGTAAAAAATAAGTTTTTTCTCATGTTGGGGTGGAACTTCCTGTGTTTCACCTTGCAACCATTACCTCTTGTCCTATCTCAGGGTACCACTGAAAAGAGACTGGCCCCTTCTACGTGACTCTCACCCTTCAGATATTTGTAAACATTCATAAGATACTCTCTCAGTCTTCTCTCCTCCTGAACAAGTTCATTTGTACCATCTCCCTCTCAATTCTATAGCTCTTGAACATCTTACTTCACTTTCAGCCTCTCAGAGTAAATCCTGACTAGTCCAGAAAACTCACTGACTTGAATTTTATTTGCAACTAGAGATTTTTTATGGAGAACCTGCGTTGCTGTGTGTTGGGCAACACTGGCCCAAATTACATGACCTGAAAGACAAGTACTAAAAGCTGGAGGAAATTTGGGATCCTGGAAAATGTTCCAGTGAAGTAAATCACTTTATTACCAGCATTAAGTAAATCAAGCTCTAAAAATCACAAATTTATTTTAAACCCCGCACTTTTAAACTATTTTTTTCTCTAAATTCATCAGATATTCTAAAGTTTAAGGTTTTTTTTTTTAAACTGAAATATACCTTTTTACAAGATCTAAGAAATATTAAGAAATTAAACAGAAAATGTGAGGGTTTGCAATAACAATCTTATGACTACTGTAAGCTGATCCCACTTTCTTAACAGAACAAAATGGAAATGAGATACTGTAAGTGTACAAAAACCTCAGCAAGTATGAATTTAGATTTAGAATTTCTTTGATGTCACAGAAGATTAACTGTATATAGATACATCTATACCTAGATATACATGTGGTAAACACAAAGAGAACCATATTAATCATTATCTTTCTGTCTTTTACTGCCTGGAGAGTCACCTCTTCTAGAGCCTGAATTGCATGCCTGAGGCAAGAGGCTTAAGCCAACACTTTCAGGAAGGTTTGGAGAACATGCCATAGGGAGATAGTCACTTTTTGGTGTCTGCCACATTCCCTCAAGATATACTAAGACTGCATGTTCTTCATATCAGAATCTCCTAAGTCTGAAATTTAAGGTTACCTTTACTGAGACATCAGAAATAAACCCAAAACTGATATTACCAACACAAATAAATATGTATCTCACCATCTTCTCAATTCCAAGGCCTACCTTCCTCCAAAGTCTCTGGTAAATGCCCCAAATTATTCTCTCCATTGCAAACCTTCCTGATAGTCCATTTCTCAAGAAAAACATAGTTCCTAAATGAATGCTGGGAACTATGTTGCCTCTCCCCATTGCATGATGTAGACCTTGCACCTCACTGGATTATGTATGACCTTGGTGGGAGGATGGATATTCCTGTTTTACTGCACTGATGCCAGCTACTAGATGAGGCCATGTTAATCTAGGGAATGGGCGAGAACAGGCAAAACTATAAGGACATAAGGAGCAAGAGGTCCCCCCTACACACCACAAATGCTTTGTGCCCACCTTAAAACCTCCTGCCTTGAAAACTCTAGAAATGACCCCCACCTTTCCAACAGAGATTTGATGTCTCTGTTTGACAACTCAAGCCAGTGGAGGGCATCTCTGAGAATGCTGGAGGAACCATGGAATTCACTCAGACCCCACTGCACAGCCTCTCTGTTATCATCTTACCCTCTGACACACTGCAACCACATCCAAACTGCCAAAGGCAACAGTCCTAGGCCAATGTGGATTCTCTTCTGCATGCCCTCTTATGTTTCCTCCACTGTTGTGAGGGCATTTTGACACAACTTGGATCACCCACCATGCTTTTGTCATGAAAAGTTAGACCAGATGATCCTTGAGGCCTATTCCAACCTGGTATTCTATGATTCTATGAATTGCTCCAAAACGTTTTTACTGCTCAGATTCTGGGGATGCATTTATAGTGTAATTTTAACTTTGGATTTCAGGACTTTCCAAAGTCAAATGTAGCATAAGCTATTTTTTTTGTATACATGCATTTTTTTTGGAAGACAGGAGGGTGAAGAAAGAAAGCTTTAATTACAGAATGTTATAATATTTCTTGCTTTGGAAATTTTCATGTCACACTTCGATTATTTTTGAAAAAATATTAAGAAGATTTTATGATAAACTCAATGAAATTAGAGAAAATCTTAACAGAATTTACAAGTTCCTGTAGAGGTCATGCATGTAAGCAGCGCTCATCTATTACCTTAAATAACCAAACCATTCTGTGGCCTTCAAGCTGACTGCAAGAGCTTGGCCAGCCTTTGTTTTTAAATCCCCCACTCTCCAGCACAGCGTGACCATCGCCAAACTACCTACTGGCAACAGCCCCAAGCTGACTGATGGTAATTCCTCAGACCATGCCAAAAAATTGTCTGGCATAGGATGGAACTATTGTAGTGACTAGGAATTCAATACTAGAGACACAGCTCCAGAGCTCAGGAACATAACTTGGCAGTGCTCAATTATTATCCCCAGGGAAAGTCTCCTGGGCATTATTAACAATGGGAAAAAATTCCCCTCACAAAGTGAATCAGGCCGTGTCTTGGAGGATGTGGTCTGTTTACAGAGAGGAAAAAACAAGAAGTCAACAGAAGACTTCTTTTGCCTGTTTGAAGCTTTCTTTTAATTCTTTCTTTTGGTGGAGAGACAAACAAACCAGTTTTCCCTAGACTGCTTCCTTATTGTGGTCCTTTCTCTGCCACACGTCTTTCCTTCCCACCTCTTTTAGACTGAACTTGTTCACCTTTGACTTTTCACTTGCCCCTTATGCAGCTGACCACAGCTTTTCCCTCTAGAACTCCTCCCTTTCTCTAGCATATCTTTTGCAATCTTCCTACCTGGGAGAGTAAATTCATCCCTGTCTTTCAGTATGTCTGTGCCTCTGGCCTTTTTTTTTTCATACCTTTGGACCTGTATCTTTCAACTCTGGATTTGTATTTTCTACAAATACAGCATAGCTGCTGTGCTGAGGACCCACAGATTGATCTCAAGCTTTTAGTCCATACTGAAATCCTCATGCCTTGTTCACATCTTGGCATGGCTGAACACGAGCGTGGCACAACGAAAATGAAACTTATTCTTCACCTAATAACTTCTGCTTCTTGACTACTACTGGTAACAATATCATACAGCACTTTATATTCTTGCATATAAGTGCTAATAATTTTTCTCCATGAATAACACGTCTAATACACAACTCATTTTCTTCAACCAGAGAAATGAAACTCTCACCTTGACTCTAAACATTATCTCTCAATTTACTGATTAAAAATTGTATTTTTCAGATCTTAATAAATGTGATCTAGACCCTCTCATCCATCCTGAGAACCTCAGCAATTATAACTTCCTATGTCTGGTGCTTCAGCTGTATCACATTTGGAATTAATTCCTCGGGGTGTCCTTTCCTTTCCATATCAAGCAGAGTTGCCTTTACCGCTAAAGCAGAATCATACCCGTGACTGCTCCCTCGGCAGTGAAAAGACAGCTCCTCCCTCAGCAGCCCATCATTTCAGATCCCAGTATCTACTGAACAGATTGTAAAACAAATACCTTTGCTTTTTCTCTGTCCTTTAGGTGAATTCTTGGTCAGCATCTGTCCCACTGTTCTCCTTCTAAACACTTCTTAAACTGTTCTTTACTGATTCAGCAGCAGTGAAGTCACAGCAAGAAGAACCTAGTATTTATTATGCTGGCCAGTGCAATCTCATTATATTTCTCTTACTCCTCCATCCATTTGTTCAATCATTTCTGCTCCTTACTGTAAGTGCTGTAGACATTCTTGCATTGTGTCATTAAGAGTGAGCTCCCAGGGCCTCTACTTCATAATCACGATTGGTAAGCACATACCTAGGCTAGCCTAACAATTAGCATGTATGCTACCAGGTTTGCACTTCAGCTAAAATATATATCTTGGTCTTCCTTATTAAGACTGAACTCCATATTCCGTGAGGTATCGTAACACTGTCATACAGCAAAAGCTGTGATTAGCATTAACATGACAAACATTGTCTTCCTAGCTGTAACTCATGCCACGTGGCTTGATGAGAAGTGTTCAACATCCACGACTTTCATAAAAATAACAAAAATAGGTGTTCATAACTTCTAAAAACTGGGACACTTGCATCTTGATGAGAAGTGAGGAGACTATGTATTTTTTTTTATGTCACAGGAATCAGCTTAACTTGCATGCCTCAATGGAACATCAATGCAGATGGAATCTTAAGCTCTGGCAGACAGCTACTGTTAAATATTTGTTTAATCAAGATTGTTCCTCTGCCCCTCGCTCCCATTTATCTCCCAGAAGGAAGCAGGGGAGGAGACTTCAGAGGCTCCTGTAAAAGCTGAGCTCTACCAGCTTTCCCGGCCCAGCTGTTCTCTCCTTGCAGCAACACGGACACGTCAACCAGCGGCACTGACGCGGTCTCTTCTGCCACCGAGCCCAGGCGGAAGGACTTCTCTCGCGTGTCCACCGCGCTCTTCGCTGTGTCCGAAACAACCCGCTGGCAGCGAGCGGCAGCTCCGTCCCGCCCCAAGC
>VWZY01006153.1:167988-198477 GCA_013399075.1 Chloroceryle aenea | reverse complement strand
AGCCCTGCGGCCTGGCCCGGCCTTCCCGCCCGCAGGCAGGTTTAGCTTGGGGTCAAAGGCTGCCGCCTGGCTGGCTCGGCGCGGGCGGACCGCTCCTTCCGCAGCGGTGTGCCGTTGCTTTCAGAGGAAAGCCATGCCCTTCTCTCTGCGAAGAGCAAGAGACGGCGTCTTCCGGAGGGTACTGCTAAAGTGGGGCAGACTGTGCCGTGGGAGAGTTGAGGAAGAGGGGAGGAGACCAGGCCGAGACAAGCAATGATTGTCTGTAGATAACTTCATACATAGTTGGAATTTGGGCGTCTTTCTGTGCCCATCAGACTCCTCTGGGTCTGTTACCAGAAGGATTATCCTAAATCCTTTCCTATGGTTCCCTCCAATCACACAGGTAGTGTTCACAACTTACTCCAGGCCTGGCCTTTTGCTGTTTTGACCATGCTAATATGTGGTTGGTGGCTTGCAGGAAGTTTGGAGACACAACCCTTCCTTAACATGAGTATATTGTTGGGGTTTTTTAATAAAAAAACCCAAACAAGGTAGTTCTGGGGGATATAAGCTTCCTTTGCAGTGTTGATGCACTGCAGCTCTACATTGGGAAAGTTTTTTGTTTTGATTGCATTCCTTTTGGATATAGAATTATAAAAGTCTCAGCCCTGAATACACAAATATATATTTGTAGGAACTGTACAGTATTTCAGGTTTTGTTGGATGCACTATTTGGTTTTATTTTAATAAATCACAGGGGTGATGTTAATGTTATATGGGCAAACTAGTTGCTTCCATATTTTTTCCTTAATTGTACGAAGAACGAAGCACCTCCTGCAGTTGAAAGCTCTGTCAAAATTTTGGTATTTATTATTTCATGTAGTGGGTATGCTGTTAAAACTCCATGAAGGTTTGTTCAAACTTGTTTAGCATTAGGAGTTACTTCATTGTCAACAAGTTCTCAAACTGCCCGTGAATGAGAGAGGGGTTTGTTGGTGACTGAGGCTTAGGGAGTCTGATTTTTGATCTCCACCAGTTTCAGTGTTTTAAAAGAGGGAGTTGGGAATGGGTTGAGATGCTTAGCTTTCTACTGTGATTATAATTACAGTTAACTAAAAATTTCTATAAAATTAATCAAAGAATGATAAGTAATTAGTAAATATAAATGCTTAGCTAAATGGAAGTTTAAGTCTATTTCCTCTGTGGATCTGAATGTATGCTGTGTTTTTTTCCAGTGTTTGCAAAACCTAGTGAGGATCCAGTGTGGGTAGGTGGGAAGAGGATATGATTCTGGTGTGTAGAACTGTCACCTTACAAACTATTTGGATGACATCTGATACTGCCATTAGCTCTGAATATGGGAACACAAAATTATTATATGGGGAAAAAAGAATTTACATGTAGTTTTAATTAGTATTGGTGATTAAGACTAAAATGAATTTCTCATTAAATGTCTAAATGATGCTGTAGCCAAAGCTTTGCATAAAATTTGAGTACATAAAAACATTAAACATACACACTGGGTTCTGTGAGCTGACATAACAACCTGGTGTATCAATGGGAAAAAGTTTTTGTGTCCTGTCCTGCATACATCATGTTATAGCTCTGGCGGTCCCTTTTAAGTTAATGTAACTGATTTCCTGGTAGAAAGCTCTAACAGTTTTATGCCAGTCTAGATAGAGAAGTTTGTTCAAGCAGAGGTCTTGGTGATTTCCAGAGCTGCTTTAGGAAAAGGGAAGGGATGGGAACAAGAGTCAGCAATAAAGAACTAGAGGAAGGTCTCACCACCAAAATAACAAAGTCATTGCTACTTGCACTAGCTTTAGTGTTTCATCAAGTCTACCATGAGCTGATTTTATTTGGTAATTGACCTTAAAAGAATATATTTTTTCTCTTGCTTTTAGTGGTTTAAGTGTAACAGATTGTTAAATGCTAAAGTTGATGTGAAGGATGGAGTAGGCCTGTACAGGAAGGATGGGTGAACTGGGAAAATGTCTGCTGTATGATTGCCAACAGAACCAGACATTTAGTTAGGTGCAAATCAAGAATCAACTTTTCTGTGGTAATACAGGTGATTTTTGTTTTCCTCACGCTTAATTTCCTAAATAGTTTGTTGCAAGAAGTAATATTCACCAAAATTAATGTATGACTTGAGAACATGAACAGTGCTTTGTTTCTAGAACTGCATTTCTGGATGATGTGATGATAATTTGGCTCTAAGAGCTGGGATTTGTTGGTTTGGGTTTTTTTTTAAACACTGTCCCCCAAATTATACTTTTTGTTCCTTGTATCAGATTTTACACTTCCATATTTTCAAGTGTAAATGGACTCATGTGGGATAGTTTAGTGATCATGCTGAAAACTCCAATTCTCAGAGTAGATTTAATTAACTGTGAATTTCAAGGTTCCTTCCAACCCATTCTATGATTCCATGTGAGAAGGGTACTTGGTAGACAACACATTCAGATGAAACAGCAGCAGTATTTATTTCATAGTTTTTAGGTTTTTTGTCTAAAGTGGTTTTGGGTCAGTCAAGGATCTGATGAACTCTAGATGGATAGGACCACAGGCTAAAGGAGAAGAGGGGTGACTGTGTGATAGAACAATGCAGCTGTATTGCTGAACTGCCCTTTCAGATGTGCGAATGCTAGGATCATCCTGAAGTCGACAAGCTATCTGTCCCAAGGGGAAAGAGAGAACCATTAAGCTCCTGAGGCATAGATGATGAAAATATAGCTGAGGAGGAAAATCAAGTGGAACCTTTACATGCAGGTCTTGCAAACCACGTTTGGCTTTCCTGTCATTTCTTTGGTTTGAGATTTTCATCTGTGAATTTATAGGTTGTCTTTTGGGATTGCAGAGGAAAGAACTTTTCTCCAAACAGCAATTTTTGCTGCAGTGAAACCTGCTTTTTACAAGATCTGTGTTCTATTTGGAGGAGTGATTACTGATGAAGTTGGTAAGAGGGTACTGAGTGCAGTGTTTTTCAAGTTGTCCTTGTAAAGCCGGTTGCCTGTTGGTTACCTTGTGGTGTGTTTGTACAAGATGGAAGTGTGTTGGTGAGGTGGGGGCAGATTACTGTTTCAAATATTCCTTTTTCAGATGGGGGAGTGGGATTTAATTTGAGCTTTGGGTAAGCTATAAGTTACCCAAACAAGTTGCTTTTGGTGATTCACTACTGTACTTAGGAATCCATCACTAGTGGACAAAAATGAGTGTTTAACTAATTTGTATTAGCAAAATTATAGAGTTAAGGTGCTTTAAATGCACAGGCAGCCTTTAGTAGACTTGCTTTTGCTAATACTGGAACAATGCTGTGTTGTCATAAGGTTTCACAAACTGCCCTGTTATTGTAGTTATGTTTTACTGATGGGCATAAAATGTCTAGAGATTTCTAAGAAATAGCACAAAACAAAGTTTTTCTGCTTCACTTCTTGTGAATCATTTAGGCAGTTTTTAGGTATTCTCCAAAAAAATTGAAGTTTCTCAGTCTACATTAAAATACAACAAAACAAAAAAAAACCAACATAAAATTTACTGTCTTGTAGGATCCTACTGTATCTTACTGAAATAAGGATACAGTGGCCTGAACATTGTAGCTGTTTTTTTATAAGTGACCATAGCTAAGTCAGGGAAAGTAGACCCCCTAACTAGGTGATCCTCTCTTTAGCAGTCAGGTGAATCATCCTGGGATCTTGAGGTTGTATATTTAGTTTTGCACTTAGTAAATTGAGCTGATGTTAAATCTGTAGTGCTTTTATGCAGGGCAATGAATGTTAGCTCTTCTAAGTTTGCCATTACTGCACTGTGAGCATGGCTGTATTTTGAAAACTATTTCATATACCTCGTGTCTATTTAGTTTGGAAAGAACAGAATATTTTGTACTTTTCTTAGAAAAAGCATAGAAACCAATCTCTGGTGATTGATAAAAGGAGGTAAATATCCATATGGTGGGTTTGTAGTTATTTTGCTGAATGTTTAGAATAGTCAAATTACACAGAAAAGTTACACTTACTAAAGTTGCACTTTCTTTCTGTAACAATGTTAGACTTTCTACACACTGCCAGGGCAGTGGCAGAAAGTGTCAGGGCACTGAAACAACATGCTTTTTGACTTTTGGGAAACACCAGACGTTTTTCACACAGTCTGGTGTGTGAGATGTGTTCCTTTAGGAAACTGAAGGCACTGCCTTTAGTCTGCTCTAGAAATATGGAAAACATGTAAGTACATTAGTACTGTACTAAGATTCTCCTTAAACTCTTGTAAACATAGAAGAATATTACTAGTTGATTTGGTATAAGTTTCTTCATTCATACTTCATCTCTGCATAATTATTTTTTTTCATGCGTTTATCTTCAACTACTTTCCAATTATCTCTAAATAGTGGTGGTTGTGTGTTGGGATTACAAACGTATAATAGGTTAACTTTCCTATGTAGGCAAGGTCTACAGTTTTAATCCTCAAAACTGTGGAGGCAAAGCTGAAAATAATGGAAAGGTACAATTACACAAAGGCTCAAATATTGAAAAGTTACTTCTAATCTTGAGATTGTGGGAATAGGAGAAAAATCACTTTGTAGGGCTTAACACATCCTTTTGAGGTTCTCTGTAGGTGCAAAGAAACATAGCTCTGAAGCATAGTGAAGAGAAATTACACATGTTGGGGAAAAATCAGATTGCTAATTCAAACATATCTGAAGTTTATCGTGCAGCTTCACATGCTTGCAAATATGTTTCACATGGGGAAAATCTTAGCATGCTGTTTAAAGCTAATTCGTGAAAATAAATACTTGGCACTCATTGCAGCCCTTGGAGAAGTATCATGCATTTTGCTGTGTAGCATAGTATTCAATTCTGAACAAAGTTAATTAAAAGAATTAAGGAAATATGGTTACATCATGAGTGTATAAGTGTGATCAGAAATGCTGAGGTCATGTACGATAGACTTTTTTTTTTTGCCCCCTCCATATCTTACTTTATAAACTTCTGAATGAAAAGGTTTGAGTGTCAAAGTATCCTGTTCTAATATTTAATTACAGTTAACATTACAGTAATTCTATTACCAATATGATGCCTGATGGATGGAGGTACAGTTGCTTCTTTACTTGGAGAGTAAGATGGGATGGATGCATTCTTCTGAGTCTTTGAAACTTGTAAATTTTTAAAATGCACCATGACATGCAGACAAATTCTCTCTGTATTTTATCTATGTTACTTTTTTTAGGAGTTGAAGAATTGAATTTTTGTTTTTAGCTGCATGATGTTTCATGTTTAGTAGTGTTTCATTTTCAGTACATTTTAGATTGTACTGTTTAGCCAACTGTACACCATCTTTCATTTCTGTTTTTGTTGTTTTTTTTTTTGTCCAAAACGTACAACTTTCTTTGGTCTGTATTGAGTTTCCATTTTTTTGATTTCAGGCCATTACATCAAGTAATCAAGATGACTGAAGCCTGAGGTTCTCCTTCTGAATTTGCTACCATTGTGGTGTTGTCTACAAATTTTATAAATTTATTAACTCTTCTTTCATCCTAATTCTTAATGAAATTATTGGATGGGCATGGATCATACCAGTACTGTCTCAGTTGGGTCAGGAGATCGCTTAATTTAGAATCCCACAAAATATGCTCAGTNAGTTTTAATTCTCAAAACCATGGAGGCAAAGCTGAAAATAATGGAAAGGTACAATTACACAAAGGCTCAAATATTGAAAAGTTACTTCTAATCTTGTGATTGTGGGAGTAGGAGAAAAATCACTTTGTAGGGCTTAACACATCCTTTTGAGGTTCTCTGTGTAGGTGCAAAGAAACATAGCTCTGAAGCATAGACACATTTTAATTTGGTGTATATATATCTATATTTTAATTGGTTATACTTCTTGCATGAGTTTTTGAAGGTATTTCCAAAGGACTGGGGATGGAGTAAGTTCCATTAATGTCTCAAATCTAACATATCTTCATGTTTCCAGAAGCTGCTTAGCTCATTCTTCTCTGCTCTCGCCTCCATCCCTGTCTCAGTAAAATGATGACAGTCAAATGATTACAGTTTACACAGTATGGTTGCAATTACAATTTTTTGAAAGCTTAACGGTGTCTGATCTGTATTTTCCATTGTAAGAGATATGCGTATTTTCTTAAATCACCTTCCTTATATATATAGAAGCCTTGCTGCCTGCATTTTTATGTGACTTCCTGATTGAAATGGTTAACATGGCTTTCTCGATTTTTATTGTGGCTTTTTTTTTAATTTTTCATTTCCCTTAATCATATGTTAGTTCTCAACTTTGAAATGTTAAAAGAAGAATCACACAGGATTGTTGACAATTCTGGATGCATGGATAACTGTTTAGTTTTGGTACCTTCTTTTTCTGTTTCACGGGGAGGTTGTGCTATTGGTATCTGTTTTCACTAGCTGTGTAGTCTACTGCACTCTTCTTGACGTGATTGCCTGAAACCAAACCTGCTACTGTGTCTTTTCATTTGTAAAATTTTCATTTTTTTGGTAGCTGTCTTTCTGGTCTGCTCAATCTTTCATCTTTTACAGTAGTGAGCTCTTAGCTTTTTTTTTTTTTGTAATTTCCTCCTAAGTTTTGTGCTTTTAGTTGATTTGTAGTGCTAAGAACCAAATTCCAGACAATGGATGCCTGCAGCTTCATCCAGTGTTTCAAGCCACAGTTATTTATAACAAATTCTTACTATAGGATTGACTTAGAATTACACAGTGCCTTAAATCATGTTAAAGTGTAATTCATTCAAATGTTGAAAGGCTGCAGATGACAAGTCACACCCGAGTCTTACGCTAGACATCGTATTTGAGATGGATAATGGTGATTTATGTGGATGCCAGTGGAAGTTTAAGAGTTGCTCATTTTTTTTTTCATATTATCATACTGTTTTCACCTGTCTAAAACTGAAACTCATTTCCTTAACCAGTATAAATTAACAGGAACACTGGTGCTATATTTGATAATTTTTGGACGTTGTGAGCTGTTTCCACTCTAACCTGATGGAACAGTAATTATTTTTTTTTCTTGATAAAAGTGGCTGTATTGATGTTGTGCTGTGTGAGTTAAACTCCCAGAGGAATTTGAATAAAATGAGAGCTAGCCCAAAGGAATCGGTGGAAACTTGCATCAAGAAGGAGGTAGAACTGAGACTGAAGGAAGGAATATCTCCTTTATAGCAGGCTTTTTCTCCCTCTCCTGTTCTTTCTTCTCTATCCTTTCCCTAGTCAAATAAAATGCAGATAGTTTGCTGGCCTCTGGAAAACTCTTCAGAAAGAAACTCCAGGAGATTGGGTAGTGTAAAATTTGCTTGCTTGAAAAACCAATGCCATATAGTAGTGATCTGTTCCTCATTGCTAAATGATTTGTTTTTAAATGCTTAAAAATCAAACATCTACTAAACTGTTTTCAAGGCTTCCATTAGAAAACAGATTCTGCTTCAAGCTGTTTTTCTTTAAAGAAATTTGCTCCTAGGACTTAGTGTGCTAAGTCATCAAGTCAGAATTTCAAGTAGCAAGGAAAAAGGAGGTCTTTGGTCTACTTTCTACTCAAAAGATGCAACCAGATGGTAGACCACCAGTCTCTTTTTTTTTCACCACACTGATATGCACCTCACTAATTTTTCCGCTGTTTACCAGCTTGCTGCTGAAACACTGAATTGCCAGTAAGCTTTTTCTCCTCTATTGGATTTCCTTCCCAGGACCTTAAACTAGCACTGGTTCGTAAGAAACCAAGCGGTAGATACAACTGTGAAAAAGCTCCAGGTGTGGGAAATAATTTTGTAGACACACACAAATCTGTTGGGCAAGATGGGATCAACCCGAGGGTACTGAGGGAACTGGCAGAAGTGCTCACTGAGCCACTTTCCATCATGTACCAGCAGTTCTGGATAACTGTGGACTTCCCAGTTAACTGGAAGTTGGTAAATGTGACGTCATTCTACAAGAAGGACTGGAAGGATGATCTGGGCAGCTACAGGCCTGTCTGACCTCAGTGCTGGAGAAGTTACGGAGCAGATCATCTTGAGTGCCATTGTATGAGGTTCAGTAGGGCTAAGTGCCAGGCCCTGCAGTTGGGTCACAAGCCCATTCAATGCTACAGACTTGGGAAGAGTATTTGGAAAGCTTCCCAGCAGCAAAGGACCTGGGAATGTTCATGACAGCTGTTTGAATAAGAGCCAGCAGTGTGCCCAGATGGCCAAGAAGGCCAAGGGCATCGTGGCTTGTATCAGAAATAGTGTGACCAGCAGGACTAGGAAAGCAATTGTCTCCCCCACTGCCCTGTACTTGGCACGGTCTTCTAACTCAAACCAGGAGAGGCTGCATGTCAAGCACCATTCAGTTTTGGGCCCCTTACTACAAGAAGGCTGTTGAGGAGCTGGAGTGTGTCCAGAGAAGAGCAACAAAGCTGATTAAGTATCTAGAGAACAAGTCTTACTGAGGAGCATCTGATGGAACTGGGGTTGTTTAGCCTGGAGAAAGGGAGGCTTGTGGGAGACCTTATTGCTCTCTACAGCTACCTGAAAGGAGGTTGTAGCAAGGTGGAGGTTGGTGGGTTTTTTTCCCCAAGTAACAGGTGATAGAAAGTAAACTGCCTCATGTTGCACCGGGGGAAGTTTAGGTTGTATATTAAGAGAATCTTCACTGAAAGGGTTGTAAAACCCTGGAACAGGCTGTAAAGAGAAATGATTGAGTCACCCTACTTGGAGATGTTTGTAAGTATAGATTTTGTAGTTAGTGAAATGGCTTAGTGGTGATCTCAGCAGTGCTGTGTTAATAGTTGGACTCAGTGGCCTTAAAGGTCTTTTCCAACCTAACAATTTTGTGATTCTAGAAATTCCAGCACTCCTCATTTACAGGCTGACATGTCGGTATGTGCAGCTGTTGCTGCATAGGACTCATGGAGCATCTGTCACAGCACTGAGTACAAGAACTATTGTTTTTTTTTTGTGTGTGGTCTAAAGACCATACAAAATTTAGCTCAAGAGTTGTCTCAAGCCAGAGATGAGGGAGGGCAATTTCAGAAGCTGCTGATTCATCTTCTTCCCTTTCAGTATGTATTATTTCCTTTGTATAGGACTCTGGATGTGAATAGTCTGGTTTATTTTATGCAATTGTAAGGATGGTTGAGAACAGACTGCCAAAAATGCTTACGTGTAATGATGATGTTACCTGCACAGGCTGTCACAATTCCGCTATGGCACAAATACTATTTTCTTATTCTTAAGTACATTTTTTTTGAAAGAAATTGGAAGCTCTTATTGTTTTGCTAGAAATAAGAATACTTTGTCATATTTCCTGTTGTTGTCTGTCTTTGAGAGAAAAAAATATTTAAATCCAAAGTTGAAGTTTGGTTTACATTGCAGGATAGCTGCTTTAAGCTGCTTAGTGTAAATTGTACAGGATGGGGAATGATCCCATTGTTCTTTAAGCCACCATTGTCAAAAACACTGGCCTCTGCGTTCATTTTTGTGTATTTCAATTGAAAAGAAAGGTAGTATTTGAAGCTTTGATTTGCCATGTTCTGGAAGTACCTGTGACTGTTCTTGAACTGACTTTTCAAATGCATGTGAGAGCTTTTGTGAGAATCCAGAAGGTGACAATAGACTTCTATAGCACTTGGATGACTTCAAAATTCTTTTTGTGGGAATACTATTTGTTTGTTTATATCAATATGGCATAGTTTTGAGAAACTGTTCCTCAGCAAGAAGCGCGTTATCTTTTTGACGTTGCATGACTAGTGTATTTGTGAAATGATTTGCAGATATATAATGTCTTTTCCTGTTGTGGTGTTTTTGTGTTTTGTTTTTTTTTAAACAGAAACATTCTGCACCAAGTACGGTTCCTTGCAGTTGCACCCCAACAGGAGGGAAGTGTTAAAGAAGAACCAGTTCCAGAAATTCCAACCAGGCGCACCTGGCAGTTTGATTGGGCATTAAATAAACTGGATAACTCTGTCAGAAAAACCGGTCGCATCCCTAAAACCCTTCTACTAAAAATTTTCAATGAAATGTGTAAAACAGGTAAGTTGTTTCTAATTGAAACAAAAGCTAGCTTTAAAGCTGCTGTATAACAGTCCATGAAACCAAGGAAATTAATTGCATGTGTTCTTGTTTATATTTTGATTTTGAGTGGTTTTTGATCTAAAAAAAAATCTTTAGACTTTAAATGCCTTAGAGATGTTATTTTGCTTTGAATGCACACATTTACTTGTCAAGGTTTTTTTAGTCTTTGCTAATTTATAAGTCTTGTAAAAAAGCAGTGTACTATTAAGTAATCTTAACATATTGCCTTACTTATTCTGGATTTTTAATCTGGTAATGTTATACCTTCCTCATGTAATTGTACTGTGCACTCTGAACAAGGAGCATATAATTCCATTTTGCACAGTATATTTTTAAAATGTCTGTAATAAACCATGCTGTCCTTAAGGGATTATTTGTTTTAAAACAGAACTATACAGGGAAATGTGGAGGTTATCCACAATTTTCCACATTTCCAGGTAGCTATGGTTATTCAGGACAAGAAAGCTTGATTTTATTTTTTTGAATAAACCAAAAATAAACAAGTGAGACATTGTTCATTCTGACACATTCAATACCTCTTTGGCTGAAAATAGCCTGAGTATATTAGTATTTTGCCAACCAGGTACCACAATTGATGAGGTTTGGTACCAGTTAGGATGAGTCAGTGGAGGTACATACTAAATATACTAAGTAGTACTGCTGATATTTATCAGTGGCAACATGTATTATTTTAATTTTAAACTATGTATTGCTCTGAGCTGTTAATAGCTTGTGTACCTGGGATGGTGTTTTTAAAAGTTTTGTTGTTCACTGTTTAAAAAGTTGTCTTCAATTCATGCTCTCTTTCAGTTGAGCTTCTTAGGTTTTTTTTTTTCTTTTTTGCTTGTGATATAATTTCTGATTCTGACTGATTTGTCTTTTTTAGATATAAGCTTACAATTTGTGAGTTGGCAAGATTTTTGTGTCCCCTAGCTTATCTGCAAATCACAGTTCTTCGTGATCTTTGCTTAGTTATGCAGCTTTTAGGAAGTCAGTAATGAAAAGATTAATTGCTTGTACTGGTTTCCTTTGGTTATGTAAGTATATTTAAAAAAAAAAAAAGTGTAGGACTTAACAAGAGATTAAACTGGATTGCTATTAAAATAAATGACACATTTCCATATGAAAAATTTAGTCCTTTTTTTACTAATACCATTGAAAACTAATTTAGCAAAAGTACTGGACATGAGTTATGGTTGATTTTGGTTTTGCCTGTGTTTATATTATTGTTCCGTTTCTAATTACAACACAAAAAATGCCCAATGAAGGTGCTTGCTTCTGATCACTGGTCTTGCATCTTTCCATATTCATACTACAAAACCTTTTTCTTTTGCCTGTCAGCGTTCTCAGTCACTAGTGTAACACTGGCATTGTGAAACTGGAGATGTGTTGACATTTTTATTGCATGAACTAATGCAGGGATTGACGAATTAGTCAAGTATGACTTCTCACCACTCCATTACATCTTCAGAAGTACTCATCTATATTTTTAATTTGTACCTGACCCCTCTCAATGTTTTAACTTATTTCTTCTCTTTTCTCATTATTGGGGTTTGTTTTTGTTCTGTGGTTTTGGTTTTTATTGTGGTTTTGGTTGGGTTGTTTTTGTGTTTGTTTTTTTTTCCTGCATTGCTGCCTGTGTTTCTTTCCAGATGAGTTTACTCTCTAAGTAACTTTTCTACTGTTGATTATGCTCTTGAAACATAGTTTACAATAGTTAGATAGTATCCTAGATTTGCTGGTCCTTCTGGGCACCTGAAGATCTAATTCTAGGTAGTATATAGCTTTCTGTTGCTGCGCTGTTTTTTACTTTATTTTGCTGTTATTTTACAGCTGTATATCTCTTTCTGCAGCTCTGTGTAAGTAAAAATTTCACTTAAGAGCTGGAGATATCTTTACTGCCTACAGCTCCTGCCTCTATTCTGGGCTGTATGTAACTTTGGAGTGTTGGCATGATGATTTGGAAATAATTTACAAAGAGCTTGTGATACTTAAGACCAAGTAATTTTTGGAAGTTTGAATCTTTCAAATCTGCATGTATGTCTCTGAGATAGAAAACCTTACAGAATTTGTTCATAATTTATGTTCTGTGTGAACATTTATCTTACTCCTTGCTAGATGAAATTACTTCAAGTATACCTTTCTCTGTGATGAGAAGGGAATACATAACTTTTTTTATTTGAAGTATGGTACTTTCTAAAGAAACACTCATTTTTGTTAGAAATTGATAGGTTTTCATGTAGAGATGTTACGGGGGGGAAAAAACCCAAACAAATTCTCTCCAGCTTATTGGTTATTGTGTGATAGATTTTACAGCTCTGCCTCTTTATTTGCCTTAGAGCAGTAGTCAAGTCCAGGAAAGACAGATGGGTTTATAATTAGTTTCTTAACATTATGGTGCGGAGGTCAGCGAAGGTAGTTATTCTTAGAGTTTTCTTTGCTATTCCCTAGATGTAAACTACATCATTTATTTTATAATGAGCACAGACAGAAGTAGAAATGGAGGTATAAATGTGGGATGTCTCTAAATACCAGTTATGGAATAGCATGCAATTGATAGGAAGTATTTTGCCATTTTGGAAATGTACCAGAGATGTCCCTGCTAGGAATAAATGATCTATGAATCTTGGATTGGGAAATATGAAGAATTCAAATCATCTGAGTTGAGTATTTTGTGTCGTACTTCTAAAAATTTCTGCTCAGCTGAACTCATATTAAATGGCATGTTTTATTGTCAGTCTTTTTCATGGTAGCACATAATACTGTTATTGTTTAATATCCTGTTCAATAAAAATCTTCAGTCTTGGAGAAGATTCTGTTCTATACAAAGTGCTTAAATACTGCAGTGGGACAGTCAAATCTTTTTTTCTAACATGAAATGCATAATTATTTCTAAAGAAGTTTGTGTTCATGTTCCACTTGCAGGGTGTCCAGGGAGTAATCAGACCTTGCTTTTGTTGCGAAGTTGTGGTGCTCTTTTACCAGAGGTATTGTCACCTGAAAGAACAGAACTGGCCCATATGATATGGGACAAGATGAAAGAACTGGGTAGGTTGGTTTTGTTAGTCACTCTTGCAACAGCTATGTGCTTTAAGATGCTTCATTTGTAATAGAAAACTGAATATATTTTGTTAATGTTTAAGCGTTAGATTATAACAGCAAATACACATTACTGAACAAATGCTAGGCTCCTATTCTGGGAGTTATACTGACATCTAGGGGTGCTGATAAATCAAGATAAATAAAGATTTTATTTCTTTATAAGATGCTTAAATTGGACTTGTGCTTGACTTGGATTGTTTTAAGTGTATTTTACTTTTCTGTTAGATGCTATTTTGATATCTAGTGGGATGAGTATTCCTAGTGCTATCAGCTGTTTTATCAGATGATTTTTAAAATGTTGATAGTCACTTATCTATTGAGGCTGCATAGATAGACTGCTTCTTAATAGTAATATTGCTGAATCTGTAAAATAAATGCAGCTGTAGAGATTGTGGAATGCATGTGAGCATTGATGTTACCTGCTGTTGCTATTGTTTCAGCCTTTCATAAGCTCATACGCTGTTAAATAGATGTCTGATATTTCAAAGGTGAATAAAAGGAGCCAGTCTGATTATGCATAAAGTTCATACATAATAAAATATATATGAAATTAATTACTGAGAAAGCAATAAAATCATGTTGAATTTAGAGAATCTACATTCACTCACTGTGGTTGAAATATTTCTTTAGGTGCTGTGTATGATACAAGCCATTATAATGCTTTACTTAAAGTCTACCTTCAGAATGAGCATCGATTTTCTCCAACAGAATTCTTGGCCAGAATGGAGGAAGCTAATGTGCAGCCCAATCGAGTGGGTACCCTATTATATGTTCATTCTTAATAGTAGTATCCATTTGTTGGATGGAAATCATTAACTTCCCCTTTTTATTTTCTGTAGGTTACATACCAAAGGTTGATTGCTGCTTATTGCAGTGAGGGTGACATTGAAGGGGCAAGGTATTATTTTGCATTTATGTTTAAGGGGATTTTCACAAAATCTGTTTCTCATATTCCTTACCATGAATGTTAATACTAATTTCACTGCAATTCTTATAAAATGAGCAAAGCAAAGAAGGGGTTTTAATTATATTTTAACCAAGCAGTGAAGAGCATTTCTCATAGAGACAGCTGGAACCTACACAAGTGAAATAAAACTAAGACTAGTGTGTTCAAATCAAATTGTATTGAAGTTGCTAAGAAAATAACTTTCATAATTTCTAGAGCCAGTGTGAAAAAGTGCAAGGTTTTGAAGGCTTGCTGCCTATGTAAGAAAATGCCTGGGAAGGGCATTTGAGAATGAAGTGAGCTAAGGAGCAAATAGTAGTAATTCTGCCTTTTGTTGTTGTTACACAGAACTTGCAGAATATCTGTCTTATATTTTAATTTTAGCAAAGTAATGTAACAACAGCGTGATAGCTGGGCATGAGATATAAATAAAAAAAACCAAAACAATACACAACAGCCCAGCCCTTGTGTCTGCATATTTCAGAGGGACAAATATAATGCTTCTGAAAAACCGAAAATGACCAAATTCTGAGGCTATTATGCACCATGCCCAAATGCAATTGCTCTGTAACAACGGGATTTGGTTTAGTTTGACACAGTACTTGTGCAGCAGAGCAGAAATAGCTCAGTATTTTATCTTTTTCAAAGGAAAAAAATAAAAATCTGCTTACTAACTGTCTTGTATTTTGCAGTAAGATTCTTGGTTTTATGAAGAACAAAGATCTCCCAATCACTGAGGCAGTATTCAGTAGTCTTGTGAAAGGTCATGCAAGATCAGGGTAATGTTTAATAAACTTTGTTCTTATTTTTTTGTGTGTGTTGGGATTTTTTTGTGTGTGTGTTTTTGTTTTTTTTTTTCCAGTTTTACCACAAGATAAAGTGATACTGTGCAGAAAAATTGCATGTTGCAGAATAGTGTGGTTTTGAAAAATAATGTGTAGAAGACTGTACTTTTACATGTTTGTTTTTTTTTTTTTTAATCAAGCCAGGGCTATTTAACAAAGGAAGTAGATGTTGGGTTTGTGTCTGAAGATTTTGAATTTATAGATAAATTACTCAATTTTGCACTGCTTGAAAAAGAGATTTGCTGCACTTAGTTTTGCACTTTTTCATCTGTTAAAGTTGAAAGAGTATTTTAAGCAATACAATAATTTAAAAATTTGCACTTTGACCTTTCAGGATTTCTCAGTTAAAATAAATTTCTCTCTGTTTTTTGCTGATTAATTTAATGAAGAAATGTGGAAGTTGCAGTAAGTGTTGTTAGGTTTAAATTTACTGAGTGTCTGTCTTCTGAATTCTTTTAGAGATATGAAGAGTGCAGAAAATATTCTTTCAGTGATGAGGACGGCAGGTGTTGAACCGGGTCCAGACACCTACTTGTCACTGCTGACTGTGTATGCTGAAAAGGGTGATATTGATAGCATCAAAAAGGTATTGCAAGTTTGAATTTAAATGCAACTTGCTTGATCTTTTGTTCAGTTAACTTAAGAATGCTTTCTATCCATGAAGGAGTGATACTGAATTTTATAGCTCATTTCCTCATATTCTGTAGCAATTAAACTTTTCTGGTGTGTTTGGGGTTTTTTAGTTTATTTGGTTTTAGTTTGGGTTTTTTTTTTTTTTATCTGACTAGCTGGGTAACTGAAATCATTGTCATAATTCCAAAAAAATACTTTTGATAGTTGCCTTTCACTCTGAGAAGTTATGTTTGCCAGTGAGTGATATAATAATTTAGTCTTTTTTTTTTAAACACATAATGCATGTGAGATATTTCTATGATTATTTATAAAAATAAATATATAAAACATGTTGATTATCCTGCACCATTAGCCATTCTTTGGCTCACATTGAAGCCACAGAGCCTTTCCAGTAAAACTGAATTTTTTTTTTTTTTGAAGATCATACCAACTATTTAGGTATCATGAAGACAATACCACCTTACTGCCTTTTGGGTAGCTGTGGTTTTGGTGGTGTTTTGTCTTGTTTTTTCAAGTATTCTCTCTTATTTTGTAAAATCAAAGTAGTATTTGGAAAGGAATGAGAAAAGAAAATTGGTTTGAGATTAATAAGCAGTATCAGATGGAGAGGACCAAACTGAGGAAGAGGATGTAGGAAGAATAATATTGCTCTGTGATTTAGAAATTAAACAAGTGATCAAGCAACTTTATTCCAAACACTAACAAAAAGTTGATTAATTGTTCTCCTCTTTTCAAAGTCATTTCTTTTGAAAGTCATCTACCAATGGAAATACCTCTGGTTTTATCACACATTAATAGAGATTAGAGAGAAAGTATCCGTTATATCCCTTTATCTATTTCTCTTTCTTTTTACAGTCTAAAGGTGTTTGAGGCCCTCTCTATAGATTTTGGGTATTCTCTTTACTCTGTTCCATATATCTAAGGCCATAGTTTTAAAGAAGGGGAGAGAAAAAAATAAAGTATCTTTTTGTGATTGTTTTTTTTTTTTCTAATGCATCTTGCTTTGAGACATGCTAGAGTTTATTAAAGTTAAATTTATTCTGGTTTATAGACTCTAGAAGAGATTGAGAAGACTGAAGGATACCTTATGGATAGAATTTTAATGCAGGTGATATTTAGCCTTGCTAAGGCTGGATATCCTCAGTACATTGAAGATATTAAAAAACACATACGATTTGAAAGGGAATTAATTCCAGGTATGTCCTTGGTTACTGCAGCAGTTTTGCTACTCTGGGTGGAGAGGGAATGTAATATTTTTATCTTTAGTTTGTGGATTCATTTTGCTAATTTAGATCCCAGTTTATCAAATTTAATATGTATCAATTAAATCATTTGCTTACAAAAATTTTAGCTTCTTTTAAACTTCTAAAATTCATTAAGATTTTGTAGGAAAACATGAAGTGTGAAGTCCTTTCTTTAAACAACACTGTTCTAATTTCTGTTGGGACAGCTCTTTGTGAGTATCTTAAAAACAGAGACTAAACACTGAATATAGGTTTCTTTATCTACAGTTCAAGTCACTTTTAGGTCCCAGTATGTGTAATCTGATTTTATAATTGTTAATATTTTCCATTTTGTTAATGGCTATTTTTTTTTTTTTTTAACCTGTCTAGATGTGTTTCTCTTATTTTGTATCATTCTGTCATGCTGCAGTGGTGCTTCTGTAATTTTTTGGTGTGATTTTCTAATGGGAGAAGTTAATTTAATTGATAAATGTAAATAATTCTGAAAAAGGTAAACTGAAATTTGATTGGCTAATCATGTTTAAAAATATGCTAATGATACTTGTCCTAGTTTTCACAACTTTTAGTAGTTGAATGTGAAAATCATTGCATGCACTTCTTAAATATTGTTGTTTTCTGTTTTTCATTTGCTAGATGCAATGAACCTCTGTTTGGCTCTCATAACTCACGGCTTTGAAGATATAAGTTTCCGTATTTTGAAGTCTTTCAATCATTTATCACGTGATAACGCAGACCAGGGTAGCTTCTTCTTGCAACATTGTGTAAATAGAGATCTGGTATGCAGAATAGTAATACTTTTAATAGTATTATAGACAACTTTAATACAACTATCGGGATGGAAAATGGTAGATTATTTTTTGCATGGTTCTTAATAAAAGAAGGCTATTAATACTACATATCAATTGGCTTGGTAAATTGAAATTCACAAAGGTATCGTGCTTGGCATGTGTAATACTAATTTCTTAAATATTAGAAGAATCTGTCATTCTTAACAATTAGAGAAATGGAAAAATATGTTAAACTAATTTTTGAAATTCTTTGCAGCCTGTGAACAAGCTGAAGCAATTTTGTAATGAGTTAAAGGAATCAAAAATGCACTCGGCACCATTACCATTTATTTTGCGTTGCGCTTTGGAGGCCAACAAATCAGGTACTCTGCTTATTTAGTTATTTCATATATGTTTATTTAGCATACTTGATCTAATTAGCTTGTGGATTTTTTCAGCCTTGGCCGTTGATGTGATGAAGATGATGAAAGAGGAGGGCTTGCCACTCAGACCTCACTATTCCTGGCCACTGCTAGCTGGGTGCCAGAAAGAGAAGAATCTTAAAGGTTAGTTATCTGATAAATTCTCCTTCAGCTTTATTGCAAACCTAGTGCACAAATCATTATTAAAACATAGCTATGAGATTCAGAAGACCCTTGAAAAGCAATGAAGACTCTGCTGCATGTCTCTTCTTTGTTGCAAATTTTCCTTCAGAAAGACTTTTTTTGAAACCATCCTTTCTTGCTTAATCATGGTACAGTTCTACAGATTTAAAGTCTACCTTTGCATAGAAAGATGTGAGTGTTTAATTATTTTTTTAACTCTTTATGTTCTACCTTCCAATGGTTCTTTTTGCTGCTTGTTACCTTTTACAGAGTCTACTCTTTCAGAAAAAGAAATCTGAGAGAAGAATTTAAAAGTAAGGTTATGTTATAATAGCTCTATTGGACTGCAAGCCCATTCCTTTTTTCAGGCCAGCTTCTTATTGTCTACTCAATAAGACAAGCATGAGTTTTGTTACAATATTAGAAACTGCAAGAGAACTTGCATTGCGGAATGTGTGAGGCTGACCTGACAGCATACTGATTGAAGGACAGAAATGCTCAATCTTTGGGATTCTTAAGTAGGTTTAAGCATTTAGCATACTTTCCTCTGTTACACATGGGGATGTCTACAGGATATGAATAAGAATTGAACAAATACTAAATTTTAGAGTACAGTATCTAATTCTTTGGTTTGCGCTATTGGTAATTCAGAAAGAATGGTATTGTAAAAAGATGCTTTTAACAGAAGTACTTCCCCCTTGGGGAAACAAAAAACTGTCTTTTTCATCTTATCTCACAGTATAATGTGCTTTAGAATGAGATGCAGAGTTGTTAGTGTGACACTGGGTGACAAACAAAATGCACAAACAAAAAAAAAAGTGCTTTTAGCACTCTTCATATCGCAATTTTATCTTAAATATACAGTCACATTCTAGTTTGGAAGAAATGCTGAAACAAGTATTCCCTAATTGTTTCTGGCTATAAAAATGTCTCAAGCCTTTTTCAAAAAGCCTTTGTGAAAACAATATTCAGTTTTTATTAACTCCTTAGGCTCTGTTCCTGCTAGACTACTTACCAAGTTTGTCTTCTACCAGGTTTTCAGACACTTGAAAGTTCTATGATATTTTAAGTCTGTTGTAGTCGGGTCCTTTGTGATTTACTTACAGTATATTATTTCCAAAAATAAGTAAATTGAAATCAGTGTCATGCTTCTATATGTGGATACTGCCTACTGAAAAAAAACATGGTTTCTGTTACTCCATGGAAAATTTCTCACTAAGAGGAGAGTTTAGGTTTAGACTTAGCTCCCAAAACTGGAGCTATATATAAGCATCAAGAGAAACTGAAGTTTTAGTCTCTCTTTTGGTCTTTGTCAAGATCAGAGATGGTCTTAATTAGGACTCCTGCTGGAGAAATACACTATGCTTTGTCTGGTAGTTCCTGCTGGAAGTCATGGAAGCAAATTGAGAAGAAAGCTGATGAAGAAACTCTTCATCCTGTCTTTTCGTGCCTTTTTTTAGAGAGCCTCTTTTTTTCTATCCACAAAGGCATTGGATATGTAAAGTTTTTTATGGCTCTATGATGGTAACTGTGGATTTGCAAACACTTTTTTGTGACCTAGTACTTAGTCTAAGTTTGAATTAACAAGTGGAAATGTTATTACTGTGTGCATACCTACAAAAATCAGTGATTTTGCAGTTCTTAAAGTACCTAAGCAATATATCTAGAAAGATATCTAAGTTACTTTCTATATCCAGAAGATAACTAAGCAATTTCTTTTGCACTGAAGTCAGTGAAATTATTCCTTCTGCAGTGACACAAGTTGTGTTGTTCTTCCGATGTGTAGGCTCAGCCTCATCTTTTGAAATTAAGTAATAAATAAATGAGATCCACTATCTAAAAATACAACCAATATGCTTCAAGGAAAGTAAATGGGGGGTGAAAACCCCACCCACTTTGAAATTGTTTCATAGAAATAATAGAGAAAAAAATAATGCTGTAGTGAGAACCTAAATGTGACAGCATTAATAAATTAACAGAATTGCTTTGTAGCAGCAAAACATAATGGAGCTGAGCAAACAAGTGTGGAGAGGCACTGTATTACATTTCATACTAATAATGAAGTAATAGTTCCTATCTTTAAAAAGTAGTAATACCCAGCATAACGTGTAATTTTGCTCTTTGTATACTTAAGGCTGAAAATGGAAAAGAACTTTGAGGAAAAAGCAGTAAATGTCTGACAGGTTGTGGACAGTGTGCTAAATTATCATTAAAGAGCACAGAACATAAGCAACAACCAGTCTAAAACTGCAGGGCACAGATGTCTGAATCAGTATCTATAATGTGACCCAAACAATTAAATAACTAGTAGAAAGGTTTAATTATATGTTTATTGAATGTTCATCATAACAAAAACTGACACTGTATATCAAAGGAAATTCTGTAACTTATACATTATCAAATTATGTTTGAAAGAAAAGTAGCTGTGAAGGGGTGGCTGAGAGGAATGAAGCTAAGCAAGGCCATTTTCAAATACACTGCAGAGAATGTAACCACTCTGAAATAGCAGAAGGCTCTTTTCAGTCATTTTACACAAGCAAATACTTTCAGAGAGGGCATCCTTGCTTTTACATGCATCTGTTATGTAAGTTGATAATTACTTATTTCCATAGTATTTATCTGAGCTGTTAGGCTTTTAGGAATGGTAACTGCCTGAAATACTGATTTGTAGAAAGACTTTTGCGGCAAAGAACTTTGAGTGCATCTGAATTTAAAAGCGCAGCAAAAATCCATTAAATGTTGTGCTTTCCTGAATGTGACCTTACCTTTAAGACTGGAGCTGTATTTTTTTTTTACCCTTAGAAAACTGCTTAAAGCCCAATTTTACTGCCCTTGCACATTTCTAACTGCCTTAGAAATCCCCGTTTTCATGGGACTGCTGTAGTAAGAGGGCACAACTTAACATGAGAAACTTAGGAAATGAAGGGTGGATTGAAATGCAAGTCTCACATTCACTTCTTCAAAAGCAGAGTGTTTCTTTGCTCTACAATGGAAATATTGTGACCATCTTGTAATTAATCTCTTTTATATTTGTTCTTGGAATACTCATTTGAGGTGGGAATTTACTCTGTCAGGGTGTTTGAGTGCTATTTCCAGTACTGATGAAAAGGACAACAGAAGTTTGGCTGTGTTTTATTCCCAAATCCTGTCCTTTTTTTTCCACTCGATTATTTGATTTTAGATAGTTAGCTCCTGCAGTCCTTAGATATCTCAGCCCAAGATCTCAAGAACCTATTCTTGATTGAACAGGGACATGTCCAGAAGACTTTGCAGTGGGTTTTAGTCACACCCAGTCTTCTGGATCTCTAGAGTGGAATATGCAAGACAAGCCATTGGGGTGCTAACAGGCTGTTACATAAAATTATTTTTTCCTTTTTTACTTTCTAGTTTTGTGCGTGTTTTATAATGTGCATAATACATTAGTACAGTTATAGGTTATATAATTTCTAAATAAATAACATGCATTTGGACTGGGGGTGTGTTCCCCAAAAAGTATTCTATATGAATGTCATGGCACTCTGGTCTCTTTTTGCTTTTTTAGTCTGTTCTTTGGTTTGGGGAGAGAGAAGAGGTTAGTGTATTTTCCAGTATGAACAAAGAATTTATACAAGTCCACGTGCATAATATTCAAATCCTATTTCATGTGTGTATTTGACAATTTTATAGTATTTTGATTGAAATGGGAATGTTCTTTGCTTTGTTTTGTGGAAGATATTTATATGATAAGGAAGTAGTTCTCGGTGAGGTAGAAAATGTATGCAAAATTGTAGGATTCTGTGTTGGTTTTCATTAATCTTCTATTCCCCACAAAAAATTGCCCATCAGCCATCTTAGAATTAAAGAAATGCGTGGCAGCATGTTTATTAAGTTTGTGATTTATTTTGTTATGGTCCAGCATTGTTACTGGTGTTTCTCCTTAATCTGCATCTCACTGTGCTGGTGTTCTAATCTTCATATGTGCCTTCCTACTCTGGAACTGTGCCCTAGCAGACATCTGTGACAAATGTCTACTAGGGAATGGGGATGCTTAACAAGCTTCTTTTTTACTCTGATCTAGATACAAATTTGAACTCAAATCTCCTGTGTTTGCCACTCTGTACTCATCTAGTTCTTGGTCTTAAAACTAATTTCTGGTGATAAAAATACAGTTATTTTTAAACTATTTCTGCATAAGAGGACTTACTATTTTAAACTTCCCAGAAAATACAGTAAATAGTAACCGCCTGTCAAAGTTTGGAAGGTATCAAGGAAGACTTACTGTAATTAATTCTTTATTCATATTTTTGCAGATTCTGGGCCAAAATCAGAGTTTTGTTTTAGGCAAACTCGGAACAGATGATGCGACTTTAATCTAGTGTGACTTGCCTGCATGTATTTTCAAGTGCTCAAAGGGAATTCACATTTGATTATTTGCACCATAGTGCACTGCATAAAATATTCATGGAAGTGTCACTTTTCCATAGGTGACACTCCAGGGCAAAGACAGGGACTTTGGGAAACTTTACGTTTTTAAAGTAATAAGTATGAAATGCAAGTTGAAAAAAACATATGCCATTTGTTACTGGTGTCCTGCAGCAACTGACAAATCATTTTTAGACCAGCAAAAAATTATGATACCTGTATTGCTTTTGACAGGGATTCAGATTTTGCTAGCTAGGGTTACTGTAAAAGTTACTGCAAATAAGAAGTGTGAGCAATGAGAAAATGTGATATATACTCTAAAACTCTACACTCTAATTGCTGACCTGTAAAGATTTGGTATCTGTTGTCTTCAAATGTGTATCTACAGTGGTAATATACAGTCTGGTGTTAATTGATTTGCAATCGACCTGTAAAAGTTGTAATGTAGCTTCACTGGGGCTTTGGAGGCTCCAGCCCTTTTTTGAATTTCCAGTTTGAAGCTGATGTGTAGATGGTCAGCCTACTGGCTTGTAAAAATGTTAGTTCTTTTAAACAAATCTATAGACAAAGCTTGTAAGTGTGCCTTGCTACTCAGGGTTGGATACTGGGTACAAAGCTAAGAATGTGTTCATATTGAGTAATGCATTTGTATGTCAAATTTGATTATATACTTTACACCAAATTTGCAAAAAAATTTTTTGGAACCAAGCGCTGATTTGGGTTTTTTTATTCACAGTAATATGGACACGTTCATATATAGCTCTAAAAGATGGTTTGCAAACACGAATAAGACTGTCATATATTAACTGTGTTAGAAAATAACTTTGTATACTAGCAATTTCCAAACTAGCCAAGAGTTACATGTTTTTCGTTGTACATCACAGAACAGGAAGTTCAGTAAATCTGTTTCAAGTTTCACAATTAATAACTTTCTTAACATCTGAAATAAAACTGCAGGATTTTTGCATGGCAATTTCAAGGAGGGAAATTGAAGAGACAAGTAATTGTTTTTTGAAAAACAACATTTATCTTACATGTGGAGTCTCGGGTTTTAATTTTTTGGAAATTCTTAGACTTATCAATTTTGCTTTGATAGGTATCTTTGAGGTCCTCAAAGTGATGCAGGAGTTGGGGGTGGAACTTGATGCAGAAACATACACAGACTATGTTTTTAAAAATTTTCCTGACAGTAAAACTGCTTGTGCCCAGCTGAAGGTGAGTTTACATTTAGAACTCATTAAAATGACTATTTTATGACTTGTTTTCCTATGCTCTCTGCAAAGGCTTCAGATCCCAGTAGTGCTCTAAGCATGAACTTGGAATAATGAAGCCTGTTCAGAACATTTAGATTAATTTTGAAACAGTTGTTTGGTGGTTTGTTCACCATGGCTTTTTCCAGTTGCTTTTCTTTCTCCTTTTAAGAGCTAACCAAAATATTTTGCTCAAGACTTTCTAGCTTTCTGTTTCCTGAGGGGAAAAACTAAATAAATGAATGATGTCCTCATTTTACTGAGGATTAAAAGTATTACAGTTCTTTCTAGTCGGTGGTTTGTGTTTTTTGGTTGCTGTTGCTGCCCCNNNAGTTCAGAATTGCAGAGTAACTTTGACCATCCCACTCTTTCTGCCTTTGGTAACTTTGTCTCTTGCAACTGACTTCAATAAAAAAGGTGGGTAACTTTTGACCAGCTGCAACTTAGGTGGCTAGCTATGTAGACTTCTACAGAGTGCCTTCTGTGTTCTCAGCAGCTATCAATGCAAGAATGATAATGTCATTTGGGAGAAAGCATTTAAAAATACAAACTATCAGAACGTCTGCTCTCTGTGAATTTCCAATGATTGATTGCTTTGTTTCTAGAAAAATGACTGCTTGTTTGAAAGTGTTGGACTGTCTGTAGCAGAAATAAGATACGAAGCAGTACATGGAAGACTGGAAAATGTTTTTTCTCTTTGTAAGTATGTTTCATGCTGCATGTTTCTACATACTTGATAGGGTTGATCAGTTGTAGGCTAAGAGTTTTACATATATTAATATATGAGTTTTAAAGATACGTGGGAAATGAGCAAAGCTTTTCTTATGTGAGGTCCTCTGTAATGAGATGTCAGACTGTTTGAATCTACCAATTCAGGACAACATATGATGGTTAAATTATTTGTCACAATTGAATATGGTCATAAGATTTACCATAAGATATTTACCAATCACAGCCTTGCTGTGATTGTGAAGGGATTATGATCCTCTTGTATTTAGAGTGCTTAAGAAAACAATTTGCCTTGCACAATGACTGTTAAGTTGTTGGTGCAGGGATTGTTTTTGTTGCAGCATCAATTACAACAGGATGCTAATCTAACCATATGGCTCTGAAGTACCACAGAATTAGTAAGAAGGAACCAACTCTGAAGAACTGATTGGCACTCACGTTAACCTGAGGGATCTCTGCTGATCTGTTGGTCATGGAAGCTATTTTTTGTATAAATTTGATGGGTTAAATAGGTGATGAAGTTGTAACAGTTGTTACACTTTTTCATGAATTTTCTCCAAAGACTGTTCTGATGTTCAGTTCTTGCAGAAATTAATATATGTCATTGGTTGAATGTGTGGGATGGGATGATTTTCTTGTTTAAGCAGGAATATATGTTTCTCTTCAAAATTTAAGACAAATAAGGTTTTTATTTGCCTAATATACTGGGACAGTAATAAACTACCTGAGTTTGTACTAAATCTGGTAAAGATTGATCTTTTTTAAACAGCAGTTTTATGTGTTCAAGGTTCAGGAAAAAGCTTAAGCACTCTTTTGCTGCCATTAACTGCTTTATGTAACAAACACAGAAATATGTAGGCAATATGCTATGACGTTGGGAAGCTGTTGTGTTGAAAATGAGAAAATGAAATGAGTAGTTACTAGTTAGTGATGTAATTTTTGACTAGGCATTTATTAATTAGTGAATCTTTTAAGATTCACATTACATTCTCCCAATATTTTTTTTGTTCTTACAACAAAAAAAACCTCATTAACCATAAAAAGTGAAGTATCTAAAATAACTTAGAAATTATTTTGAAGGGATAACTCTTAATAGGAGCAATGAAATCTCATCTTAAAAGTTAAATAGGGTTTGTTTTTTTTATTTTTTTGCTTACCTGAAAAAGTAGACCCAGCATGCTCAGTTAACTGAAGTAGTCAGGTTTTCATGCGTTACAAGGCACAAATTACATGGTATATGGTAAATGGGTACGATATCAGAAGTATGATATAGTCTTGTATAGTAGTGTATGTTCTGTCTTACTGTCATGAAACTAATTTTTCATTGCGTATTGAATTAAATTGGTGTGGTGAATTAAATCTTGTAGTGGTATCTCTGTTTACAAAGACTAGGGTTAATAATGCATGGAGACATAGAAAATTTCTTTTGAACATGAGCTTTAAAGAAAGGTAAACCTGTAAATGTAAAACCAAGCTGACACGAATGCTAGTAAATCTAATTAGCACCTATGTAATGTTAAGGCACAGATATTAAACAGCTGATTTTTTTTTTTTAATTTGGCTTCTTTTGCAGTATTACAAATAGGGGAAAATAGATGCAGTATGGTAAATAGTTCAAGATTGTCTAATCAATGTAGTCAAGGGAGGTGAAGGTTGGTGATTAATGCTGGTTGTGATCTAGGTGTATTGATTCAGCTTCTCATGTCTTATACTGTATAGATTTGTGCTACTGACAAGATGAAAACTATGAAGCATCAGCTGAGGAATCTGGGTGCATAAGGCACTGCACATGAGAGATGCTTTTTCCCTTTATCATGCCATTCCATTCCACTTCATTGTCAGCCCCTTGATTTTCTCAGACTTGTTTGTTGCTAAGGAAACCAGGTTGCCAATTGTCATCAGCAGCTGAGCATACTAAGATGCGATTCTGCTTGTCTTTTTAGAAGCAAAAAGTTTAAATATTACTGGAGAAGGATTTGTATGAGGGTTTCTTGAAACCAACTTTACCTGAGATTTTAAAACTGAAATATTCCAACATTTAAAGCTTTTAATTTTCTAAATTCCTGGAGTTAGATTAAGGAGTGGTTTTAGTATGTTGCTCCTTCTTTTTATTTTCTAGGTTCCTCTACAGATAGTGTTTTTATTTCTGTTCTCTTCTGCCACATATCATATTGCAGCCATTGCTGAAAGGGCCCGATACATTCAGGTTTTACAAGAGTTAATTCTATTGTGATAGTGAAGTCACATAATAATAACTTGATGTAGGACAGAAATGCATCTCCTACTTGATTTTTTTTTTTTTCTTTCTTTGCTGGCCTGTGATGGAAGAAGTAGAGTGATTGGGAATACTTAGCAAGGAAATGATGCAGAGATGAGGATACAGAACATAACTGTAAATTACTTCTCAGGGACATCTAATTCTAAGTAATTTTATGGTTTCCTTTGTGTTCAACCAGTTTTGTAAATACAAACATTTAGAACTGTGTATTTTTATCTTTCTCAGCCCTTATGTTTAACCTAATTTGGAGGCTAGCACTTTAGATGGAAATACTTTTTCTTTCTTGTCAGGCAATTTACAGCAGCAGAAGCAAGCACTTAAAGTGTCGATGGTTTTGGCTGGTTTTGTTTTTGTTTTTTTTAGGGTTGCTTTTTTTTTATTGTTTTTTTTTTTTGTTTGGGTTGGGTGGTTTGTTGTGGGGTTATTTTTTTAATGTAAATAAATTACAAGGTGAAACCCTAAAGCTAATTTTAAGGAAGTTATTCAGTCTAAAATGATTAGCAAACTGTATAGCTCTAGTTGATCTTTTTTTGTTCCAGCAGTACAGATTGCATGCTTACTCCCATTACTAGTTTGTATAAAAGACTATTGAATTGACTATTGATATTAAAGACAATGAAGAGGGGAAAAAAATCTCTCACTTAGAATATTTGATCTGTGTTAGAATGGAGCACATTTAGAGCTGATAAAGCCAGGACTGTTTCAGATACTTTACTATTTGAAATTTTGATTTACTAATGTTTGTCACCATTTAGGAAACTAATGAAATAGTTCTTATAATGACACCATATTTACATGACCTACTCACTTGTTGCTGTTCACGGATTTTTTTTTTTTATACAATGAATGTTTACTTAAATGTCTTTCATTTACAGTGTCTTCAGCAAGCACACCTTCTATTGATTTGCGCCACTTTAGAAACAGCCTCATTTTGGGTTTTAAAAGGTAAGATTGCTATATGAATAACTCTTCCCCCCCAAACCCATAGGAAAGTTCCTTTTTTTTTTTTGTGTGTGTGTGTGTTGCTGAGCACAAGTCTGAACAGTCTTCCCCCTCATCATTTGAAAATTGAGAAGTAGGGTTCTAGGTGTAGCAGATGTGAGGGATGTCATTGTTCCTCTCTGCTCTCCTTGGTTTCCTTGCCTCTGCTATATATGAGCATACCTTTGAAGTATTACATATAGTGGTAGATTACACAGAACTTCAGCGTTCTTGTTTATTCTGTGGTATTCGACAGTAAATAAACTTCTTAGGGTAGTAAACATTAAGGGTTAATGTGTGTATGTTTGTTTTGTTATAAACGGCAATGCTACTCTAGTATTTCCGTAAAGTTTATCAATATTAACTATTAAAGTAAATGGATGCCTAATGAAAATGAAATACCAGTAGGACCCAGGCATATTCTACTTCATCTGAATAGCTTTCTGGGGTTCTGGGTTAATGGGACTCCCAAGTGCTCACGTTTAAGACCTACTGTTATGCTATGTTGCCATGACTTTGTATTCACAGCCATATTGTCCCATCTTCTAAGGAGGTATCCTTGCGAACTTGCAGGGTTGTCTTAAGTTTATGCAAATATAAGTGAATTAATAAACATTTCTATTATTTAGTGTTTGCTCCAATCAAACATTTAGGACTGTGAATGAGATTTTATTTGCAGCATAACCTGAACCACTAGAAATGAGAGGGGACACTTAGTATTACTGAAGACCGGAGTCTGAAGGCTGATTTTGTTGACGAAGATTTTTTCTGATATTTTGTAATGGCTAAGAGATATAAGTATGTTTAGATTGCATATTAGCAATACAAATTAGGTGAATGACAAAAATAATTTACTAGTCAACTGCAAGTTCTATTTAGCTAATTCTGTGCTACCATGGAAAAAGGAGGAGAAAAAGCAAACCAGTGTTCAAATTTGGTTTGTTAACCAGGCCCTAGTTGACCTTGACATTGAAAGGATAAATGAAATACTATTTTAGATCCAATAGGAATATTTTACTATTTTTTTTAACTAGTCAGTCCCAGAATCATCCATTTGAAGTGTATTAAAGGAACACCATCTTTTGAAAAAAATGTTACCTGTAAATACAGATAAATATCTAGGTGAAGTAGCACTGGCGCTAGAAAGGAAGCTATAAAATACTCACGCTAGCATGAAATATCCTACCGCTGGAGAGTTGTGAAGGTGTCCAGAATGCGATTTAAAGTATCTTTACAATGTTACCAACTTGTACTGTGAAAACTTGCTGCTGAAGAATTATATTCTCAAGTGAAACAGTTACTGTTGCCAGTGGTCAACAGTTAGTTCTGTTGTGATTTCAATAGTTACTGGACATTTGGGCTAAAAACTTGGAATTCTGAGATCATTTGTAGGGGGAAGTGGTGGTATTTTTTTGTTGTTGTTGGGGGTGTGTTTTGGTGTTGTTTTTTTTTTTTTTTTAATGTAAAGAAAATACAAGGGGAAACCATAAAGCTAATTTTAAGGAAGTTATTCAGTCTAAAATGATTAGCAAACTGTATAGCTCTAGTTGATCTTTTTTTGTTCCAGCAGTACAGAATTTACTATTCCCCCCAACCCCTCCTGGCCACTTGTAACTATGGCATAAGGTTTTTTTGACTTCTTTCATTTACCTTTATTGCTGCCTGGCTTCAGAAGCTATGTATGAGGTTAGCTGTGCCCAGATTTCACCCTTACATTATTTCTGAAAGGGTGCCAATGTACGTTTCCTTTTCTATTCTAAAATAATGTCTGGAACAGCTTGAAAATGAAACGTGAGGGTATGATAGGATAGAAGAAAAGATTACTTTCACCTTTTGTAAAGACAGCAGCAAAATTTTATGACAAAATGCAGGTCTCGAGTGTTCAAATGAAGGGAGTTTAGGGCTGGCGTACAAAAGTACAGGGTGTAGACACCCAGGGACACATGAACAATGTCTGTGGCAGAGTAGTTTATGGATTTCTGTTGAAGCTGCTCTCCTCTAGTAACTACTTCAGAGTATTCCCATTCTATTTGCCTGATGTACCATTACTATTTCAGAACTGAGTACTTTAGGAAATTGATGCATTTGATATCTGTAGTTCATTGTCATGCTGTCAGTGGTAAAGTGAGTTCATCCAGGAGAGCTTAACTAACTTCAAATACAGCATTTCTTGCCACCCCCCTCCTTGCAATGTGGACCTGCATTTCACTCGTTTCCAAATAGAAGTGGCAGTTGCACAAAAAAAGAGAAATGTTTCATAAACTTGAACCTGCTAAATAAAATCTTAAACTTCATGAATGCTTTCAAGTTTCTCTGCAGTTTTTTGGAGTGACCATCTTTTTTTCGGCCTTATGGGAATTATAGGATGATAAAATAAGATCATAAGTTAGTTCTCTTAACCTTATCTGGGTAAATGCTGTTTTATAGTTGTTGCAAAGTTATAGCTACTAGTGAGAGTTTTGGCCTTGTACAAATCACAGGAGCATGTTGGGCTTTTTATGCTTTAATGAACTGTTTAACATTTGATCTTTGGTTGTAACCTGATGCTGTAAAGAGCAGCATCTTCTCTCCATGAAGTTCTGTCCTGTTCTGAGAGGAGAAATTAAGAGTTCCTCTAGGGTTTGTGTTTGTTGTTTTTTTTTTTTCACATGGCAAAGGGAAAG
>VWZY01006153.1:156475-167970 GCA_013399075.1 Chloroceryle aenea | reverse complement strand
GTTTTTTTTTTTTTTGGTGTTTTTTTGTGTTTGTTTGTTTGTTTTTGTTTTTGTTTTTGTTTTCTTTTTCCAAGTATTCATCTCAATATAATAAATGTTATAACTTAAGAAATTTGATTACTTATATGCATGGTATGAATGCATTTATAGCTGCCTGTAGTTACCCATCTATACAAAAATCCTAATTTTAATGCATGGGAGTTTAGACTTGTGCTCTAGAAAATTCCGTGTATCAAGTGTTTGCTATCTAAAGTGCAACTGGAGTGAATTTTTTTTTTTGAAATGCTAAATATAATGAAGTATAAAATAAAGTGCAATTAAGACATGTTAAAAGACAAATAAAAATAGAACTAAAATATACTCTTTGTAGTCTTAGTTATCTGTTTGGATTGCTGCATTATTTTAAGGTATTTAGTGTATTTCATATGGTCAACAGTTTCTGCTAAAAATTACTATACCTATTTTGTACAAAGTTGGTTTAAACAATATGTGGCAACTCTTGTATTTTCATTTTATTTAAATAATTTGCTAAGATATTTAGTGTTAATGATTTGCGGTTTTGTTAAAAAGAAGATACAAGACTAAAATAATTTTGTTGCTTTTAATTTCTTATCCTTTGCTGCCCTCTTCAGCTCAAATGATGTACAACTTTGGAGCAAGGTAAGAAGAGATAATGCTTGCAGTATATAGTAGATTTTGCAAAGAAATCTGGAATGAAATGGAAATTGTAAATTGGAAAGTCACTAATGAACAATTTATATGAATTAGGAGCAGCTTGTGAGGTGCAGGTTTTTTGTATTTTATTGCCATTTCTGTTGTGTGAGAGTGCTTATGTCATCTTCCTCTGTCCTTCCTTTTTTGCATTTAAAAAACTAAAAGGGGAGGATAAGGAGAGGAAAAAAAAGAGGATCTCCTATTACTTCCATTATGAAATTAATTTTGAAGGACAGTCAGTGGACTGAAGTAATGATGGTCTGAACAAGAAGTAGTAACTAGAGTTACTTCTGCTATTCTCCACAATGGAAGAAAGATAACATTTTGTTGTCTTTGCTAAATTTATGAGTAAATGTCTGTATTAACCTTCTTATATAAGAAATGCTAACTTGGGAAAGAAATAAATACTTAACATTAGAAATAATATCAGACTTTTTTTTTTTCCCCCTATAATCCTTCCCCTTTAGTATTCTGAGATTTGATTCAGAAGAACTATGTTGTCATGAGTTTCGGATTTTATTTTAGTTGTAGGTTGTTCTGTGTGTTGATTTGTCATAGGAGGACAAGGGCAAAAGGGCAGAAGAAAGCTGTAGTTCAACAGTGCACAACATCCATGGTGGTGTTAGAATGACAAGTGATAAATACCATATTCTGTTGCACATTTAGTATTTTCTGACTTTGTTTATCCATTTTCATTAACATCTGAATGTGAGGGTTCCTTTTCCATTTGTCACGACTTAAAACACAGCACTTGGACAATGGGAATGCATCTCCCTTTTCACTTCTTCGAGATTCTGTTTTAGAATCATGTCAGAGAAGGTAAAATTCTTGAAATAGTTAAAAACCCAGTTTTGAACTGAAGATTATGAAATTTTCTTAAAGGTCAAATGGAATTTTCAGCTGATGTGGTTTAGGTTAAAGTGTTTGTAGGTAGCATGTGGAGACTTGGGTAAATGCTTCTTTTCCTCTGATGAAGTATAATCTATGCATTCCTTCAGTTTCTATGACTGATGGAATGTGTGCTGAATTTTGTCAAATGCAATTAATTTTTATATATGCATATTTTGTCATTCAACATTGTACTTAGATCAGCTGTGCTAGTTATCTTGAATCTAGCAGAGCATGTAAATCATATTCTGCTATTTTCTGTATGTATTTGTTTCTTTCAAAAGGAATAATAATAGAAGCTTTATGGGCCAATTTCAGCCTTTTGATAAACTGGAACATAATTGTAGCATTTCCAGCAGTGACGCTAGTTAATATTTGCTTTGAGCAATGACTTACGATAGCTAACTTTCTGCAGAATGATACATAAACAGAATACTAGAGCGTCTGTCTTACTGCCATACCTCAGAAAGCATTTCTGTTTGCAATATATTTTAAAGAAAAACCTATTATTTACAAAAAACCCTCCTCTTTGTATTTCTTAGGGAATTACTGTGATGTGGCAAAGAATAATACTTTAACAGAGAAATGCTTTATTATTTTGAGAATTCAATTTCAGATACTATTTGTCCTTGCTTGCTTCTTTTGGCTGCAATGTACGATTATTCTGTCTTACCAGATAACAGAACTGTTGTACACGGATGAACGTTATTGCCTGACGCCTCCAGGACCAACTGGTAGAGTTTCAATTTCTATGATTGTAACTTATCCACAAATCCGTTCTTCTGTGTAATGATGGGTTTGAGGGATTACAGCAGTAAACACTGATTGCTTCTTTTTGAAAGTGAAATTTGAAAACATGTTGGGTAAAATCCTGATTCGAATAATCACAGCATATTTTGTGAGATCCATGAGATTTTTTTTTTAGAATTATAAACAAGAATTATAAACAATTATAAACAAGTCTTGCTGATAATGATTTCTTTATTTAAGTAATTCATAAATATCAGTGAATACGTTTAAAAAAAAAAATTAAAAAATACTGACTTTCAACCTAGTTTTACTTTTAGTAGCTATTCTGATTTTGTGAAGCAAAATGGTACTTAACATACCAAATCTTTTACTTTGAAACATGTTTACTTTTTTTATAATTTGGTTGGTTGTTTTTTTTGTTTGTTTGTGTGGGTTTTTTTGGTTGCTTGGTTTTGGTGGTTGATTGTTTGTTTGTTTTAAAACCAGGGTTGTATTCCCTCCTGTCAGGCCTAGAGGGGTAAGAGAGTATGGGAAAGCTAACCTTTGAGAAGATAGTAATTGATGTTCTTCCTGTTCTTGGCTACAGGATTCCATATATTCTTACACTTTGTAGAGATAAGTGACTTAGCACTATGTGCTTAATTCTGTTTCATTTGTTAATAGGAAAGTTCTTCAGTATTAGTTGATGTAATGGTAAAAATATTTTTTTATGTCTTTCTATTAATATTGCAATAGTTAATGTATCTTGGAAATGGGATATAATGAGTAAAATGTACAAAATAAATATGCAAAGTGTTAGAAATCTGTTTTTTCTTTTGAGCAATGACAAAATATTTGTGGCAACTATTTGGGGTAGCAGGCAGGAAAGGGGGGAAGGCCTTGGGCAGTACCATTTCTGTCACACAGTGGTGGAAAAAATAGATTGAAGTAAGATTCTGTACTGAAAAGCTGTCACTAGGTCTGAAAATAATTAATATTCCTTTCACTCACCAGTTAGATATGTGCTCCCAAACCACATAATCTCTATGCCTCAGTGATCATTGTTGCCATTTCAGAGCCTCTCATCAGGGTGACATCTCACACCAAAATGATTTCTTATAAATTAATCTTGATAACATGACAGTCTCGGTAATTTTAGTGGAATGCTTTCTCTTGTTTTTTTCCACAGAAGCTGTTGGCTATTTTCTTTATCACTTGATTGACAGCATGAGTGACTCAGAGGTACAGGCCAAGGAGGAGCGTTTGAGACAATACTTCCATCAGCTGAAGGAGATGGTACCATTTCATTTTTTGCTACATAATGCCTGTCCTGCCTGACATGTATCTATTAGATTTGAAATTGCTGCTTTTAAGTACAACCAGACCACTTCTCAATGACATGCAAGATCTGGAGACTTGAATTATGTCTGAGATAATTTCTGTTAGACAAATTTCAGTTTGGTTGTGTTTCAAAACTCATATAATTTTTTCCCCACCTCTTGGTACAGAATATAGTCATCCCTACAACCCTCTACAGCGGCATTTGCAGACTGCTGGACTCCCTTCAAGTTCCTGTATTAATTAAGGTCTGTGGTTCTATAGCAATTACTTTGAAGCTAAAAAATGGAGTATCTGTACTCTGTGAATATATTCTCCTTTACAAAATAAGTATCTCTATGCAGTGATAATATGTAAGCCTTTTAACCTTTCCATGATTTTTCCCTGTTGAGGCTGTTTCCATTTCATGTGTGGAAGGGATACGTTTAATAAGTCACTGTAATAGTGCTGCCGAATACAGCTTTTTTTTTTTTAACAGTACAATTATATAATTAACTTGGACATTTTTAACGTGGTATGCTTACTTAGTGATTGAACTTTTGGGGGGTGATTAGTGATATTTTTGTCTTGCTCCATTTTAGGATGTAAGTTTACTTAAAAAATCCCTGTCTGCAGGCAGCATTCCACAAGTAAGTAAATCTACAGATAGCTATGCTTGTTCTTACTTGAATAATAATGTTTGGATACGGGTTTTAAAGGAAGTGTAATCACTAGCTTTTCAGATCATGGAAGTATATTAATGTTATTTAAATCTACCATTTGAAGTTCAGAGGTTACTTTCCAGAGTAAGAGTAAAGGCTGTCTGCATTTTCATACAGATCTGATACTTGACCTTGGAGTTGGCCTAAGTTTCATGCCTCAGTTTCCCTGTCTGGTAAATAGTTTTTTGAAAGTTCTAGTTAGTTAACAGTCATGCTGTGAGGCTTAATTCATGCTTGTAAATTACAGTGATCCATTTGAGTGGCAGGAACCATATAAATCCATACTGCTTCTAATGGTGGTGTGTGTCACGTCTTTACATCTCTGATCTGAGCAGAGTGAAGATGGAAAAAGAAACAGGTTTATATTCCCTACTTCCCTGAACACAGAAATCTGAGTGGAGGAGAAATAGTAATGTTGACCTTTGTAGATATGCTACTTAACACTTTTTTTTTTTACTGTATTCTGACTCAAATCTTCAATTAGTATGTACTATTTAAACAGATAAAAGCACCTTAAATGATTAAAAAAATTTCTTATAGTATGAAAGAAGAGGATTATTTTGTCTGTCTTCTATTAAAGTGATCCGACAAGTTGTTCAGGGAAGGATGTTTTTGCAATTGACATTCTTTCTTGCGTCCATTTAGAGTGCCAAATCTGACGTTTCTGCTTTGGAGAAGAAACTAGAAAAGCGAAAAGCTGAAAACCAGCCTATTACAGATGTCTTGAAACAACTCATATATGCTCTTTGTGAAGAAGAGGTATCTTAAGCAATGCAGAGATAATTGAAAACACATAGCTATATTTTTAAAAGGACATAAATGACTGTATTATGGAAAGACACAGTTAAGGGAAGACAAGTGCAGTGCTTGAGGTTTCATGGTTTGATGCTTATAAATCAAACATAAGTGCAAAAAGCAATTAAATCAAAAGGTTAACTAATTTCAGCAACACCTTGAATGGCATGTTTTGGGGTTGCTGAAGTTTGTTTACAATAATCTGCAAAGTGAATGATAGTAACAGCTGTGATAGGTTTATCATACATGCCAAATGTCCTTTCAAGCCATGGCTCCGGTCTCTTATATCTAGATTGTCAAGCAACTGATACATGCACTAGTCATTTGCAATTCAAATATTACTGGGTTGTTAATGCAGGGATTGAAATTCCATTTTCCTGCAGGAGGAAAGCTCTTCTGAGATAAAGGGTCTCTTGCCTTCATTCGGCAGGCGTCCAGCTGTAGTTTACATTCATTTAGTGTGTGTCTGTAATTTGTGGGGTATCACCACAGTTTTATTCAGTTTCTTGTTCAGTATGATCCTGTCTATAAAGCTGTATATATAGGAACAGTAACACTCATGCAGATGATAGCACAATATTCTCTGTTGCTAAGAGTACAATTTAGAAAGAGTGATTCTCAGCTGTCTGTCTCTACAATTTTGCATATGAAATAAGACTAGAAGCAAACACCATTGTAAGTTCAAAATGGTCAAATATATGAATAGAAATGTATAAAAAAACATAAGCTTTCTATGGGAACATTAAGTAGTTTCTTATTCTTTAGAAAGTAATTTTGTTCTGTGTTTTGCAGCGTACCAGGTAAAAATTGTTAGGAATTCCAAATAAGAATGAACTATTTTAGAATTTGGGTTAATCATGTTTATGTTGTCTGTCTGAATTAAAAAAAAAAAAGTCTTACTTTAAAACATGCTACAAATATAAATGTAAAGCAAGAAAACTTATTTAGAAATCTACTTTCAAGTTAGTCTAAAAGGTGTTTTAGAAAGATACTAATATCTGCAAAATAACTTTCACTCTTAAAATTTGCTAAAACATTAAAGCACTGTGTTTTCTAATGTAATCTTATGGTACTAAAAGCACTAAAGCAGTTGTAAAACTGCACACTAAACATATAAGAATCATGTCATATTGACTTTTCCTCTAGTTCACATCTTTGCTTTGTTCCTTTTTTTAGAATATGCAAAAAGCCCTTGAAGTGAAAGCCAAATACGAACCGGACATGGTTGTCGGTGGCTATGCAGCCTTAATAAATTTGTGCTGTCGACATGATAATGTAGAAGAGGCAATGAACCTGAAAGAAAAAGTGTAAGTACACCGGCACTGAAACATGTCGCAGAGATTTATGCTGATACACAGACCTTGTTGAATTAAGTAGGTTGAGTATTAACCCCATCATCCATTTTTAATTAATTTTCCCCACCAATGTATGTGCATTTAAAACAGTCATGGGTGTGGGGTTTTTCTGAAATGAAAAATTTGCTTTGTATAATTGAACATCAGAAGCAGCTACTTTGTATGGTCGGTAATTACCTTATTTGTTTTGTTTTGTTTGTTTTTAAAGGGCAAATTTCTATGTAGAATCTGTTTTGGTTTTATTTTAAATGTATGTAGTATCTACACTGAAGTTTGTCTTAAATTAAGGGGAAAATAAAAAGTACCTGTATTGTGTGTCAGCAAGCACCTAGAATCTATTTAGAATGTGCTGTACCTGAATTGTCTTGAGAATAGCAATGTTGAGTAACTATTTTAAGACTGTCAACAAGCGTTCTGCTTCGTTTTCAGAGCTTTATATTTTGGCTGTGAAAATTAGCTCCCAGCTAAACATGCTATGAATGACTTATCCCAGGTCAAATTCTTGCAGATCATCTTTCTATGTGCCCCTTCTCTTTTTCCTGTGAAAGGTGCCTTTCAGTCTGATGCTACAGTGAATGAAGAAGTTATGTGTTACTTTCAGGTTCTCTCATATGTACTCACAAAGTGTTTGCTTTGGTTTTACAGTAAGTTAGCAGGCAGGTGCTCGTTACACTTTGCTAGTGTTTGAAATTATGTGAAATGACTGAGCTATGAAGATCAAGAAATTATCTACTCTGCAAATAACAGTAGCATATTGGTTTGGGCTGTACTGCCACTACTCTCACACAGTCCCTGTAGTTGAGCTTGCATGAAGTAAAATTGAGTCTTCTAGTGGAGCTTCACATCAGTGGCATGTTTTAACTGATCTGCCTCAACAGAGAAAGGAATTAATTTTAAAACATGAAAAAGATAACAAATGTGTAGCAGAAACTCCAAACCAAAAGCTTTTAACTTGTTACTAAAGGCAAATAGTTTCATATTCTATACCAAAATAATGTAGCTCTGTTTGGGCCATGTGGACTGAGTTTTCTTCCCAGGCTTTATGCAATAACTACCAAATAATTAATTACACCATTTGGCTCTAGAATGTAACTTCTGGGAGTGAGAAGGTGTGTGGATAATATATTTAAATCACATTGTAATGGTGCATCTTTTAAAGTCTATCATACTTTTCCTTTAATACTTATTATAGATTTTAGCTCTTAATACTCTTATTTTGTTATGTAGTTTTAAAAATAAATCTTTAAGCTGAATCTATAAAATGTGAACTTCTGTTGATATAATTCTGAATGTTTTAATTTTTAGCTTCCCTAAGGATTCACCTGTTGCTCTTGACACTGGAAAGTACATAGCACTGATAGAAGTCTTAGGGAGGCATGGTAGACTGGAAGGTAATCCATTTGCTTTCATTGTGTGTTTCTCCTATATAATAAAGGTATCTTGCCTCAAGAATAAAAATGCGAGTTGATATTAATGGTATATCATGTCCTGAAAAGTGCTTGAACATTTTGCATACAAATTTGCATGTGAATTCAACCAGAGATGCTTGGACAGTGCAGGCCATTAGTTTTAATGGATTGGCAAGCTTGTCATTTACATTTGCACAGCTCAGTGCTTTTTGCATTTCTGCAGCTAGTTTTTATTAGCATTGCTGTTTGGATTGAGTTTGAAGATCATGACTTATGGCACAAATTGCGTATGTGCCTAGACTAATGGCTTTGTTTTTGCTTAAGAAGGTCTGAAGGCTGAACATAAAACCTATAAACATAACCTTCTCAAGAGCCAAGTACTGCAAAAAATCGTTTAACTTTATAAAAAGTATATATTGTTCTTGTAGTGCCTTTTATGTGTTTCTATTGAATTTTAGAGTCAGTCTGTCAAACTACCTCAAAATTTTGGCTTTTAATGAATCTTCTGCACACTGCCTATTTTGTATTTCTAGATGTTTGCTTTAAGCTGTTAGCTCCTTAATTTCTGAAATTTAGTCTAATATCGTTCTGTAATTTATGTGATTTGGTTGATCTTTAAAAGAGCTCTAAACTGTGATCAACTTTAAAAGGTGATTCTGAATATCAAGTTTTATGATTTTGTAGAAGACTTAACACCATAAAAGCATGGTTCAAGCCTAGACAGAAAATGTTACGGTTTTCTATAACCCTCTATACCATACAGTAACATAAAGAATCTAATGTAATTTTGTTCTTGTAAGATCTTTCTTGAAATTTGTTCTAGACTCTAAGTGAACTGTTGTAAAAAGAAAAAACCAAAGCTGATATTTTCCAAACCATAATGAATCGGATCATGACCACCTCTACATTAAAGCAGTTTGGAAAGATTAGCTTGCTTTTAAGAGCATAAATATCCCTCAGAAAATAAAACAATTAATAAATCTAGCCAAATGTAAAATGGTCAAAACATTCTGCCTATGCAATAATTAAGAACATTATAAAAATGCACTTATTCCATATACAAAAATGTTTGTTTCTGCCTTGCTAATGAAGCTTAATGAACCTAATGTTTTAACATGCAGTCTGTTAGAAAGCTTTCATTGGCTCTCCCTGGCTAATTAGTATCGACACAGCAAACAGGCCCTATCGGTATCAGACCATTAGTCTGGCTGTATATACAGTGTAAACATATCTTTATTATCTGGCCTCGTGACAAGCCATCTGCTGAAGAAACAATGGAGTGATTTAGCAGATGTTAGCATTGAACGATAAAAGCATCCATTTAGTAGAATCTTGCAGCTATAGGGCAGACTATACAGGGTTATGTGGTGCAAAGTGGGCACACAGTTCCTATCTATAATTTGTAGTCAAAGTTGCAGCAAAATGATAAAACCATGCTATTGTGGATTTATAATTGTAGTCTCGTGTAGAAATGCAAGTAGTAATTAACTTGAAATCGGCATTATACGCCAGAATTTACATTCCTGCTGGGTTTGAAATGCTGTTTTAATAGCAGTTTGTTTTCCCTACATGAAATTACCTAAGGGTCTTTTGTGTTGTTTCATTGTAGATGCTATTAACATTCTAACGGAGATGAAAGAGAAGGATGTTCCTATCTCAGACAGAACAGTTGCATCTTTTTTCCGTATTCTTAATGCCGCTGCCATCCGAGGTGAAGTTGAAACGGTGAATCGATTACATGAGAGCATTGTGAACCTGGGGTTGGCAGAAACCGCTGTCCTTCATTCCCCTCTGATTACAGTTCACCTTGAAAAGTAAGCTGTGTTTTTCCTTCAGATGAAACAAAATATTAAAAATATGGTATTTGTGTATGGAATGCACAGGTCATACAACAGCTGTGCTTGCATGCTTGAAAGTGCTCATGTAAACATGCACATATGTAATGCTTCAGCATTCTAGGAACAGGAATGAAAGAGTAAGCTTTCTTAAGTTAGGTGAGTCTATTTTCATCACTTACACAACACAGTCTCTGGGAACAACAGCTGTGTTTTATGGATGCATCAGGGATGAAGTGCCTGTATATTAGAATATGCTTATGAATTAGTTGATTCTAAAGTCTGTTTGACAGGATAGCTATTCAGAGCATGATAGGTACATTCTCAGCTCTTGTGGTTAAGTAGTATGTGTTTTCCCATCAAAACAGCATTATTCTTCTGTGCCATCGAGTAGATCTCGGGTGAGTTGAAGGCCAGTTGTTGAGCACTGAAATATTTTTAATTTATGTAATTCAAATAATTTGATGTTACTGCCAATAGACGGCTATGTTTGTGAATTTAAAATTCAAAGCAGTGTCTGATTTGTTTATTTTGATATTTCCTCCCCCCCATACTTTTAATACCATTTAATAGCAAAAAGAAAGTTCATGCATTCATTCTGTCAGGAAGTATCTGTATTTCCATGTGTCATGTTCTTTTGCATAAATTTTCAGTATGAGGTGTAGGATGTTTGAATTAATGTGTGTATGAACTATAAAAAAAATTTCTTATTTCAATTGAGCCAAGAGTCTCTTTTCACTTACTTTACCATATGCACAATCCTTTATTATTATTTTTTTTTCTTTTATGTCATTTCTGTAGTTACTGGATTTTAGTCTCATGCAACTAGAGTGATTGATCAGTTCATGCAGTTGCCAAGCTGGTAACTCATGGATAAGAAAGATTCTTGGTTTAAGTATACTACCTATAAAGTAAATTAATTTTTCATAGTGTCATGTAAGTCAGCTTTAAAGGTGCATATTAATATTTCTGTTAACAAGTAGATTTTTTTTAAGTTTTAAGTGTTCAGGGTGTGCAAGGTCTGTATAATGTTTCCGGTATGAAAAAGACGTAACTTTTAGTAGATGAATATACATTCTGTTCTACAAATAGTATTTTAGTGTAGTCATCAACAGTTAAGAATACAGTGTACATTGTTTCAGTCAGTGGCACTGCCTTGGTTACATCACAAGACATAATTTAACTGCAATCATATGTACCTAATGTGTCAGAAAAATATCTGATATGCTTTGCAGTGTGCAGTTAGAGCAGCTGCATTTTACATAATTGCTTCATGCACATTGACATGCAAGTTATACATGGTGCTACCTGGGTTCTTTTCACTTCTGAAGTAGTATATGATGATCTAAATAAGGATATGAACACGTGTAAATGCAAAGAGGGAAAGGAGAGAGTTAGTTTGGTCTGATTCCATATTCACTTGGATTTTAAGTGTTTGGTAAGACTTTCTAACCATTGTTTTTTTTCTTTTTAATAAAGAGAGTTTGGAGTTTTTAAAGGAGATAGTCATTTTATACTGAGGGATTGTGTGGTGACAGGCAGACACCTGTATAACTCTTCATATATTTCATATATATAGAAATGGAATACAAAGTAAGCTTATCTCTTGTGGTTTTTTAGTTATCTTGTGGGTGGAGAGACTTGCTTCCTCTCCGGTGTTAGACAGAAGGGGGAGGTTTTTTCCACATAATTCACTTGGGAGGAATAACTGAATGTCACTGTTTTGTTTTT
>VWZY01006153.1:132361-147548 GCA_013399075.1 Chloroceryle aenea | reverse complement strand
AATCCATCACCTTAGGTTCATTTTCAGAATGCCAGTATTACTGATCAAAATGAATTCTTCTGTGCTTTACTGTTAAATTTTTGAAAAGATTAGAATAATAGTATATAGCAGTCTAGACAGTTCTTTCTTTGAAAAAGCAAAACTCGTGTTGCACAAGAAATTCAGTGTAAGGAGAGGAAATCTGAATTTGGCTTGTTTTAACAGTAATAATTTGTTCAATTTCTCAATAATGAAGTTGCTTCAAAAATGCAAAATCATTATTTCATCTCAGTTTTATTATGACATTCAACTGCTGCTAAGTAATTTAAAATATTTTTTTCCTTTGCCTACTTCCACCACCCTTTATTTGATAATCCTCATGAAATCTAAAATGCATTCTTACTGACTGTTGGACTACTTACTACATTTGTGCGACGTGGCTTGTTATAATGTCGGTTCAAATCTTCCCCTTCAAAGAATGACTTCATATATTGTTTAACCAGTGTTTCATGGTTGTCCTGTGTTGGGTTTAGTTTGTGGTTTTATTTTTTGTAGAGAGGGTTGTAATCCTTTGAAAAAAGGATGATTTACTTCTGTTAGTTGCAGAGTATAAAACGTTAATTTGTATTTTTTCAGTTGGAGATCTGATTGTCCTTATGGCTGCTTTCTCTTTTGCATTTTAACTCTGTATACTTGAAGGTGTTAATTCTTTATTCAGGGTAAAATTCAGCAGAGGACTGAGATAACAAAGATGGAAATATTGTACTTGTTACTGGTACTTAATGCTCAAAGGCTTCTGAATAAGTGCATTTAAGGAAGTCAGCATCTTGCACATTAATTTACTATTTCGATGGATATATACTAGTGCCATGGCTTTGACATGGATAGGCCAGCATAAAATACATTTTGGTCCCTTCATATATTGTTGAATTAATTGCAAAAAATAATTTTTTATTGCAGAAAATATAAATTGGATTCTGATCTTTATGTAGAATGGAAAAATGCTAGCCTTTCAGTTGTGATGAAATGGAAATCAACAGCTTTATTGCTAGTTTAAAGTGTAAAGCAAGTATAAAGCAATCTAAAGAGCAGTTGTCATCTTAGTTAACTGTGGAGATCTATACTGAATTAGAAATGCTGTGGAAAAATTTTCAAGAGTTTAAAAATTGAAAATGTTTAAACAGAGACACATGGAGTTAATATGTGTGTAATATTAAATACCATGTTTTTAAAGAAAAATAGAACTCTTAAATACAAACTGAAATTTCAATGGAATTGGGATTTTGATGCAGTAGTATGCAGCAGAACTTAAGAATTTTGCCTCAAGTATTAAGTGCATCTAATGATGAAGAGCATTCACACCTTTGGTTAATTTATAGTGAACTGTGGTCATGCAACTAAATATTATACAGCCAAGAGTTTTGTTTTCATTTCTGTAGCTGTCAAGCATGCATAGTATTTGTTTGTAAGAAAACTTTAGCTGTTATTTAAAAACAACCATAGTATATGGGGAAAATACACTCTTAGATTATAGACTGATGAAAGAACTTTCCTTGAAAACTTCAAGATTGAAGTGGATTCAGCATACATTACTGATTGAAATGTTTAATTGGTTTTATTCTTGTTTTGTTTCATTCCACAAGGGATGACATGCCTGCAGCTCTGGAAGCTTTAATCAACTGTTATAAGAAGTATGGTAAAATTCTTCAGCTTCATAACATCTACTGTAGACTTATAGAAAAAGGAGATGCCGATCTTCTGCAAAAGGGTTAGTTGCATGTCGTCAAATGCTGTCGGGTTATATGGATTGTTTTCTAGAGACTTTTTTTCCTAGAGTTTTTTAAAAACATATTTCAATTTAAAGGAAAAAAGCAATGTTTGCAATTGTAACTTCAAAATGCTTAAATGATGCCTACGTTCTTCAGACTGAGAATTGACATTAATTGTAAATGTAGATGAATCCTAATGCTTGGATAGTTCAGCACTGAACTCTCAAAGATTAGTGCTAATGCTTGTTCTAGCTATGTATATTACTATTAAGAACCAATAGTAACAAAACACAATAGTAAAACACATCTGATTTTCAAGGAGTTATGCAGTTAAGAAATCATGTATCTTTGCTCTCTACAAGTAGAGAATGCCAGTACATAGTCCATTTTGTTGAATGTAATAAAAAATATAATGCATAAACAGAAAAACAAATCAAATATGCTCAACCTCAAAGCTTCAACAAATTGTGTAATATGTTGTAATCATTCAGTATGTTTCAAAATTTATCTCCTTATAACTTAATCTTGGGAGTTTTGTGATGGTTGGAAAATATTAGTATTAAGAATATCTGATGTATGTACTAAAACGCTTCAATATACTTAGTAAATTAATGAGTTTTACTCTCTTTAGTTTCAGATTTTATAAGCAGAGAGTATGGTGACATGATGGCTCTTTATGATCTCTTCTTCGCCTTCTTGGAAACAGGAAAATACAAGGAAGCCAGGAAGGTCATTGAGGTGGGATTTTAACTGTAGTACTCTAATCGTGCAGCTATTTAGACTCTTAATTAGAAACATTTAAAGTTTTTAACCTTTAATTAGTCTTGTTCTGATTTGTGTTAATAGAATTGAATCCCAGTAATAATAATAATAAAAAACCTCGACCAGCTTTATTTTGTATAATTACAGTTCAGAAGAGAGACAGTCTTGTATATTGAAATGGTTTCCTCACTTTTTCAAATTTGCTGTTATATATCAAAATGATATTTGCATATTAAATATCGGATTGTGGAACAATTAAATTAAACTGGCATTCCTGGGTGTAAAGTTGCTAATCCTCTTTACGAAAGAATTCTTTGTTCTTAAAAGCACTGGAATTTAATTTGCTGCAGACCATGCTCAGATTTATTTGTAATGCTTGTCTACAAGTTAATCAGCCAAACAAGCGCTGTCTGCTACTGTTTGGCATTTAATTTAGCATTTCTTCTCTCTCTCTCTCTCTCTCTTTCTCTTTTTCAGGATAGTAAGAAGCTTATAGGAAGTGGTAGGTGACAAACTTGGTCTATTTAGGATTAGTATATTTTATCTAGACTTGATTGAAATTGTGCTTACTGAAATTGATAAGTCAAAGGGGCAGCTGCAGAGTCTGCCCAGATTGTGATTATTTCTCTCCATAACATGGTTATACGTTTTTAAAATGCTACATAAGTTTTTGGTTAATGTGCGAGAGGAGGCATCTTGCAGAATAAGTAATACTTTATCCTCATTTTTTTGTTAGGCACATAAACAACTCTGTAACCTCATTTTTGGTTTGTTTGGGGTTTTTTTGTTTGTTTTTTTTCCTTCCTCAGACAAAGTATGCCTTTTTCCTAATTCCCCCTAGAATATTTAAAATTCCAGTTATACCTACTTGGATTGTCTAATAGAATGCTTGCATTTAAAAAAATCTGAACTGAAGATCTTGTTTGCCCATGGTGGAACAACACTGTCCTGCTGTGAGGTGTGTGGAAATTGTGAAGCACAATGTTGAAGCATTGCTATTTTTCTTTTGATATCTCAGTCTTGTAATACAGAAGAATAGAAATATCAGTATCTGACAGAAGATGACACTGAGGAGTTGAGTAATTAAAGCTTATGGGAGGTAAAATAGTGAAATATGAGATTTGGAAGTAAAATTAAAGCTAAATAAGTAAAGGTGGTACTTGGTGTCATTTAGCAGCTGTTTATTCGATACTGGCATTTGATTTCTCAAAACTTATATTGGTGGCTACAGTTCAGTCATGAGTGGGATAGTAAGCAAATTATCAAATTGTTTGGGGTCATCTTCTTAACAGGTGCCAATTTACTTCTGCAGATAGTCGGTATTTGGTGATTGATCATAAATAATTAGTAACCACAAACAGGCAGTTACGTGTAAACCTGAACACCTGATATCTGGAAACTAAATGGAAGCTGTCCTGGATTTCTATGCTATTTAAAGCAGGTTTTCTTGCTCCTGCCTATTTTCCATGAAGTATGAATTAGAGTTTTGCATATGCTGTTGAGAAAAAGAGGTTTTAAATTCCAGAACTTTTAGGAGTATAGGTGTTTAGCTAGGAGTAGTATGTATCTACTTTATTAGTGGACAAAAATTGATATTTGGCTAAAGAAGAAAATGGGTTTTATTGTTTTAAACCATTAACAAGTTACTATTTGCTTTTTTGTTTGTTGGGAAGTTGAAGCCTTGATCAATATAATGTGGAAGATGGAGTACAAGGTTTATGTGTATACTTTAGTGGTTTTTTTCAAATAAATTACTTCTTGGTCATCTTAGATGGTTTCTTCATTTTCCTTTCTTGTGACATAATACTCAGTGAAGGTAATCAACTGGTGCTACTTTCTCATTTTGGCCGCTGTTGTATACTAGACATAGATTACCTTTCAGCATTTACTTTTATCATGTATTGCTGATATGGCAGTCAATTGATTTTAGTGATAGCATTTCTTTTGAAAGTACCCATAGAGTTAAGAATGAGTATCTGAAAGGGTAGTAATGAAGCTGGAAATGTTTCCTTACGAGCTAAGGAAGTGAAGACCCTGGAGGATATGGCCATTTAAATGGCCAGTTGTTGACTGCCACTTGATTAACCTGATCGAACTGATCGTTAAAAGCTGGATTGATATGTAGATCATCCAGAAGAGTGGGAATGAAAAAGGCAAATGTTTTACTTGCATGATAGTTGAATATTTCTAGGCTCTCCTTTTTTCATTCATTTATTATTCATGCTGAATGTATTTATCAAATACTATCTGAACCTGTCTGTAATTAACCCCATGTCCATGCTTGTCTCTTTCTGATAGTTGCATGACTTACGTATCATGGAGTGTTGTAACAGTCCTCAGCAGAGCTTTAAGCAAGTCCTCCTATAAATCTGCTTAGCAAAAGCCTAAACCATGTTTTCATGAAGTAAAAATGAAAACACTACACCCATGACTAAAGTATGCAAAATTTTAAGCTAGTCTTAAATCAATTTATGCACTGTATTGTTGAAGTCATTACACTTTAAAATGTATTTCATTGGACAGAAAAGTACTTCTGGGAAAAAAAAAAAGCAGAACAAGCACCACATTAAAAAAGTGTGTCAGGTCACTGGAATTTTTAGTTACCTGACGGACTCTGATAGAAACTAGGAGTTGATAGAGATCTTCAGCCATCTTTTGTTGTTTGACAGGTACTTCTGGAAATCTTTCTAGATCAAATCACATCAGTTATTAAATTAGAATGTCCCTTCAATGAAAGTAAAAGCTCTTGTTTCTGCCCTGTTTGTAGTTTTACTGGAAATGAAGGCTGAAAGAGGATTACTATATTTGGGGTATGGGAAAAGATCTCAGAACTATATGGCAAATTTTTCAGGCCAAGGCCAACCTGTGGAAGTTTGCTATGACTAGAGGAACCTCCCTTGAAAATGGCAGTGCGTAGTGCATGGCTTCGTAATTCTTTTAACCAGATTTTAATCACTTCTGATACTTTCTTCCTCTTTTGCACTCATACTTAATATATTACTTATTTAATAGCTAAATATATCTCACATATGTCAAGACATTTATGTGAAGAATTGAGGGACAAACGTTTGTGAAATATTTTAATTAAATTTATTCAGATGTGAATAAATGCAAGAGAAGACATTTGCAGTTAAAATTCAAGACCTGACAAAAGAACTGTTTTAGGTGATTTTAGTGTACAGCAATATATCTATAAACAGATGTCAAGTTAATTCAGGAGGTAAATAGATTCAAGCAAAGAATTGTGACATCCACTGTCAGCAGACCTCAAGATACCAGTTGCCATTGGATTTAATCTACCATAAAAACAATGAGAATATTTCTACTTGATATTGAGAGATTACAATCTTCTTTCATCCAGATTGCCTTTTTTTTTTTTTTAAGAGTCTGCATCATAAAATTGAGTCTTGATGATTTTATGCTGGAGATAAACTATGGGGAGAAGATGCTTTCTTGATTTGTGACAGCAGGATTTAGGCAGCATTATGTGCAAGTTAATGATCATTGTATCTAGTGTCTGAATTTACCTACAAAGATTTATTTTTTTGTCCTGTTAAGAAAAGATTGGCGGTGATTAGAACAAAATTTAAATGCTTATGAATGTGGAATGCAAATTATATTAGATAATGGTGATCTGAGACCAAGGAGTAGTTTGTAGGGGGTGTAATAGCTTTTATTAGAGCAACTGAATACAGCTGAGAGGAAGGGGAAAGGCTGAAGAGCTTTTAGGCACACAAGCCCTATAATTACAAGAAAAGATTATTTTTTTTCTTATGATTGAGTTGTATTAGTCTAATAAAAGCATTACTTCTCCTTATGAAACTGGACTCTGATACAGCTATTAGTTAAGTTGGATTTTGCATCCTTACTTCTGTGTATGTGGGTTATCAAGCACTGGAACAGGCTGCTCAGGGAAGTGGTTGAATCACCACCCTGAATGTGTTCTAAAGTTGTTTAGATAGGGTGCTTAGGGACATGGTTTAGCAGTGGACTTGGTGTAGAGTTAGGTTGATGGTTAGACTCTATAATCTTTGAAGGTCTTTCCCAGCCTAAATGATTCCCTGATTCTAGGTGAGATAATAAAAAGAAAAGGTGCTTACTAGTTCAGTGCATGTTATTGAGATGTTCTTAAGTACTGCTTTCCTAAAAGAAAGTAAAGGAATATGTTTCAAATAAGTGAACTTGGTAAAAGAGGTGACTACTGAACATTCCTGAAAAGCAAAAGGGTAATGTGCTTGGTATGTGGGACTATGGCAAGATCTGTGCATCCTTTCTTAACTCCATCTTTGTGTTAGATGGAAAATACTACTGAGTTTCATTATGCTTTTTTCATTCGTCACACAACATAAAACCACATTACAATGGATATTTTTGCTCTGTTTTAAGTCTAGGTAATCCTTGAGAACTTCGTCTTGAACAGGGCTTTTGCATATTTTTGATGTCACTTTTCCTTCCTATGTGTGTGTGAATTTCTCTCAATGAGTTTTTACACTAATACTTTATTGCAATATTTATCTTGCTGTTAAACATAGGAGTATTTCAATAGTGCTTAAATGCACATCAGTGTCATTTGTCACAAGTAATACTAAAATGATATGGCTCTTCCTTATTTTCAGTTTGGTATTTTTGGAAAATAAATAACTTTCTTTACACTTTTCTCAATGTCTTCCTAACATAAAGCAGCATATATTCCTGTTTCAATTGAAATAAATAAAATCACGAGTACTCAACATATACTAAATGTGTTGGTAAAGTCAGTGAACTATGTAACTGATAAGAGCTTTGAGGCAAATACGTACTTCAGGAGAAAAATAATAAACCAATAGTAAAAACTTTCCCAATGGAGACTGTGAGCTTTATAATCTCTTATTATGAACTACTGCTGCTTTTAATGTAAAAACTTACCTAGTGGAAGTACGCTGGTTGCTGCCTTGAGTGATTGTAGGATAGGCATAAAAGAGACCATGAGTTGAATTCTAATCACTCCCAACAGGAGAGTTAGAGAGGATAAATACATGTATGTGTGTCTCTTTGTCTTCAATTAAGTATCTGGTAGTGCAAATAAAATATTAAATACACCACTGAGTAGGTTTTGAAGGCATAATTTGCAGTGGAGCAACTCGTAATTTTCAAAACTCCAGTGCTGCATTAGACTACCTGCTCTCCTTATCAAACATGAAAAGTAGTTATAATGAAGGTACAGATTTAGTTGTATTCAAGCTTCTATACAGTTACCTCTTACCCAAAAGTTTCAGATGAGAAATTAATCACTATCATGGAGGTTGGTGTGTGTGGTGATACTTCTGGGCAAAATTGCATACAAAAAGCAAAAGCAATTGCTTTTTTTTTATTTTTATTGGAGGAAACCCATCTTGGTTCTGAGTGGTTTGCAAGTTTTTCATTTGTTTAGAAAGAACAAAGTAAATGAGGTGGAAAATGAACTTGTAGTAGTATTACTTCCATTGCCTGCCATGTACAGATGTAGCTCTAGTGTCAGCCGAGTAGTACAGTAACTTAACAAAAAGCTGAGCTAGAGAGAAGTAATATGTTTTATTAGATAGCTGATAAGATTGCAACGGAAAGATACATTTTGCACAGATTATTTTAGATCCCTCCATTTTTAAAACTTCATCTTTTATAAACTTCTAGACTATTATGTAAAAGTGTTCAGAGGCAGTAATCAAAATAGTCTTCTGTGTTTCCTCAATATCCCACTATGATACTTCACTTATGCTATACAAGTTGTAATGTGAGAAATACAGCAAAGTGGTATATTTCTTTTGCACATGTGGACACAGATGTAAGATTATTTAAAAAAAAAAAAGTAATTTGTTTAATCAGTATTTTTTTAAAAAAACAATGCAGTGATATTTGAAGATAAAGGAATATTTAATAAGAGGCAAAAAATATAACAGAAATGTAAGGTAATTGTAACCATCTCATCTGTCAACTAGAATTCATTATCTGCCTAAACACAGAAACTTTCTATCTTCATAATCTTTTAACTTTCTGATGAAGTAGTACATCTACTACTTAGTAGAAGTGGGGACTTCTGCCAAGGGTTTTAACACAGGGGAACATTCAAGCATAACACAGAGTGCTTATGTTATGAAAAACTTTGTTCAGGTAAGCCACCATAAAATATCCCAGGCTTCATTAAAGCTGCATGGAATTTGTGAAATTTTCATAGACGTTTTTTAGAATCGACAAAAATTTTGTCTTTAAGAACTTACCATCAAATGTTCTTTTTTCACTGATGCTTATGTTCGAGAGAGCTGTTAGAAATGACATATATCAGTTCTTATAGCTGTCTGTTCAAGGCTGTCTGTCTGGAGGAGTAACGCATTTTCTTTCAAGACATTGCTTTGGCATCTAAATCTCAGTAGCTGGTTCTGGTACTGGTAACATAAGTCTGTTATGGCTGTTGATGTAACTCATCATGAAACGTTCTTCTTCCTTTAGCAGCATTAGCTGTCTCTTATTATTACTGGCTTTTTTAGCTGCAAAAAGAGGAGTGAATGGATCTCGCTGTCCAAAAAAATGCCATCAAAAAGTGCAGCTTGGATGGCTTTTATAAAACTTGACTGTCTCTATCTAGTATGTTTTGATCAGTGGTTGCAGTAGAACTGTTCCCTAAGAAAAGAAGAAAACTAAAGGTTTTGGAAGAAAACATAAAACACTTAAGGAGGGAAGAGTTAAACTCCAATGGTTAGTATAGGTGTGTTATTCACAGTAATTTATACTGTGAAAGGCTAGAATAACTTGTCCAGGACATGTAACAATTATTTAGCCAAACAGTGCACAGTAGTAGTTTGTGAAAGTGCAGTGTTGGAAGGTTTAGAACAAAAGTCATCCATCTTGTGTCATGCATACACCAAATGGAAAATACTTCTGCTGTGTTTTAAATACTTATGCATCCTAAGCCAGCTATAGTAAAAGTGGTGCTGTTTGGGGACATCCTCCACTCTTAGTTTTCTGAAAGTTTCTGGTCTGTATGTGCTTTTTCTGGTTTGTCTTTTTAAGTTTTTTTGTTTAAAGAGAGAAAGGTTGCTTTAGTCAAGTAGAAAGAAGAAAATGAGTATTTTCCACCTGTCTTCTGTAAATTACCTCTTAAAAGATTTTTTTAAAAGTAAAAGTAGTATTGGACTAATAGCTGTAACAGTTACAGAACACAAATGTAAACAAAACTTGAATATTTATAAAAATCTTGGAAAATATTGAATAGATTAATCTCTGACAGGTCAGTATTTTCCTAGACAATCTGTTATCTCTCAGCTGTAATAGGTAGAAATTAGGTCAAATAAAAATGTTAGTACAGAAAAAATTTTCTGGTCGTTGGAGCTCTTCAGTCATCTGTCTGAATAGACTGGTACTGGAAAAGAGGAAATACTTTCATTGTGTTAGGATTGTTGCATTCACTTGATTTTTGAGTGGTGCTTGGCAAGAATTCTTCTAAAGATATAGCTTATTTTTTCTCCTCCTGGTTAGTTTTCCATGGCGTGTGTAAAGGTACAGAATCAGCAAGTAAATGAGCATAGGGTTGTATGTTGAACCTCAGAAAGATAGTAACAAGTGTGATCAGAATTATGGAATGGAGATATGACTAAATGAGTTTTGCTCACTTCTGTTTCTCTTCTGGAGAAGAAAGAGTGAAACAGGAAATTAGTTATATACACTTAAGAAATTAATACAAAAGGTAAAGATAAAGAAAAATCAATTACACATTGTCTTACAATACAAAAAGTAGGGGCTTCAAATAAAGTTAGTAGAAGCTAGGCTGAAATCAAGAAGTGGTAGTATTTTGATTGTTTTCCACGAGACGAGTTGAGGCAATCTTTTGTCAAGAGGTCTTATGAATGATAAATCATAACAGGGTTCCAGGGGCAACCAGAAAATCTCAGTGAAATCATTTACCCACTGAACTTCAAGCAGTTGGAGGGTGAAAGAGCACTAAGAGGGAAGTATTGTTGATTTTTCTGTAATTTTATATTCCCCTATAGGTAGTGTAAGGGAGAGGATAACAAGCTAGATGAACCTTTGATTTGGTACAACTGTTTTATATTCCAAAAGAATGTAAAAGACAGGAAACCTCCATTTGTAGTTTATATGCTGTATGAATTGCTTGACACTCTTAATAGTTGCTTCATTCTTTAAGGCAGTGAATGTCTTAAAAAGAAATTAAAAATCAACAACAAAAAAAAAACACAAAAAACCCCAACCCAAACCCAGAAAAAAACCAACACCCAAAAAAACTGTAAACAATAAACATTTTTAGGTCATTTGAATAAGAAAGATCAAAATTGTAAATGGCTTTTGGAAGCATAATTAGAGTAACAGGTTTAATTTTTTCCCTTGCATTTTTAATTTCTGCTTTACTGTAGAAAGTCTGCTTCCTGCTAAATGCAATGTTTAAAATTCCCTAAGATGGTAAGAGATAAGCTACAAATATGGACTATCAGGCAAGCCCTGGAGATTTAGTTAATCTGACCTAGATGTTCTTTTGATGATTGAGACCTGCAGTATGTGAAAACACTTCTCAATTTCAAAATGAAACACAAGGATATCTGTTGTATAACTCAGCTGTCCTTGTAGTGACAGACGCATCAATCATTTCTGAACAGGAAAGGATTTACTATAAAAAAGTTTGTAGCTTTGGAGCTGTTGAGTTCATTGGCATTCGGATCAGCAATGATATTGGAAGTTGTAAGTGAATTCAGTATTTGAATTTTACCATGTCTTAAAGAGGATTAACTACAAAGGCAGGCAACATACTTTTTTCTATTTCATTTTCAAGAGCCTGTTGTGTAAGATGTTAATTCTTGACTTAGTTTTCAGCATCTTTTTCATGAAATTGCTTGGTAGCTCTTAAAAGCACTGAACAGGTACCTATAAGCATAAATCAGTGGAGAAAAAAAAGAAAAAATTGGAAAAAACCCCAAGTACCCGGAAAGCAAAACTCTTGTTTATATGTACACCACTTCTGAATATGTGAGAAGCCATTATTTTTCTATAACTTCTTGGTTTGAGACTATTTTTGTAGTACAGTTAAATACATAGGAAAGATGCTTCATGTTAAAGAACTGTAGCATTTACGTCCTATTTTAAAAAGAATCTACAAGGGTTGCACAAACTGATTTGAATGATTGGTAGGATTATGTGGCCTAACATTTACTCTGCAGAACACTGTTTTCTCTATATTTTAACAAATCTGAACAGTTTTGACTGAAGTTTTGCATGCTTCTTTTTTTTTTATGGTGTTTGCTGAATTATTTGAGAAAGATACAACAATAATAATTTTGTTCTTGGAGAATACAGGAAAGGGAAATTATTTGTGTGAAAAAGACAGGGTAAATTGTTGGGTTTTTTTACTAGTAATTGTTTTCACTGTTTTGGGACTGAGCATAAAAAAGGCAGTTTGAAGAAAAAGCTGTGAGAAATATTGAATCTAAGTAGTGTTCAAACTTTGAAAGTTGCATTTGCATGTTTAAACAGTAGAGATCTCTTGTAATATTAACAGCTAAAAGCTTTCAAGAGTCAAAACACATGTTTCTCTGTAGGGAATCACTTTGAGCTGTATTAATGTGAATCTGGACACATGAAATGAAAGCAGAGTCCTCTCTGTAAATGATTCTTGTGCTAAAACAAGAGGGTATAAAGAAAGTAAATCCCAGTAATCTATGCGTGGTAATGGTAAGAGGTGAGAATGATGGATGCTTTGTACACAGGCTTTTTTTTTTTGTATCATTATTTTAGGATACATTGGACATAACTACTGGCATGCCTGTAACATATTTCTTTAGGAACTTGGAGTTTTACTATGTTTACTTAAGATTTTAAATGGAGAAACTGATATCTTGATTGCTGTCTACAGTGCTAAGAAAGCACAATTTAGTACTCTATACCAGAGGGAGCTTCCTAGGATCGAAACCTTTTTGAGAGTGTGTATTCTGTAACTGTCCTCCGTTCAAAACAATAAAGGAATGAATAAGTAAGGGTTCATCAAACTTGGGAAAATTAATAACTAAAAGAACTATGGAGTATTGATTGTTATACATCAGTTCCTCGGTGTAGACACACTTAAGAGTAAGCCTTTGCTTTGTTCTGGGGTAGGAATTGTGCCTTACAGGTAGTATGGCTGGCATCTGCCTTGGCAGTGTGTTACAGTTGTAACAGTTACTGCTCTCTTAAGTTCCTGTGTTTCTTACTGACCAGTAGCAAGAGAAGTCAGTATCTAAAATACTATTGGTTTTAGGTATTAATAGTTTTAAGCAGATGGCTAATGTTAGCAGAGAAGGGGTACCAAATGGTGGTGATGTGGTAGAGCGTCACGGTCTTCTACTTTCAAAGACGCTGCAGGGGTGTTGAGTATGAACATTTCATCATGAAGACAGTTTGGAAACATTTGATATAATTCTTTGCCATGCATAATGCAAAAGATTACTATGGGTAATAGAAATAACACTCTATTACTGTGGTGATAGAAATTATTTAACGTTTCAGTTCATCTGAAATGTATTTTTAAATCGACTCTCTTGGCAATGTTTAACCAAAAAGGAAAATGTCTTGCATAAAATAACTGCAATTTTAAAGTCTCTCATAAATGCAACCTAATGTGATTGCTTGTGAGCTTGTATTCTCATGTAGATTTCAACAAGCAAAAACGATGAACTTTTATTCTGAGTACATGTATTGTTTACTTTTCCATGGAATATTCTACATGAAGTAATGTGTTTGTCCTTGTGGAAATATTTTACAGACTCCTGGCTTGAGAGCACACTCTGGAAGGTTGCAGTGGTTTGCAAAAAGGTGTATATCAAGTAATCAGGTATGTGGCTCTTATGTTGTCTTCTATGTAACTGTCATTATATTCAAAGAAAAATTGTTTTGAAATATTTCATTGCTTGATCTTTATGTTTGTGAAAGGATATGTGACAGGCTGATGAGGTGAACTTAATGCTCTGTGTAAATGCTGGTGTATACTTAAACAGAGATATTATTTTAGCTGAATGCACACAGCAGGTAAGTGCACATATATAGAAAAATAATTGCTTGGCTGAGGTTATAACTCTGTTCTTCCTTCCTTCTTTTTAAAGATGGAGACTTTGGAGCACTTGGTAGAATTAACTCAAAATCTATTTGAATGTGATAGAGATGAGATGTACTATTACCTGCTCCAGCTGTGTGGTAAGTGAGCTTGTGATCTTATTCATGTTGTAAACTGCTTTCTTTTGTGGTTGGGGATAGGAAATAAACCAGAATTGGAGAGGAGTTTTATCCTGATATGCAATTAGTGTGGATAGTGTTTCTGAAGAATCTTGCCAGAGGGGACAGTACAGTTTTAGGTTTTTTTACCTGCTGACCCAAACACTTACATAGAACTCTTATAGCACAAGTCTTCCAATCCATGCTATTTTCTTGTGCCTTGATTTGAAAGGCTACTCTCTTTCAGTTTTTAATCTACTTAAAGAAAAACTGCTCATTTGTTACATCTTTCTAACTGATAAAGATTTGGAGTCTCCTGTTACTCGATCTGGTTTGGTTCTAAAAGATGGATTTGAAAAAAAAAAACCTAGCAATTCTTCACCTAACTTTTGCTTCATTTATAGGAACGGAATAGTTTCTAAAATTGCAAGTTCATTGTATGCGACAGGTGTAGTGTAGGGTTTATCTATAGTGGGTTTTGTTTGCTCTTTTCTGTGTTTTACAGTCTGTGCTGATTTTGTTACAGTGTATCATAGTGTATTAAACAGAACAAAAGAATTGGAAACTTTAGTTCTAATCTTTTTAAAGTTTTGAAAAAACATTCTGTATTAGGATTGTGTATGGAGCACTGAAGAGTCAGTTGGGAGATCAAACAAAAGCATTACAGGGATTGATTGCTCTGCACTTCCATAATGTATGTATGTATATTAATGAGCCATTGCAGCAATTTGATATATTTGGTCATGGAAAAACTTGCACCTGAGCTTGAAATAATTTTGGGCTGTCCCCCACATATAGTTTTGGTTGACTAGAAGTAGCAATGATTTAATGCCAAATAAAATAGTATTCAAACCCTCTTTTTCTTTTCATATGGTAATGAAAAAGACTTCTTCATTACTGCACTTAGCACAAGCAGAAGAGATGAGTACTTCCAGAAGAAAAAAAAAAATGACCATCCTGATGTTCATTTCTTGAACAGCCTTAGAAAACTTCAAAACCAAACTGTAGCATTTCCTAATTCTGGTTTAGCACGTACTGGTTCACCATCAAAAAAAATCAAGTAGGCCTGAAAAGCAATCTTGTCTCAAGAGGGAGGGAGCCTTCCTATTTTTCCACTCATCCTGTTCACCTCTGGCAGTGACTGAGTCTGACAGTGTGCCTGCTAGGAAGAGAATCTAAGAAGAGACTATTTATCAGATTCTGTCACACAAAATCCTCAGTCTTCTTTCAAAAGACAAAACCAATTCCATCTATTCAGAGAAGTGGAAAACATTTATGGGTTTCTGTCACCATAAAAGACAAAAACCCATGCTCATTCCTGCTTTCAACCATTTTAGATTATCTATCAAAGCCATCCCCTGCACAAGTACAGTAGAGATTGCTTATGCACCTAAGCCATAATTTCAAATCTGTGTTAAGCATCTACCATCTAGTCCAAATTGTGATTAAAAATGTTGAAAACAAAGCCTTTTTTT
>VWZY01006153.1:66047-132349 GCA_013399075.1 Chloroceryle aenea | reverse complement strand
TTTTTTTTTTTTTTAAACCATAGATTAACTTATGCTGAAGAAAACCTCAGGAGTTTTAGGGCCTTTCCCAGAGCTAGAACAGCTTCAAAGTTAGATCCCATCATGGCCATGACTAGCAAAGTTGAGTGCTTCCAAGGGTGGAAATCAAACAGCCTCTCTGGGCAGTCTGCTCCAGGATTTGATCATCTTCAGATGGTCCATTGCTGCAACTATCAACCATTACCTTTCATCCTTTGCTGTGCCACTTCCAAGGAGAGACTGAGTGACTTCTCTCTGTATTTGTCAGTTAGTTAATTGAAGACAGCAATTAGATGCCCTGTTAGCCTCCTTTTTTCTGGGCTTCCCAGAACTCCTCTTATTCAGCTTCCTCTTTTATTTCACCTGCTTCAGCCCCATGTCTTGTTTTGATGGCTGAATTTGCTCCAGTTGCCAGTATCTCTTTTATAGTTGTAGAGCTCAAAACTGGACACAGTCCTCTAGATGTGGCCTCATGAGTGTCAAACACAGGATCAAATACATGAAAAAGTGTTAAGGCATTCTCGGTCCTACTCTGACTGTCATAAATCTGCTTTAAAATGTTATCTTCAATATTTAGTCCTTAAAATTAATTTTATTTGACTTATGGTAGTCACCAGCTTTGCTGCCTCTTATAAAAAGCTGCAGTGTTGCCAGAACCTTGTTGAAAGTGGGCTTGCATATTGAAGCCCAGTTACGTATCCGTGTTTTCCTAAAACCACGTTACTCTGGAAAGGGAACAACATTGCACTATAACATTTCAGTACTGCATTGCAATATTGCTTTTAAAACAGTACATGCTTTTTTGAAACACCATCTTTGCAACAATTGTAGAGTGTCATGCCACTTCTAGGTGGCTGCTCCCATTTTTCTTTGTGTTATGACTCAGTCCAGTGAAGCCTGAGCTACAGAAAGCTAAATTCCTTAACTGAACAGTGGAAGAATAGCTGAGGAGCTAATGTGACAGGATGAGATAGAAGGAATTGTATCTGCTTTCTGCTTCTGCCTTCTTGTCTTGCACTTCTTCATTTCTGGGATTCTGAATTAAACCATGGAAGAGACAGATTACAGCTAGCAGATGCTGGGGTTAGTTATGTAGCTGTGAGTAGGATCTGCTACCAAAAGTCAATGCTGTTCTGGTGACTTATAATAGGAGACTCAAGAAACCACCTGCTGTATGTAGTTAATTAGATGTTTTCTTTGACAAAATCCAGTTTTAGATTTATTTATAGTGGTGCATATAGAAATTACTGTTCCTGTTGAAAACAGGTGAATTATTCTGTGAATTTGGTAGCAATTTAAATTTTTTCTCTTTCAGAAAGCTTACCTTTTAGTCTTTAGATAGGCTTTTTTTTTTCTTAGCAAAATAAGAGCATGAAGGCCTAGAACACTACTTTGACTTCAAAGCGGTAAACTTCTTGGATAAACATGCTCTAACTCAGCAGCAGCACAAACTAGAGGATTTCATTTCAAGAATTTCAAAGTAAAACTTTTGATACTTCAGCATGTTATTGTTTGTAATAATTTTAGACATTTTTGTAATTGTTTTTAAAATTAATAAACACTAACATTTGGAGTTGATCAGCTGGGAGGAATGATTTCTTATTCATTTGAAAATTCGTACAAACTTTTGGGGTTTTGCTCTCTTTGCATCTTCTGATGTCCTTCCTCTATATATTAAAAGCAGTTTTGAACTTTTAAAGTTGATGTTCATATGAAGCAGAAGCAAATTATTAATTGATTAATTACTTTTCCAAAGATACCTTTTTTGAATCTCTCCATGTATGCTCTAAGTAGGTTTTTATCTGAATATTTAAATCTTGTTTCAGACAACAGCAGTGACTGGAGAAAAGCTGAAGCTGTTTGGACTAAAATTCAAGAAGAAAATGTTGTTCCTCGTGAGAAAACACTTATCCTACTGGCTGATATACTTGAGAAAAATGGTCAAGTTGTTCCATTCGAGATACCCAAGGTAACTGGAGTTTAACTTTGCTAACAACAGTTTGGAAAGTATTTCTTTCCATTGAGATATGTTAACAGTTAACATGACAGTAAATTAAGTAAATTTATGTGTTTTAAAGCCTAGACATGATGATACCAGAAGTTCAAGTGTTTCTGCAGTGGAAGAAAGAAAAATAAGGATGCTTTGCAAAAAAAACAATGCAAAAGGTAAGTTGAAAACCACTTGTTTTCTTCACCTTCAGCATTAATTTTAAGGTTCAGTTAACTACAGAATGGCAGATGCTTGATGGTGCTTTTTATTGGTTTGCTAGTATGTTAAGAAAAATACATGCCAATGTTATGCTTCAGAAGCTGACATAAAGATATGCTAAAATATTTAAAATGTAATTTGAAATGCGAGCTTCTAAATTCATGTTTGAAATTCAGACGAGAAAGTTGCTAATTTCAAATTTAGTCAAGTATTGTTAGTCTGTAGTTTGCTTTGTACTCTATACATTATGTGTTCTGGACTTAGCATATATCCATTAAACACCAAAACCAAAATTTATAAACAAGAATGATGCAAAAAAACCCACCCCACTTTTATGGTTCCCAGAAAATCAAGCTGGTCACAAGTTTTATGCGAGCATGAGAAGTGTAGTGAGAATATCAAGTGAAATAGCTGGGACATATTTATACGAAGACAATTACCTGTTGAAAGAAATTGTTCAGAGATTTTGTATTTGCCCTCGCTGTTGAGGTCTTGATCATATATTGTTACAAAATATACATCAGGTATGTTTAAATAAGCTACAGATTTGGCAAAAAAGTAGAATAGATTAGATTAGATGAGACTATGTTATGGAGATAATTATTGCTCTCTTCTATCTGGCTTTTAGCTGTTCGTCTATTTTCTATTTGTTGGTATTGCAAGGCTATTTATACATATTTGCAGGAAGGATTCAGTATGTTGCTTAGTGACCTTAGCTTCTTTACAGTGAAGATTAAAGTTGTCCATGTTCTCTGTAGAATGTGCAAACTTTTCCTCTTCTTGTTCCTCCTCCAAAGAACTACATGGACTATAAACAAAAGATCAAAATGTGTGTCCCCACAGTTCACCATTTTTAAACCCCTGTGTTTGTGGGTGCCACCCCACAATTAAAATGGCCTTGTGAGAGATCAGTTCTGCTATGAAAAATTAATAGCTTTTCTGTGCAAATCTTCCTGCCTCAGATAAAAACAGAATTAACTTATGCATGGGTTATTTGCCTTTGTATATAGAAAGGAAGAGGCTATTCAGTGCAGTTCCTTTGGCTTAGTCCATGTTAAAATAATTTCTATCTGTCTTGTCCCTAAGTAGAATCAGAGTCTGAACAAGTGTTACTGGACCTTTCAAAGGTGGGAGATGAGTCCATTTCTAGTAATTGCCAAGGTGCATTGTGTGAATATTCTGGAAATTCTGATTATCTTTGCATGTACTATGACAAATTACTAGGTATCTCACTTGAAAGCAGAACAGAGAGTAGAATTAGGTAGATTAAAAAAATTAGTTTTCCTAAATAAGGAAGATTTGTAAATACAAGATACCCAATCTTCTTTGAGTGTTCTCCATTTATTTTACATGTTGGACACACAAATTTTTAGGCTTTGAGTTTCTCAAAAGGAGAATCTGTCAGTCATTCGCACAGTTAACTTCTGTTGTTAGTGTAATGATCTTATAGAGTTATTCCATCACAGGAGCATTTATTCGAAGTCTAAAGTGGAGCCTGGATATTCTGTATATAGTGATTCCAATCTCATGTTATGTAAATGAGTTTTAAAATTGTGTATTAAAGCAGACATAAAGTTAATATTTTCAGGAAATTCTTTATTCTGGTAAGTTTTGGGAATCAAAGGAAAATGAGAAAAGCAGAAATATTTTTCACTGAAAGCTAGGAAAAATTGATGGAATGTATTTTATAATATTCCTAGAAATGTGTCTTGTGGCTTTGAGATCATAAATGACCAAGTGGAGAGTAGGAGGAAATGTAATAAGTTTTGGACTTTGCAGAGAGATTAGTTTCAAACAAAAATGTAGAATGTGTCTGTTAACAGTCTATGATGACATTTGATATTAAATTTCCCAGTAAAACATTCCTGCAGTATTTGAGAAAAGGTGGTCTAGAGCTATTGGAAATAAAGGGAAAAAAGACAAATGTTGTGAAACAGTACCTCTCTTGTGGGGGAAACAGCTCTCTTTGTCTTAAAAATGAAGTTGTCACTTCTATATAACAGTATAATGTAATTTTGATGTAAATGTAATAGGGCAGAATATAAATTTTATCAGCTTTTTGATAGGGAAAAGATTAACTTAGTCTAGTTATGTAACTAATTTCATGAATTTATCAACTCTGACATGGAGATGTTTTGAAAAATCTATTCTCTGATGTGCTTGATTTATGCAAAGTCATATTTTCATTTTTGTCTTGATTCCTTGGTATGAGAACATGACTCTAGGGGGTTATGTTACACATGTCCCAAACAGTTGCTAAAAGACATTTGACTGTCTTGAGAACTGAGAGTTCCTTGGCAAGTTGTCATTTTTCTAACAAATCTTTCTACTTGAAATAGCTGGTATAACACAATATGATTTTGAAATCAAGAACTTTCTCTTTTGAATGCTAATATACTTCAGTAATTTTAGAAGCCGTCTGAAGAAGTAATAAGCTGATAATACCTGATCAGGCATATGTCTCAGTTCAAAAATCATCTAGATATACTTCAGATATGCTACTGGCACTGATGCAAAATATAGTTAAGAATATAATCTGAATAGGATAATCATTCTGAGATCAGGAGTGACATACACAGCAAAACGTCCTAGAACAGGAAAAACAAGTGATACAAAGGTTTGTTGTGGACTATGGTAATTGATGGTAACATACTTTTGACATCATGTCCACTGGTGGCAAGGTCTGTTTCTGTATGCACCTAAGGGAAAGTGGATTGCTAGTCTACTGGTATGTCAGATTTCAGAAAAATGGAAGAAATAAGGATTTTCCCCTGAACTTAAGCAGGAACATTCCATGAATGAGCAGGCAAGAGAGTTCAGCACATTGCAACAGACCAAGATTTAATCTCAGATTTATACGTAAACATGATGGAGGATTTCAAGACCTTTCCTGTGTTGTCCTGTAGTTGTTTCATTGATCTTTTGGTTGACAGTGCAATAACTATTGTAATGTCAAACACTGAACATACTCTCTTTCCATCTCTCTCCTGGCTTTCTGTTTCTCATGTATACATGTAACTCACATACATAGAAATGGTTTTATTTTTACTGTGATACTTTAATCCTTTATTCTGTTCATATATACGTTTCTTGTAGCTCAGAGCATCCAAAGTAGATTGCGGATGGCAGTGTTAATTCTAATTACCAACTCAGTGTAAAAATTCACGTGTTGTAAATAAGAAATTTTATGTATAGTTATTTTTGTGCCCACAGTTCAGGAGGTTTTTATATATAAACTTTGGCTGAAGAAGTTTAAGACTGAAACAGAAAGGCACACCAACAGTTTTGGTTTGGGGAATACCAGCATCAATTCTGCAGCAAAAAGTAGTGCGACACTTCCTGTAGCAGTAAGATGAGATGTCTTCGTGTTTCGGAGTATAAGAAAAAACAGTGTTTAGCTGTGAAATTTGTAGTGATAGTCAAAACTTTTCAGAAATATTTGAAAAGTTATTGTGGTTATGATTTGAATTAGCAAAGGAATTGAGTTTTCAAGTTCATGAAATGAAACATGCAATCACAGTTCAGATGTGTAAGATCATTCTAGCCTATGTTACAGTCTGGATGGCAGTTTTCACTGCATGTTTATAGCTGCATAATCTTGTTTCTGAAAAATAAATGACTGAAAAGTGTGCTTATCATTTTTTTTCCCCTTTTTGGTAACATCTTTTCATACACTGACAGTTATTGTGAATGCATGAAATAAAACTGTTAATCAGTCAAACAAATGCAGCGTAGTTTACTTGTTAAATATCTGTATATTTGTAAATTGTATGTTTTGTATAAATCTTGTCGTAGCCAAATAATTTGATCTCCCCATATTGGAATCACCTCCTATATTATTTGTTAAATGCTGTTGTGATCATGCACCAGACACTGTAACTATATACCCCAGAATTAGGTGTTGCTTTAAAAATCCTGACTCTTCCTCTTCTAACCAGCTGTGTTGGTATTTAAGCAACAACCACATACAGAAAAAAAAAAAGCAGTAGCAAACTTTTTATATTGTGGATTGCCAGTTGATTGTTGTATACAAACAGCTTTGAAAAAGCTGTGACCAACAGCTTAAAGATGTAAGCAGAGAATAAATAGATTTAAGATGGACCTTTTCAATGAATAGGTGACATTTCATTTTTACTTTTTTTTCTTTTTTAGAGGCCTATGATGTATTCCAGAAAATGCAAGGAAATAATGTGTTGCACTATCATTCTTATGACACCCTTATAAAAGCATTGTTAACACACAGTTGTCTTGAAGAAGCCATCAAAGTGAAACAAATGTAAGGTTTTTCTGTGTTTGGGGAGTTTTAATTGTTTGGGGGAGGGGGTGCTTTTAAATAATTTCTGGTTCATTATCTGGTAAGTCCTTATCTTTCAGTGTGAAAACAGGTCATGACTACTAATTAGGTCCTATGGTAAGAAATACACCAGTGTTTCATAGCACAATCTACCATATATTAAAAAGGTACTAGAGTGACAGTAAGTATTCCTAATATTTCAGCTAACAGTTTCAACAAATGTGCTTGTCATCAGAACTGAAAGTCTACGCTTCTGGCAGTCTGCCTTTTCCTCTTTAGAGCAATATCCAAACAGACAAGATTCCTTCACTTAACTGCCCGAGAGCCTTCCCCTCAGTGCCCCTCCTGTTGCTATCCTACCCAACCCACACTCCCTGGCAGTTTGGCTGCCTGCCAGATGCAAAATGGTGTGTTTGAATGTGATGCCAGTGGCTACAAGATGACCATAAACCTTAGATCCAACTCTTACACTTCTGAAATAAATCCAACCTGCTGTCATGTATTGTAAGAATCACCAGCATTGAGTTAACCTTTAGTGAGCTGTATGCTACACCACTTGCTTTAATTATTGCCTGTAATGTGTGTTCTGGTCAGATTATAGGCTTCAAGTAAAAGGGTTACTATTCATCAACAGAGAGGTAAGAATGACAAAAGTTTTAAGTAATTTAAGTCTTTGGGGTTTTTCAGCTAGAACAAGAATAGTGGTTGTTATCATGTGTGTTCTCTGACTGTACAGTGCATTTGGAAGTCCCTGTAGGTAACTTACATGATACATAGAGTACTGCAAAAATCTAATAATTTTTAGAGTAAATTTAGTTTTTGGTGCCTGGGAACACTGTACTTACTCCAAGATGATGTTTATTATTTTAATGTTTTCTTTAAAAGTGAAGAAATATCTTTCATTGAAAAAGGATTTGAATTTTGCACTCAGAAGAACAGATAATGTTTTTACAAATGAGTCTCAGTAACTGAGCTTTGTGATAAGGAATGTTTCTATTTGATGGATACATGGCTTATATCAAGTAAAAACTAAAGCAGTTTGTCAAATTAAGCTCCCCAAAATTGAAGTAACTGTTAAATCTATGTAATTCAAAGGTAAAAAGGAGATACTCTAGAAGTATAAAGAATTTTGGTAAAAAGTAGGTAGTTTGTTAAGCATTTGCAGAAAAAAAATGTGTATTGCAAGGTTCTTCACAGAAGAAGCTTGAAACTTACTACTGCGTCCCAGCTCCACAGCTCAAACACACTCATAGGGAAGATGCACAAAGTATTGCCTGTTATCGGCAGTCATCTGGAGATTGTAAGAGCAGGAAGAAGGTGGTGACCTGTTCCTATTATTTCAGTGATTCAGAATTCCCACTTTAGGTAAATGTTTTAGTATGTAAATTCAAAACGCAGGGAAAAAAATAACAAATAACTTTACAGACTAAAAAATTTAGATATGTGTTTTAAAGGACTAAGCCTCTAAACCTTGAGATATTTCGGAAAAAAGAAAATAGGATTTCATAGGAGGTTCTATTCTTGGTCATTGATCAAAGCCAACCATCGTAATAACCCCTGTGCTTTTCAGGTCTACCATACTTCATCTTGCAGCATAGAAATGCCAAAAAATGTCATTCTGAGGAACCTGTAGCAGCTCACTGTTGCATCAAGACAGAAAATGCTTCATACTGTCAGTGCTCGTAGTGTTTATCTGTGTTTCCTTTTTCTAGTTACATTACATCAAGCATTTTCTAAAGTGTGTAAGTTTTAAATTATTCACTGAAATAGAGAGTGATTCTGTGTGTACTTGTGGTTGAGGAATAGCAAATCTGTGTGCTTCACACATTTCTGCATGCTTGACAATTTTTTCCAGCCTCAGATTACTCTTACAAAGCCTAAATGTGTGCAGTGGCCTGAAACTTGTGCAACTCCTAATATTTTCATAAAATACAGAAAAGCTACCTTCATTTATATAAGCTAACATATTTTTATTCTGCTTGCAGCTAAATTTGAAATTTAAATAATATTTAAATATGCCTTACTTACTATGAACATTATCATAGGCAAGAAAATAAGTAAATCTTCTTTTTATTATTTAAGAAGGTTTGATAATCTTAAAACTTCCCTCCTGGTATTAGAACTGACAAAATTCCACGAGAAAGTGATGCAGTAGAAGGAAATTGCACTCCTACTCCTCATTTTTAAAAAACCAGAACAAGAGAGAAGGTTACTGATCTGTTGATCAACCCGAGTCTATTTGCTTTTGCATTCTAGCACCGTTTTGAAGAATTGTTACTGCATTTAGTCCAAGAAGTTTTAAATAGAAATTTAGGAGTATTGGAATGATGGATTAGTTCTGTAATAGTAGCTAACATCTATTTAATCACACTAAAGATTGGAAGATTGGAGAAAGTAAATCCTTTGTTATATGTAATTTACGGTCTCATGCATGAATTGTTGACTTAAGGGCTTTGACAGATGGGACAAAGGGGATAAAAAAAAAAAAGGCGGAACTGAGCAGTGGGTTCTTAGGCAGGGATTAAGAGGATTGGTTGGGAGAGTAAGAAAATCCTGAGTCCAGTGACTGCATTTATAAGCCTGGGAGGCTGAAAGTGACTGAGAGGATAGTCATATTGTGTGCTATGTGAAGGATTTTCTTGGGATTGAGGAGAATAATTTAGCAATGACCCTGCTTACCTCCCAATCCTCTCAGCCTCTAAGTTCAAGTAGGTAGGCTGCTCAGTTGTTTGCCACAAGATGATCAGTGAGGTTTATCTTGATTGCTGATATGGTAAATGGCAATGCCCCCCTTTTCTGTGTAGAGATTTTGTAATCTAGAAATGAACATTTGTAAAGTTATCCTTAGATATTAAAATGTGGCTATATATCATTTAGGAATGGAAACATTTTGTAGTATAAGACCAATATGATTGCTGGTTAGTCTTTCTTGACTAATTTCCAGACCATTACAAAAAGCTTTAACAGTGTTGTTAAAGATTCTTTTTTGCTTATAGATACATGAAGTTTTGTATAACAGGAAATAAAGAATTGATAAGCGAAATACAATTTTAACGTGGCTAAGGCAGCAAGTCTAGTATGTTCACTTTAAAACCTGTATACATCTAGATGACAGAAATTTGAAAATTAATCAACCAAATGATATGGTGTTACTTCATAATATGCTTTAGTTTATGTTTAAAATATACAGTGCTGAAAATAAATGTTTCATTTTTATTGCTGAAAGAATAGTTTTATATTTTATAATTATGGTGACTATTGAAAAAAGAAGAGAAAGTATCCAGCTTAGGATACAACAGAACAATGCAGGGCATGCAGTTATTTTAGTCATCTAATATGTCAGCATTCAAGAATCTGAACCGATTGTTTAAAAAAAATCTTGTACTTTGTTTCTTTTGTTGCTCACTTCCAACTTTGTCATCTGTCAGAATGCAAAAAAAAATTATCCTTCTATAACCATTGACAGGATAACACAAAAGCTGTCTCCAGGTCGATATTTTGCAGCAATATTTTTAACATACGAACAGTAGTTTTTATAATTTCACCTTGGTGCTCAACCATTTATTATCGTATCAGAAGCATGTCAGTAATTCCTTTCTAAATGTCTGCTTCTTTTAGTGCTGAGACCCACATCAAGGGCTTCACACTGAACAGTGCTGCCAGCAGCCTCCTCATCATATCGCAAGTTAGGCGGGATTATTTGAAAGGTATGTCACAATGCTTGACCTTTACGTCACATTAATGCCTCTGCAGATTTTTCTTGTAACGCCCTTCGAATACTTGGATAAAGGAGTCCATTTAGCAAATTACCTGCTTATCAAGAGCCTTTTGTGGTAGCTGAGAGACGTAAATTACTGTACATGCATTTATAATACAGCTTGAATATGAATGTACTTGTCATTTGACCACTTAGTCCAGTTTCCATTCCATTTAACACAAGATGGGTTTTCTTAAGATGAATCACAGCTCTTCAGACATGCAAAATTTGTGCTCCAGAATGAGAGAAAGTACAGGCTTTCAAGTGCGTTAAAATTCACAGCACAAGTCATTTTGCTTTGGAAATTAACATACTTTAGAGCATCTGAAACAATTCCCAGCAGTTGTTTCTTGCATATTGTGTTGGTTGTGTGAGATACCAGATGAGTTAAATTGACTGTTAAATGTGCATGATTGTGCACTAAATGATTATAATATTGATTTAAAAACTTAATCAAATAGTTTTTAGTAGTTCTCAATACCAACAGTAACAAAATATTCAGTTTGGTTTCCTTTTTGACGTAACAATTATAGAAGAGAAAATGGTGGCTGAGGAGTATGTAGGGATACCCAGAAGGATGATGGATGAAGTTTACAGTTATGTTATTTTAGTACTTGGCACTGGTTGTTTTGCAGCCTGGAGTTCAGCTCCACAGCATTGCCTTTTACTTATTTAGTTGTGCTGTAGAACTCTTGTGAGAGAGGAAACTTTTGCAAGGACATAGTTATACGTGGAGTGCTGTGTCTTTTATTCCTGTGCAAGCGTAAGTTCACTGTTGATATGTATTTTTCCCAGTACCTTTAAACATTAAAGCAGCTACATACAAAGAAAATGTTCCAGTGAATTGGATTTTGCTTGTGTACCAGAAAGCACACCAGAAAATGTTTCTGATTCTGCTTTCACTTAATTTTATTTCATTCTTTTATGTGTACCTGTAGTAGCCTATACCCATGTAACATCAGTTACATTAAAATACTCTAAGATGAGCTTTTAGACACATCATCTCATTTGTACTCTTTCTTGCAGCTGATAAAATTGTCTTCTTTCATATTCCTTCACCGCTCAGTCTCCAGTCTGACATCATTGCCAAGTGTCATCAACTGAAGTATTTGTGGTGAATGCAATTGCTTTTTTTGCTCTTGGCAAGTCTGAAGTTTTTGCAGCTTTCAAGGCCTTCACCTGACTTTCCTGTCTGATTTTATTGTAATAAATTTTCTCCTTTTTCTTGCCCAGTGTGCCGTGAAGTTTTGCTAGTTCTTCCTAAGTATTACACACCAGAATTTTTGCCTTCTTCAGGGCATCAGTGATATTTCTATATTCTGCCAATCTCTTGCACTGTGTGATTTCTTTCTAGCTAGCCTACTAAATTATCTAGCACATCAACCCTCTTCCTTCCTCTACTCTAAAAATGTTTCTCTTTATACAGTACAAAGTTTCTCAAGAAGTATGTGGAATTATATTGCTTTGGAAAATTATATTTTCCTTTATCTTATTCTTGTTCAAACTTTACTTTGGTCATCTAACTGACCCTTGTTTCTATTTTCATTTGAAAGACACTGCCTCTGGTTTTGTAAGTGAAGCCTACTTCAGACTACTAAATAGTTCAACCATACCACTCAGTTTCTGAGGCTGACAGATTGCTCAGGAAATTTTTGGGCACAGTGTTTTTGTACTCTTCTGTTGATGGGCTCCATTTGACCTTTCACTTGTGCAAAACTTGCTTCCTTTATCACTTCTTTATATAGGTCACTATCATTCTTTGCTGTGTAATGTGGCATAGTTAAAATAGTAAAATCCAGTATGCTACTAGTATATAATTTCTTGCAATAGTACTGAACACGGACAACTTTGAAATTTTCTCTATCCTTGTTCTTGAGAAGACTGGTCCTTCTCCATGCTAAAGGGAGGTCCACACATATATAATCAGGGGAGAATTTGAACTTAGCTTGGGTTTTAAGGTTTCTTTTGAAATTTTGGGAATTTCGCCCCGATGTAGTTCTCTCCCCCCCACCCACCTTTTAGGAAAGCAAGGTGTAGAAGTGTGGGGGAGTGTGTAAACAAAACTTGCTGTTAAGAAACTTCAGGACACAGGATGTTTTTTCTACCTTTTGTAAAAGTTAATATTTGATTTCTGCAGTACCTGCATATTGAATTTGAATGTTAATGCTGTGGAGTTAGTGGGTGTATATTATCTTAGAAGTGTTATCCCTAGGTATTATAATTATTATCTGATTAATCCTGCCTATGTTGGTAAGGAGTAGGAGATTTTTACCAGGGGGTCATGTCTTTTTCTGTGTGTTTGTTCACTGTATAAATTAAATTGACAAGAATTCTGGTCAGAGAAAGGGGGGTGACTTCATCTGCAGTGGCTTGGGGAATCTCTGGCAGATATGCAGGAGAACAATTTTGTGTTTTTAACATAGGTAATTGATACAATTTTAGGGGTTCTTACGGAAGGTATCCAATTTTGAGTGGTTTGTTTTTTTCCTTCTTGTATGGAGATTTGTATTGCATGTTTTTATTTAAAAATTAAATGTTGGTAAACAGAATTTTCATGCACACTTAGAAAGACATGAATAATAGACTTCAGCAGTTTCAGTAATTAAATTTTGAAATTAGTTTTAAAACTCAAAAATGTTCCATATTTAATAAAAAAATTATTATAGTTTGGAGAAAAAAAACCAAAACCTGAAAAGGTCATGACTTTAAGGTCATTAAGAGAGGACATTTATGACACAACTTCTTTCCTTGAGGTGGATATTAAAATAAGGAGGTGTTACAAGTATCTTAATACTTTTCATTGAGTAAATATTACATAATTTTAACCTGAATTATTGTTGGAAGTTTTTATATGTGTGTGCATATATTCAAGTTATAATTCACTGTAACAATTTTGAGGCTTTAGTTCAGCAAGATAATTATTTTCTCTACATATTTTTCAAAGGGTGGGATTAATGGTTGCCTTCTGAACTAAAATCTGTCTTCCTCTTCCACCATCGTTAGATGCCATGGCAGTTTTAAAGGGAATGCTTGATAGCGGCTTGTTGCCTACTAGACCAGCAGTTGTTGCTCTCACTCAGACTCTGGCAGAAAAAGGAGATCTAAAGAACCTGCAAGCACTTAAAAACATGCTGGAAGACGTCACAAAATCAATTGGTGTATCTGCCTCGGTAATTGCCAATGCTATTGCATTGGCTCACACTAAAAAGTAAGTATTTCTAGAACTAGTTTATGTAATTATTTTCTGCGGAGTGGTGGGCATTCAGTTGTATTATCCATTCAATTCCATTTCCATTCTTATGGTGTTCTAAATGTTAAAAACCTGGCCAAGTTGAGCAGCGTGCTATGCAATTCTGTTCTGGGATTGTTTCACAAACACTTTTGGGGTTGAAAATGATTTGTTGAAATATGGGGATAGCTATGAAGAACTTCAGAGAACATAAAGTCTTCTCTGGTGATGTAACTTTGCTTTGATACCTTTTTTCTAACATACTGTACTTCATGTCAAGTGTGTTGTTCTCAGTGTTAGATCAAAACCGCTATGAAACCTGAATGTAAAATTGAATGACTTCATCAATATAGAAGTTAAAAATCTTTGAACTTAATCACACACAGATTATGCACATAGTACTGGTTTGGAAACTATCTGCTACCTGTTCCAGGAATTGAAATGACAAAATGTTACTGTTTACACCCTCAAAATGTCAGACATATATCTGTGAACTGGTTTTGTTGGTTGTTTTTGTTTTGTTTTGTGATATTTTGGGTGTGTGTGTGTGTGTTTTGTTTTGTTGTTGTTTAGTGTTTTCTGTTTGTGTGGTGGTTTGTTTGTTTGCTGCTTTTTTTGTTTCTTGATAATTATCCCCACACTTTGAGAATTCTTCGATTCAACTGTTTAATTCAGTATCATTTTCTGCCTAGCAGATTTTAGTTGATGCTTTGTTACTATGCTAGTTTATCCTTTGTGTAGAGCTTCATGGAGCAAGCACTTCTGGGAGAAAGGGCATACTTCTCAAATATGCTTTGCAGGAACCAGTCTTCAAGAATCCCACATACACTGTTTTTGTAGAGCTCCTGTGTCTAACATGTCAGGAAAGCTGTGGAAATGTAGTACAGAATAGATACCTGATTGCCTCAGGCATATCAGACCAGAGAGAATAGTCACTGAAGTGTTTGGAACAACATGATGACTTCAGTTGAACACCCATCATGCAGGCCAGTTCCAGTGTGAGCTCACCATGTTTTCAGCCACCGAAAAACAATCTGTCTATAAAGGGCTGATCTTATAAATACTTAGGTATGAGTTCTAGTTCTAGTACATTGACTTTTGCCAAAATTAAGCAGTCCAAATAGGAGAGAAATTTCAGGATTTATCTCATAAACTGTATATTTTCCTATATTTTTGTGTTCTAAAATGGTTGCAAAGTCATACTATGCTTGTAAGACGTAGGGTGGTGATGAGAATAAATAATTTACTGTATGCAGGCACAGGTTATTTAAGCTACATCAACTTATCTTTTTCTATAATGAAACTAGCTTGGATGTAGGAAAAGTGTTAGCAGCAGCATAAATAATACGTACCTTACATATTTCTAAATATCAAGCAAGCTGTACCTTGAGAATGAAGAAAAACTAATTCTTACAGATATTTTCTATACCTGTTCATTTATTGATAGATACATATTTCTGATATAGTTTTCAAAGCATTTTTTGTAGTTTTCATATGTTTCTGTTTCACCTAAAAGCATTTGTCATTCTCCAATTTGTTTTAAAATTAAATTAGTTTCTAGAGTGCACTGATGAGAGAGGGTGTCATCTGAACATTTTGGAAGTAGACTTTACACTTCGGTGAATCCTTCTTGCATTATTTTATTTGCATTTTCTTGACTTAAGCCATAATATTAAAAGCGTTTAGACAAAGCTACTGACCAAACGACATTTAGTGTTGTCTTTCGCATCCAAAAAGACAGGCCTGGGAAAAATCGGGTAAATAATTAATTGAAAAGCATTAAAAAATACTTGAGTTGTGTGCATTAATTATTCAGATACCTTCCGTTAATGTTTCGATTTTTTGCCTCTAGATTTGCAGAACGCATTCTCCTAAAGCAGCTAGCTGAACTCTTATTTCTTAATGAGGAAAAAAAGTGTGTCAGAATTACTTAGGCTTTGTACAGGTCAAAGGTCATAAAAAATTATTTATGTGTTAATTTATTCATTCAGTCATAAATGGTTTCACTTCTACAATATCCAAACAAAGTCATAGGTACTCAACCATTCCTGGGAAAGATAACCTTGATGTAGAAAACAAAAACTTTAATATAATTTCTTCTTGAGGTTTAGAAGTCTTGATTTCAGAAACTAAGCCAGTTCAATCTCTTTTCCTAGCAATGACCTTGATGCTGCTGTGGAATACCTTGAGCCTCTGCTTATCTCTGGTGCACAGAATCCTGATCAAGCTGTCAAAAATATTTCCTATTTGTTAAGGAAGGTGTCTGAGGAAGGATTAGAACCAGCTTTGGAAAAATGTGAGTTAATTGCAATGATATTTAAATATTCTGACTAGACAGAGGTGTTATGTAAGAGCTATTACAAGTAAAATTTGCTCAGTCAGCATAAATCATGCCTGTGAAGTTTACAAAAGTGGCTTTTCAATCAAAGATTTGTCCTTATGTATCAATCATTTTGCAGTTGGTGTGATGGCAGAACGACTGGCCAGTCAGTTTGGGATTTACAGACCTGTCACAGATCTTTTCCTTCAGTATGTCAGTGCAGACAGAGTGGATGATGCCAGATCGCTGGTACAGGTAATAACATAACAAGAGAGGTACAGAAATGCTTGGAGCTCTTCAAAGGTTAACTGAGAAATTGTCAAAAAGCAGTACTGTGTAGCATAGGCTAGTACAAGTATGCTTTTGAATTATAGTCTAAGTATATATATACTATATAGTATTGTATAAGTATATAATGTAGTTTAGATAATTCCAAACCATGAGGTAATACTCTAATACTAATAGCATCAGTGGGTGTCAAAGTCTGAAGGGTTTTTTTGTCTTTTAACAACCTGAATGAAATAAAGGAAGACTTGTATATTGAAATTCCATCCAGAGCAAATGTTCTTTTATGTTTTCTGCTAGACAGCAGTTGCAAACCATTTCCTTGCAACTTCTCACTTAAGTGCAGTAAGTACAGTAATATCTTAGAGCTGTACGGTTTTCAAACCACAAGCAGGCAATGTTTGCTTTTCATGGACCTTAGTTCATTTGGTTGCTAAAATAATTGTATGTGCTATAATACTGTATTCAAAGTTTACTAAGAGCTGTATTTGCTTTCTGTTCACCTGAGAGTTATAAATGCATTAAAAGACAAATGCTGGTCTCTGGGCCAGAGTCTCAGCTGAGTTAGCAATCTTCAAGGAATGAGATGACTGCATTCATGCCATTTCTAGAGCTAAATACAAAGATGAGCTAAATACAAAGGTGGAGTGAAGTGTGGGTGATGGGAGCTGCTGCTGGCAGTGTACACAAACCAGCTCTGTCAGGAAGGCTTATCCCAGCAGGTGGCAGTCCAGCAGTCATGCCGATTGTACTGACTGTTCAATCATAGAATTAGAGAGAATACCAGTGTGGAAGGAACCTCAGGGATCATCTAGTCCAACCTTTCTTGGAAAGAGCACAGTCTAGACAAGATGGCCCAACACCCTGTCCAGCTGAATCTTTGAAGTGTCCAGTGCTTGGAGAGTCTTGCACTTCCCTGGGGAGATTGTTCCAATGACTGGTTGTCATTGTTCTGTGTGTGTAGGCTCCTGCCTCAAATTGAGGCGCCTCTTACCATCTCCTGGTAGTGCATATTACTCATTCACCAATTCCCAAGTATTTTAAGCTGTTAAACAAAATGCTCTGCTTCATCCATTGAATGATTTATGATATTCCAAGATCACTTTTTGAGAAGAATGCACAGTAACAAATACATTCATTTACTTCTGCTACAGAGTGAGGTATATTATTTGTGCATTCTCTGCTCTGGAATATTGCTTTGTTTACTGCTTTGCCTAACTGATCATCTAAATATTATATTAAAAGGAGTATAATTTTTATATAAAACCAGCCTGCTATATAGCATGAAACATCAAAATGCAAAAAAAAATCTTCCAGTTATTTTATTCTTCCTGATTTTTTTGATAGCTCTTTGATTGAGATAAATGAAATTAAGTGAATGAAATCAGTTAAAATTTCTTTCTTCTGTGAAGATAGGAGGAATTTTCATTTTCAAGTAAAATCTGAATATTCTTCGAATTTCTCAAAATATAGAATAATTTCCATTCATATATTCCTAAAACTTGTCACGACAGCTTCCAACTGTTGGAATTAAATTCATATCTCTATATCATATGTGAAATAACGTGGTATAATCTGTATCTTGGGGGACAATATTTCATGTTAAGTAGACATTTACATTATTGTGGATCAAGTATTCTAGTAGTAACTAGAAGATAGTAATAATCACTGTCCATTGTTAGTTACTTTTCAGTAAAGTAACCCATAATGTCAACAAATTATTTTACTTGTAATAATCTGAAATACTGGTAGACATATGGAGAATCCTTGCTTTCAAAAATGCCTCTAAGAGTCTGTTAACATCAACAGTGTCTTTACTGTCTGGAGGGAGAGTGCTTTTACTGATGGAAGTTCAAAAGTGGTTTGATATTTTAGCATGAAAGGGGGTTGTGGAAAACATTTTCCAACTAGTCTGTCTCTTTTTTCTCTAAGCACCTACTGACAGTAGGCAAGAATGTCTAGAGTCAGTAATAAAACGTTGCAAGTTTCTTCTGCGAATATTTCACCTCTGTTTATCACTATAAAGCACTTCTTTGTCAGAACACTGAGTACATTTTTCCCTCTGTTTGCCTGATGGAATGAGGCTTCACACCTTTTCACCTGGTCCTTGTCAAACCATGCTACACACAGAGTACATTCATAATGCTGTAAAGAAAAATTTCTTTTCTGCATCTGTCTAAAATACTAATGAATATAGTAAATTCATGGTATATGGATTTTTATATGCACAGTATTCTCTTCCTGTGCATTTTGGTACTGATAAAATACTACAGAGCTGGTAAAAAACCACTGTGTGTTGTAAGAATTTTAAGACTGAATGTATGTTCCTTTGAGGAACATACACTAAGATACTGTCTTGTATATTTTATTTTGCCCTTATTTCCAAAGTGAGAGATTTTTGATTTATCTGGTCTGTCTCAAACTTTAAGTTCAACTTCTTTCTCAAACACTGTCTATTGCAGTGAAAGCCTTTTATAAAACAGAGAGATTGAAATCAGTCCTTTGTATGCATAAGTGTAGGTAATTATACTTTAAAGAGAACTTGCTTTGTACATTTTAATTTTTATAAAGAAACGAGCAGTTATCTCCCTGACACCTTATTAAATGTATAATTAACCTTATGATCCCTAGCTCACTTGTGAATGCTTGGCAGTATAATTGGAGAGGAATAGTGTTTCTCTTTTTCATTCTTTTGCAGTCCTGAACCTCGTTTTTGTGGTATGTTAAAGTATTAGTTTAATTCTTTCTCCTTTTGTTTTAAGCAAACTTTCTACCTACCATTTTAAACCAATGTTTACCAAAAGGTGAATGAAATGAACTTGTTTCCCATATTAAGCTGTGAGTTTCTTTGGTTTTTCAGTTGCTTGGGGTGGTTTTTTGCTGTTGTTTTTTTTTGGGGGGGGGGAATTGTTGTTTTTGTTGTTTTTCCAAACTAATGGTCAGTTACTTACCGTGTAAATAACTGATAGATTAATATATTATTTTAAATATTTCTGATTGAAAATTTTCACCATAGTAGTTATTTTTATCATTAACCTACTCATGAATGCTACATTAATGATTTCTTTTTCTTTAGAGGTGTGGTGCATTAGTTGAGGAGAAGAGAACTTTAGGAAGTTTTATGGCTAGATCAGCATCCAGACCTGGACAGGTATAATACTTTTTCATGTATATCACTGTATATGTAGCCAAGTACTATTTAACTTCTGTTGAAGTGGTTTGGATCTTGAACTTCATAGCTGACAGAATTATCAGGATTCTGAGGAAGAGGGGAGGTTAATTTGCAGAGATGGTTACTTTTAAAGGATCAGTTTATTTCTGGAGCACGATGAAAAGGGGGATGTAGTTAATATTTTTTTATTACTTCAGAAATTTCCTGCATTTTGGATGTTGTATTTCATAACCTATAAACACTGTGCTTTAAATGTTTTACTGCACTGTCCAGTTCAGTATTCAACACAAAATTCTTCTTGAGTATGGATTTTAATCCCATATTTTGTTTATTTTGTGCTTGATTTATTTGATTATTTTGTATCTGCATATAAAAATTTGGGAAGAACATCGTTATGTCTATTTGCAGTTGCACAGTCACTTCTTGTTATCAGTACAGTTAACTTCACTTAAGATCTGAAATAATTATTCTAAATTTGGTAATTTTACTTTGTTCTTTTAAGTTTTGAAGTTAATGCCCTTTTTCCCTGTGCATTGAATTTCACAGGCCAAGAAGATTGAGACGCTTCTAGAACTGATTCCCGAGCATCTAGACAGGGAAACTGCATACCGTTACCTCATAAGATGTTATGGTAATTTACTTCTCTTGTAATAGCTTTTTAATAAGAATCTTGAAACATTCAGAAAGATCATGGAAACTCTTAGAAAGGGGAGTAGGATCTACACTGTTTAACTTGCATCACAGTTTGAGCCCCAAAGAGATGGGTGGTTTGTCTGGGCTTGCTGGGTCTGTATACTATCCTAGCCAGGAAGAGAAACCAGCTGACTCAGGCCTTGAGTCCTCTACAAAAGGAGCTGTATTAAATTAAAGGATACTGCTACAACACAGGCTAAGTAGAGTCTTGATGGAATAAAAAATGTTGGAGAAATTAATGGCTTTTAAAATATCTAACTTTTTTGCCCAAATCATGTAGTAGGTATATTGGTTCCTTTTCAGTGTGTGTTTCAAACTGATTAATACTATTGGTAATACATAAGGACCTTATTGTTCCTAGTGTAAATTCTTTATACCTGTTTTAATTTATCCATAATGAATGTTCCAGATGCCTTCATTCGGATTTACCTAAATAGCTGAAGTGCGTATCAATTCTCTTTATAGTTTGTCAGAGAGGAGCAGCTCTAAAAAAATCAGGTTGCTTATTTACAGATATTTATTTGCAACACTTTCTTGAAAAAACAGGTCATATAGCCCCTATGGCAGTGCTCAACTGGAAGCTTGTGTCTCTGCGCTGTAGTTGTCCTTTGCCTTCTGTATGCTGGTATGATCCTCCAGTTTTATTACAGGGAGTAAATACTCTTCAAATGTGTATTACAAGCAAAAATATATAATGACTAAGCCCTTGTGCTCCAGTCTATCACAGAGGAATAATTAAGTAAAACATTTAAAACCCAAACACAAGTTATGGTGTTAAAGGAATGCAAACTTTACTGTATTTGAATCAAGTTGTAGGAGTCTTCCTGATGATGTAGTATCTAACCTAAAAATTCAGTTGCTTAGTAATGTTCAGAACAGCAATCACTACCAAAATTGTTTAGCCCCGTACTCCCATTCACAGCAGGATAAGTTTTCTAACATGGTTTTGTAAAACAAACAAAAAAGCCCTTTTGTCACCAGCACTATACTTGCTGCCTTACAGTATCATTAGCCCTTTATCATTTTTAACTCAGTAAATTCCTTAAGTGAAGTTACTAATTTTTTTCAATATTCTTTCCCACTACCTCATAGCAAAAATTTCATTAAGAGATTGCAGCAAATCAGTCATTTAACAGTACTTAGAGTATATTCAGCATGTGAAGTCACAGTGTATATGAACAGATGGTTGCTGTAGTTTCTTGAGGCAGACGTATCTGGCTCATAGCAAGTTCTAGAGGAGACATTCAGTACCGACATGAAGAGTTTTAAAAGCTGTTTCCAGTTTAGTCTGTACAAGTATTTCCCTGTATGAGACGTTGACTTCACTCCTGTATCAGGTAGAAGAGTGCATGTCAGTTACTTGATCCACTTTACCAGGGCTAGGCTGGGTGAAATACTCTGGTATCTTTGCATTTTTTAATTGCATCTTTCTGTTTTAAGGAAATGAGGTGTTGTCCTACTCTTAGGATATTCAGAGGCATTTACTGTATTCTGCCACCACCCTGTATAACATGTAAAGACCTGTACATGTGAATAGCAATTCATCTGTCTCTTCCCCTCATCTCTCCTAATGTTGATAGTTTCTGCAGAGGGCAAGTGTTTTAGTTTCATTGGGCTCTCAAATGATTATCAGCAAAATATTTAGCATAACTGAACCTTAGAAGGCTATGCTTATGTTGTGTTCTAGCCAAGATCTTTTATTTTCAATTTATTTTATTTTAATTTTATAGTTAGTAAGCTTTAAAACATGATTCCTCATTTTGGGCCAAGTCCAACCTTGTAGTACCATCATTTTCTAGAGAACAAATGATTCTCCTATCAGGTCCATTGTTGTTTCAGTTAGGAAAAGGAATGAAAGATAACAGAATGGTATTACTTCAGTTGGTTACTGTTGATAGTTATCAAAAAAAGTAATCTATTTATTTTATGTGTTTAGCAAAGATATAGTAGAAAACAGATCATAGCTGAAAGAAGTCTGATTGCGTATCAGACATCCACAACTGAACAAATAAAGGGACATCTATGCATTTCCTTGTTCTGAGCTATGATCCACTGCCTGGATTAGATTACCTTCATCTGGTGAGATGCATAATCCTTTGTTCTATACCTTCTAGAAAAAGGAAATATGTAAAATCACATTTGCATGGTCCATTAAATGCAATCTAAGTATTAGCTCTTTTTGTTGTTGTTGTTGCTTATACTGTTACGATAAATACATCTATTTTAAAGAAATAGAAATTTAATGATTTCTGTTAGGCTTTCATTAAGCCGTCACTTCGTGCAATTTCTGCAATAGCCTCCCACGTACAGAAAGGAGCTGAGCCACTTGCCAGATGTGAGTGGGAAGTTTTTCTCATGAGAAAGGGTCACAAGCTATCAATTTCTGCACAATGACATTTATTTTTTTTCTTTAAGAACCACTGGTTTTGTAGACTTTATGATTGTGAAGATGGTGTTCTTAAATGTGAAAAAGTAAGACCTGACGCAGCTCCCAGATGCAGATATTTGCATCTTCCCAGGCAACACAATTAATTTAACCGGACATGATGGCTTCCTTGTTGGTTACAAGGTTCTAGGAACTGTTGTACTGCTTCTTGGACCCTGAGAACAACAGCGAGACTGTCAGGGGTTGCTTCAGTTTTACCCTGATGCTTCTCAAGCAAATGACTTGGCAGCAGCAAAGTCTGTGGTTTAGGCACATGTCAGTGTAGGACTTCTTCCCTCTCCCCCTTCAAAGGAAGGAGAAATGTTATTGGCTACTGAAGCAGTTAAGGTTTCTAATAGCATTAATGGGTCAACAAAAATTTTGTCCTGCTCAATAGGATGAAATGAGTTTTTCTTTGTGTTCCAAAATAAGCATCTAACCTTTGTTTTCCTTTTTTCATTTACGTTATAAGTTTTGACTTAAGACAGTACCTGTAACTAACAATATTCTGCCCTTTCTTAAGGGAATGAAATTGTGTTCTTGAGTTATCACATGCTCAGCTTGGGTGGCTGTTGTTCTAGCTTTTGTTTATATTTTTTATCATTTGCTTCAGAAAGAGACATAGCTCTGTATCTTACATCCTAGGGTGGCGTGTTCTCGCTCTTACTCCTTTAGGGGTTCCAGCACATGCTTGAAGGAGTTGATCATCCAGCCTCAAACAAAAAGGAAGGTTATAATGACTGAATGTTCTGTTCTCTGAAGTGAATTGCCAGTAAGATATGAAGAATATCTAGACTATGTGGAATATTGTATATTAAATATGTTTTGAAAAGTAGGACTGCATGACATTATGGGAACAGGTGAAAATAGGGTGAATAGTGAACACTTAACCACTGCAGGGGGGTTGTTTTTTATTTTTTTATTCCCTCAGAAATGGATGGGGATGTTGCTTCTGTAAAGGCTGTGTATGAGAAGACAAAAGTGGAGAATATACAGCTGCACGACCTCGCTCTGAAATCTTTAGCAGCTTTTCTGAAGAAAGTAGGAGAGCCTGTCCCTTTCACTGAACCCCCTGTGAGTATTTCCTAATTAAGAAATAGATCTGCAGAACTGTGTATGTTCAGTGTTAACAAAATAAATTGCATGAATAATTACATTGGGCTTAGATCTCTGCAGAGACTCCTCAAAGGAGGTAATGTATGAAGTACTGAGTGTTTTACGAGCTACAGTAATCTTGCATTGGGTTTGACTTGAGGAAATAGAAACTCTTGGGGCTTATGATATTTAAACTAACTGATCTGTATCAGGCACACATCTACAGGTGTACACCTATCAAATACCTTTGGGGCATTTATCTAAGCGATTGAACTTTGAAAAGCTTATAGAATGTGTATTTCAATAACAATTAATGTTTTTTTTTCCCCTAGCCTCTTTTTATATTCTAAAATAAGTTTCTATAGTTCTGTGAAGACCTGATTTCTTCATCCTGGTTCTCCATACTGATTCATGATAAACTTGATTTTCTTTTCTTATTTTGCAAAGAATTGGGGGAAATTTTGGCATAAAATATTTGGTCTAATCTTTTAACAGCTGTTAACAGCTGTTGAGATTTTTCTGCAACTGTGACAATTTATAATCCACGTAAATTTAAAGCCTAGAATGTCTGTTTCTTACATGTAACTAATGAAAATTAGGTTTTTTTCAAAGTCATTGAAATGAATCATTTTGTGATTTCCCTGTTCAATTTTTCTCTGAGAGCTTTAAAAGCGTCTCAAAATTTTTTTGACACAATTACAGATTGCATTTAAAAAGTATTTTCATTTTTAAAATGAAATTGATTATATTATTGCATTTTGTAGCAGAAGCTTCATTATGCATTTTTGGCAAGATTATCCTTTTCCTTTTATTCTCTCTCTCTGGTATTTCTCTTAATTATACACACTTCAATACAGATCTAGTTTTGCATGACAGAGAATAATAGATTTTGCTTTTGTCAGGACATAAGACTTTGTTCAGAATTAGTAACTTCTTATTTGAAACAATGTTGAACTTGTTTATTCTGCTCTACTTATAGGAGACATTCAGGTTCTATGCAGAAAAATGGAGGAAAAGAAGACTGCAAGCATCATGAACTGACAGTCTTTTATGCTTTAGTTGTTTATGAAATTGTTTAAATATTACATTCAATAAAAAAAATTTAAAAGCATGTTGTTCTGTATAATTTTTAATATAAATGTGCATTTGAACCACACTTTCCATAGCTGTAATTGATAGAAACATTCATTACAGAAATGCTTTTGAATTGCTAATGAAATACCATGTTGCAGCTTTCTAGGGTATTTCTCTTTTGATGTATGATCTGCTACAACCTCAACTGTGTTTTGAGTCCTGTTGATTCACCAAATATCTGTATATCAAGAAAGTTTCTAGAGAGGTATGTAACTGTAACTTAAGCAAGCTGTCTTATTTTTTGTTGTTTGTCTGGTCAATGTACTTTGGGGCGAAAATAGAACGATAAAGAACATTGTCTTTGGGATTCATCTGTATCTACACAGAAAATAAACACACCCTTTCTAGATTTCTCCTAAACATACTTCTCTTGTGTTAAGTATCTCATTAGGCCATTCAATATTATATGTCAAAGTAAAATACTTCTACCTTGTACACTAGCTTGTTTTGTAGTTTTATAGCATCTTTAATTCATTCTCATAACTGTTAGTTCAGCTAATGTTATGGATACAGGAACAACATATCCATGAAAACATGTCACAAGGAAGTGGCCATTATTTGTGGGGGTAGCAGTTTATACTTGCTGGGAGACAGATGGGCATGTTTCATATGTATAAATGTGGGAGTAGACCTACGCTGATGTGATGTTTTGCAGTCCAGAGTAATGGGATTATGAAAATAAGACACTTGTATATTACAGGAATGAAAGAATACATAGAAAATGCATCCATTATTTCTGTGAATAATGGAGTCTCAGAAATGTGCATATTGCATAACAAATAGACTATGGTGCCCATGCAGTACTTAAAACAGATTTTAATGAGATAAAAGCTTTTTTCTTTGTATTTATTAGCTTTGTTTATTAATCTTAACATTTTCATTTAGTTAACCCTATCTTTCTTAGGTTTTTCCACACAAGCAACACCTTGGTGCTTAAAAATTCCCGTGTGCATACAAGGTTCTGGTGAAATTTTGAAAGACCTGTGCAGTAATCTGAATGTGTCAAAGTTAGAAAGAAAGTGGGAACTAATTTTTTGAAGTAAAATTTCCATTTCATTAACTAGCATGTTTAGAAATCCACAGAAAACTCCTGTTGTGCTTAAAAAATGAAGCATAATTAATCACGGGCTGAGGAGAGGGGTAAATTTTGTTTTCCAAACAAACTGGACGAATCCTGGATGGGTCTGCTCCATTGGTGGTGTGGTTTTACAATGACCTTCATTACTTCACAAGCATAGACTCGACAACACACTGCACCTACATGGCTCTACCTATCTGGCACCTTTTGTTCCTGGGTTGTCAAGATAACATCTGAAATTTCATTCATAGTCTAATTGTTGTGTGCCCTATCTGAAAGCAAGCCCAGGTAGTACTCAGTTTATTTCATTTCACAAATAGAGATAATTCTTTTTTCTAAACCTACAGCTGTGCTACATGTATTTCAGTGAAATAGCAGCAAAATTGAAGATTGTGTCAACTAGTTGGCAAACCCTTTCTCAAGTACCACAGCTCTTGGTTTTTAGAAGTCATCTTGTGAATCTCTGTCTCACAGCAGTAACTGTGTTCCAGTTAGTGGAGTCACATCTGAGCATAACTGGAGGCAACAGGCTTGTGTGCTTTTTAAGCTAAGCTAGTGCATAGGATAAGAAAGAGAATATTACTTAGAGCAAACACCAGGTCATCACAGAGGAAGTTAACAGCAGATCTGTAGATCTTAACTACGTTTTTAAAAAGGAGGTGGAATCTTCTGTGGTTGTGGACCACGTGCAATTGATTGTCAGGTGCTGTGTCCATCATTAGCCTGAGCTGTGATATTGGCAGGTTGTGCTTGCTGCCTTCTGAGGCAAAAAAAAAGCAGTACGCAAGGCTGCAGTCAGATGCATGGCTGCATCTTGCTAGTGTCTGTGCATTATGTCTTCACCAGTCAGGCTTAGTACTAGTTAGCGTTTACATGTTGTTTTTTTCCTAACTGGTTTGACTTGAACTCTTAAGAGAATAATGCCTTATCATTTAATAGTTGCAATTGTACAAATGGGAAGTAAATTTGATAGCCTGTAACTGAATAATATAAATGAAATTGTTTTCAGCTCTGTAATTGCATTTTGAGTGACCTCATGGAAAGGTATGGGCTGAATGAGCCAGCTGCTGAGCCAATTACACATCAGCGAGGCACTGCAGGAGCATGAGACCAAACAGTTCCAGGGCTTCATGGCAGCAGTGACAGGGTAATGGGCATGCTGAACATTTAGGATCATGTTACAATAGCCAGGGTCCGTGGAGCCTTGTGGCAGAGATGGCAAGGCAGAGATTATTCAAAGCATAGGCAAAGGCTGCCATTGTGTGATAATATTTCTGGTTTTCTGTTCCAGTAAATGTTCCATGTACAATTAAGGAATGATTACACAGAAGACTGCTGTCTCTCCTGTCTTTAAAATGTGGGACAGTGAGAGAAGTGTGCCACTCCGGGACACGATCATCTCAGTCTGAAACAAGGTTGTACTTGAAGGTTTTGCAGTGTCGGTATTTGTGCTGAATACGCTTGAAATGATAATATTTCTTGTGCATTGGTGTGCTGAGACTCAGCCATTTCAAGCGTGAAGAAAAATGCCGTTTAGAAGGTTAGAATTTCTTCACCAAATAAATAAGCAGTTTCATTATTTATTTCTTCACATTCAAAGAAAAAAAAAACCTCTAAGATGACAAAATGCAGAATGGCAGTCTTGCAAAATTGTCATGGTGATTTATTAGTTCAGATACCAAACATACTCTCTCATGCTGACCATAGCACGCACCCCTTTAAAGCAGAAAAAAATTATTTGCCACCGGCTAGTGGATAACTGGGATTGTGCAAGACCCAGACCAGGTGCGGTGTCTGTGAGATAGGAGCATGCTTTTCCAGAGGCCTCTGTGGGAAGCTGAGAGTGTGCTGACGTGAAATGACCTGACATGTTACTGTAAAAAGCAAATTGTGGGAGCGTGTATGTGTTTGCATAATAGTGTCTTGATTGGGTTTGAAAGGACTGGAAAAAGCTTGCTGCTTGAATTGAGATGACTTAATCTCCCTTCTGTGCCCTGCGCCACATTATGAACTCTCTTCTTTCCCCCAGCCCCCTTGAGGTAGGGGCAGGAGGAGGGTGCTTTGTGGTTTTTGAGCTCAATATGGGAAAAGTTTCCTTTTTAACTACCAATATTGTCACTTTGCAGCATGATAATTACATGCTGTAGTTCTATCCTAATCTACTAAAACAGTTTGTTCAACTCATTGTCTCCTGAGATCCTTTTTTTTATAGCAAGAGATGTAGCTTGGTAGGTTAGTAGCTGTCTTTAGACTTTCTTAATTATGTACCCACTGTTGAAAATCCAGTAGCTGAACGGATCGTGGTTTTGGCAGTGACAGCTCAGAAGGTTTTTATAGATTGAATGCCTGAATCAGCAGGATTCCAGCTGCAGTTTACAGTAACAAGGGAGGATCAGAACAGTGAAGGTAGGATCATGAGTGCACATATTGACAGAGAAATAAACTGGAAATATGCTCACCAGAGTACTGCTGAATTTATTGCTTTTCTTGAAGGTGTGATGCTTCCAAACTGTCCAGGAGCACAGCAAAGCAGGAAGTGACAGAAGTGATGGATGTGACCAGGAGGTTTTGCTGTTCAATTTGTCAGCATCTAGAAGGAATATCCAATTTTCTGCACCAGTATATTGTTGTAAAGGTGAAAAAAGTGCACATGTAAGAAAAATCTGACTGTTACTGAATTTTGCCTTTTTCTTTAAAGCAAAGATTTCTCTGCATTTCTTAGAATTACTCTCTTAGTTTGTGTCAAGTAAGCTGCAAAAAGACACCTCCTTTCCAGAATGGCTTAATCCTCTGATGGCTTGCCAGTACTTCTGTGAATTGGTAACCAGAGGAAACCCAATATCCTTTTAAGCTAGTGGCTCCAACCAAGCCTGTGGTGTAGTCCAAGGGCATCTTTCTGAGTATGCGTGTGCCACTCCTCAGCTACAGGAGCAAAGTTCTAGGTTTCACGGTAGGTATGGGACTAAAAGCAAAAATGGAAGTTTGAGGTTTGAATTTTCGCTACCTTTTCCTGTAATTAAGAAAGTGAGATAATAGAAACTGTCTTATGTGCTGTCTGCTATAGCTGGGGGTTCCACATTGCTCTACCTTTATCTAAAACTATTATTGCAAGGTTTCTCTCTGACACTATTAAAACTGTATTACAGTTGGCTAATGCTTCACAGTTTATCATGTGATTGCCCTTATAACGCTGTGATAAAGCAGTGGCATCTGTAGAATTGCTATTGTCTGCAGCCATAGCTCCAAACTTCTTTCTAGTTCTGTTTCTCGTAGTTACTTCACTCAGCTGTAAGTGCCAATGAAACTCAAGGTTCAGAAAGCAACCAACCTCAGTGACCCACAGTGCAAGTTAGGAGTCCTGAAAACCAGTGGCAACTTGGCTTTGCAGGTAGTTTGCATCTGCTGTTCCCAAAGCAGTTTGCATCTGCTGGTCTGTGAGACCAGGGCAAATCTGAAAAATGGGATTATGGGAAATGTTGTCAGTAGTGGAGGTGACTCTTCTGGGGGAAGTGAGGAGGGGGGTGGACTTGTAGCTAGAAAACAGTTTGGGCTGGAGGGAATGCAGAGGGGTGTGGACAGGCTTGGCCAACCTCCTTTGAAGTTGTTGAAGAAGGTTCTGAAAGCCCATTGTGCTGGGTGCTGGATTTCTGTTTACAGGAGAGGGGCTATGAAGAGTGGCTGTCAAAATACAGGATTGCCACAGAGGAACTCTAAAGGTATTGTGAGTGCTGGGAAAAATAGCTAGGTGGGAAGAAAGAGTGTTGGTATTGTGGGTGGCGATAAGACAAAGATATTAGCTTCAGTGTGATGCCTTTGATTGGATTGAGTGTGAAAGACTATGAGAGAAGGGAGCAGCCCTCACCTCGCTGTCAGTCAGGATCGATGACAGACTGCTGTAGATCTTTGCTTTTCTTGTATCTCCCACTGTCCTCTCAACTACTTTTTGAGGTTCACTGCGGAAGAAAGCTATGGTAACAGCAAGTGCTGTTACGGGTGAGTTGGCTGCTCTGCCCAACTCAGTGAAAGAAGAGGTTCTGAAGTGCTGATCAGAACTGCTGAGCCAAGCCTGGTCCTGTCATGCCTTTTCACCACAGGGAATCGTGATGGTACTAGTCCTGTAATTACATCTGGGTAACTGAAGAAACAGGAGCAGCATCGTGTGCTAAAAATCCCAATGGAAGTTTGTTCTGACAGCAGGTCTTTTAAACCTTACACTTAGCAAATTTCAAAGAATCTGTAAGAATAAGTGTGTTGTTAGTGTAACCTAGGGCCATTCTAAAGATGAATAATGTGGAGCAGTGTGGAGCATTGGTGTTACAATTTATTCGTGGGTTCTGGTACTGAAGTTGCAGCCTGAGGCGAGGCTGTAACTGAAGCAACTTGTATTGGGTTGCTGAACCTGCTGTCAGCCCTACGCTGAAAAACTTCCTGTCTAAATCAGAAATAAATTGAGCGATTGCCCTTGTTACTTACAGAGTTCCCTGGAATTTCCCTCTGGTTAGGTTAGCTGGTAGCTTGAACAGCTCATGTGTGGAGGTTAGCTCAACTGTAAAATCTTTATCATCTCTAGCAGTTGTCCATTTTTAGGGCCCTTGGAAACCTTTGTAAATATTACATTCTAAAAATTGAAAATATCATAGGAAATGTATGCTTATTGAAAGATCCATTAGGAGCCATATATCCACAGACTTTATTTAAACAAGGATTTTGCTTTCCTTCATTATTTTGTTGACTCAGCCTGTGTTTTAAACATTAATGTTCAGAATATTATGTCAAACCTGGTCGACTGTTCAGTATTTTAGGGAGGAGGAAAAAAACCTGATCAAGTGCAATATCTCAAAATGAACATGTATATAATGTTAATCAAAAAAAAACCAACAAAACAACAAAAATCCCAACCTTTTAGTTTTCCATTGTCTTTTTTTTTCAATAATTTTAATGAAAAACATATTTTTCATCATCTATAGTACATAAAAAATATTATGTTTTAATTGTTTTTATGCCTGGGAATACAATTTTTGCATTTGAGTGCAAAAATGTTTCTCACTGTTATCAATAACCTCAGACATTTGTCTAAATCTAGCAAGTAAAAACAAGGTTGAAAACTATGTTTTATACCACTAGCTGCAGGGGGCATAAAATTATGGTAATTTGTGGCTCTACTATTGTCAGTCATGTAGCAGAGTTTTTTCCAGTGGAAATTTATCACACGTCTAGCACTAAGCATACTACAGAGCCACACAGTGATTTTCTAATACAAAAGCACTGGGAAATTCCTTATGAAGTGTATCAAGCTAAAAATACTCATTCACCTTTCTTTTCTTTCCCTTTTTGAAGGGACAAACCTGAAGCAAGCATGTCAAGAGTGTTTGGCAGTGCTGAGCTCTGCTGTAATCAGACAGTGCACTTCTCTAGGTAATAATACTTGGCCAAAATGCTTTTTGTATGTGCTTACTAGTAGGAGTTGTGGGAAGACAGGGAAGCAGGTACAGCGTGTGATGTGTCCAGCCAGAGCCACTGTCTGCAGAATTACTGTGGGACTCATGGTGCCAGGTTTTCGACTGTTCCCACTGACCTGAAATGCCCCTGCAGCTCTGTGGGGAGTGGGAGCTCATGCCAGCATGGGTAGGAATTAGAAGACAAAAAGTTTATTAAATGGTTGTATTAAGGGTATGCTAAAATACCAAACAAGTTGTGGTGCTCTGCCATTCTCAGCTGAGAACAGAGTTTTTTGGGGGTGATGGCTACCACAGGTTTGACCTCTGACTTACCCACCTGGAGATCCAACCACTGCTTCATATAAGGTAACATCCTGCAGCTGATGATGATTACAGCAGCCCATGTCCTGTTTTTCAAAGCTTTCAGTTTGGCCAGCATGTTTTGCTGTTGCCTGGTTTGGAACTCCATTTTTTGGCTTTGTGCCTGTCTGCAATGAGTTGAAGCACTGCTGCATGGTGATTAGCTATTTTTAACTAACGGTAGTAGGACATTTGAGTGTTTGTTGAAAAGTAACCATTAGGGTAATAGTTTTTTTAGGGCACTCAGCATTGTGACTTGCATCATGAGATAAAGGATATTTACTTGTCATGAAGAAACTGTTGGTGGAGGCAAAACTGGCGTAGCAGTGGGGCTACATTTTACTTATTTGTTTTTTTCTTTTGACTTCATTGGTGAAACATGAAGTCTTTCTTATTTTAAAAAAGTTTCTGCTGTTTTCTAAACTCCTTCCGCAGCCCTCAGTAAATGAAAGTAAGCAAAGGTACTGTCTTGAAGAATGATGATGTTAGCTGGTAACTAGTGCTGGTACGGTTGTATATCATTGCAAGTCACTGGGAATTTATTGAAAATTGCATGGTCTGTGCATTTTGCTTTTCATTTTTTGTGACTGTTCATAGATGCCCAGTTGCTATGCGTTTGCTTGAAAATTCAGCACTGAAGTAGTAGATGACGATCTTGTGGATGTGTATAAAACACAACCTATTTTTGAGGCAAGTAGCATTGCGTGTACCATATGGGTTCTGGCCAGTACTTGAACGTTTATGCCTCTAAACCCATTTGTCGAACATGGAAAAATTAAGGTGAGGCAGAAAGACAGAAACAGTACTGAGATATGCTAGGAATCGTAGCAAAATTTGACGAGATGTTTTAAAATGAGCAGCTGGGAGGTTCTGGTTCTGGAGCTGTGATGTGAAGGTTGTGTGGGGTCTGTTAAGCTGCAGTTTCTTAGCACTGGAAGCATTAAAAGTCTCTAGTTGTCATCATGAAAGCAAAATAATGCCAACAGTATTTGCAATTCAAAATAACCATCCATAAGTTTGATTTAATGACAAAGTAAACATCAGCAAACGGTTTTATAATTAATTATATAAATTGGCAATAGCACTTTTTAAAATTACGGGTCTGAATTGCTTTTTAAATACTTTCTGAGGAAAAAATTGGGCGACCATAGTCATTACAGCTGTGTGTTTACATATGTAATCTACTCATTCAGATACCTCTACATATACATATTAATATGAACACACGTACACATATATATATGCTTGTTAAAGCTCGTCAGTTCTTAAAAGGGTTAAGCAGTTTTAAAATTACCTCAACCCTCTGCTTAAACATTGTTGCCTTAATTAATAGCTGCTAACATGAAGGGCTTGTCTTGGCTCTCAGAGTATTAAAAAAAAAAAAGGCAGCATGTCACAGAGCTCCATGTACACTCTTGTCTATTGCCATTAAAATTAATCATTATGGCTAAAACTTGAAAGGTCTGTTATTTCTGGTGCTAGTGGACATACCAACACCTGCGATGTCTTACATATAGTCTCCTTGCATAGCATATTGTCTATGATACTTCCAAAGGCGTTTTGTGGGTTTTCCTTTCTTGAATTAAAAGGGATTGGTATTGATACTTGTTACTTATTGCTAAATGCATTCAGAAATGCTAACTGAACAAATATGGGATGAAACTTTCAACAGCTACTGATTAATTTAACTTAGCTGTAGTGAAAGCTAGTCCTTTCCAAATGATGAGATAAAAAGTATTTTGGAGGACTGCCACTACCCACGAGCCAATATGTAAAGCGATGTTTCTATAATCCAGTTTCAGTACTAAAAAGTTTGTCCCTTTTGCTAAGTGGAGAGACTGCATGAACTTGAAGTGGAGGTTGGAGAAGAATTTCCCACCCTTGCCTGTATTTGATACTTCATGTAAAAGACAGATTTTTCATACCTGTTTTTTTACTGATAAGACACAATGTCTAGTACATAGAGGTGTTGTAATAACACACACTTCTCTTGTCCACACAGTACTTTACAGTATTCTTGTAAACAACACTTTTTTTATTCTGAATTTGTTGAATTTTCCTTACAAATGTCATTGTTGCTTGTATTTGGTGTTCCCATTCCCATATTTGATGTGTATGCGGAGTGAAGCCCCATAGCCTTTTGCAGGTTGGTCACATACCAGGCAGTTCAAACAGCAGTTGGGCCAAACATCTTGGAAACTCTGCAACTGACTAAACATGGTGCTGTTTCAAAACCAGTATTGCACTGACTTGGTTGCCAGTAGTAGCAGAGGCCATGAGTTACAGCTGAAACCCTCCAGTCTGGCCAGGGCAGATACAGGAGAGCAAAGACAGTAGTATGTGAATCTTTGGCACAGTAGCACTGTTGGACTGGCAAGCAGTGCTCTGATCAAGTGGCAGATCTACTTAGATCCGTGGCAAACTAAGTGCTGTTGTGTGTGGAATGGACTGTGCGATGAGTTTTGCACAGTGTCTTGCTTGCGATCTTTAGTCTCTATTGAGATGGTTGGGTACTGCTGTAACTGGTTATACTGATACAGGGAGTGCCAAAGTATACAGTGTCACCTTCACTGGCTGAGATGTGCATAATTTTCCCTAAACTTGTACTATTTTTCAAATCCTGGTCGTGCAAGTGGGGCAGGTTCTGTGTCATCCACCCCCTTTTCCCTGTACACAAGCCTACAGCATGCTATTGTTAGGCATGAATGCTAATTGCTGGTATTTCAAGGTTCCTATCTTCTTATTGCTAAAGCCTGTAACAATAATCACAGCCTATATTCCCCATCTCTAGGCATCAAGGAAACAAGATATGATCATAGGCAGTGTGCTAATGTAATTGTAGTATATAGAATATGAGCTTTTTCTATGTAAACACAGGCCTGGCCACATCCTATGATAGCTCTTCCTACACTCCATATGATCACTGTTCCTAAGCTCACAGCTCAAGTCCCCATTATGTATACATCTACCCTTGTCATAACACCACCTCTGAAACACACCATTTGGTCCTGCTGCATAATGTTAAGAGGGTGGAATTTTAAATTGAAAAAGGCTGTTTAAGTAATGTCAGCAGCCTGACTAATTTCACAAAAGGGAGGAAATTCAAAGTTAGGGCTATGGTATATTCTTATCTAGATGCCTGAAGATTTCTGTGCATGACAATATGCCCCTAAAATTCAGAGCTGTCCCTTATGTCTTTAATTTCTCCCATTGTATCTCTCCTTTTTTTATTAAACATCAAAGTGAATTCACAACAGAGAGTCAGCCTAGAATTTAATCCTCTAAATACCTTGAAAATAGAGGTTTAGACTAGAAGTACCAATATATACCCTTAAAACTTCAGTGTAATATAAAAGAGATTCTAATCACAACAGATCATTACAAAGAAGAGTAAACCACTTTAAAAAAAAAAAAAGTGTCTTAAATATAATAAAAAGGAATAATTAAGAACAGGAAGCTGCTATTCTGACAATTTAATGATGCTGAATTGGACTGAAAGAATCGTCTTTGCTGTTAAAAGGCAATGAAAATCTGATAATTTCAAAATGGCACTAGGATCAGATCAAATGAGGGGTTTTTTTTGAAGTCAAATGCAGTGAAACCAGAAAGAAATGGTAGAATTCATCTTAGAAGAACCTTGGGGTGTTTTGGATTCCTACTGCTGCCTGGGGCTGAAGCTGTTATTTTATCAGACCTGCTTAACATCTTTAGACTACGTTCTTCCTGGGAATTGATTGCCACGTGAAACCTAAGGAAAGTAATGTGGCAGCCTTAATTGCAAAATAGAAAAATTAATTATTGATGTTCTTTCATTCTTGCTACTTAAAAAAACCCACCACATTACAGTATATGGGGCATTATAGCCAATTACACTAGGAATTTTCCACTATGTGCAACATGTAAAAGAAAGTGGAATAGATTATGTGCTTTGGGTCTCTGTATAAGCACCGTAATATGCCTTCAAACATTTAGCTTGCTTGATTATTAATCTTATAAAATGCTCACAGCAAGTGTACATCTAATTTGCACCTGCACTTCCCATGACTCTCAGTGAATTAGAGGTATTTTTACTGTTACTCATTTTCTCAATATTTGTGTCTTATGGCTGAGCATAACTAGGTGCACAATTGCAAGCATTTCATAAAGCGCATCATTAAATTTTTAATTACTGGAGGGCAATGTTGATATTTTCCACGTGAGAATATTAGGAACCAAACTTGGCAAATTACAATGATTTGTATGGCCATGGAGAAAGATATGATTAATAGCAAGGAATTAGTATGTGTTTATGCTGTAAAAATAATTCTAGTTTTATATGTTACAAGAAATCAGCCATACAGTGAGTAAATACCCTTTTGGGCTTCAGCAGCATCTGACTGGAACACAAAGGCAAAGCCTTAAACCACACATTTAGAAACAACGCAGAATAGTTAACAGTTGTGTTTTCCATACTTGCACGTTCTCCTGAAGCATAGGTGAAATGTTCTGTGTTGCTTTCCTTTACACTGTTCCTATGAGTACTGAATGTTATACATTCGGAGAAAGTAGGTTTTGTGTGTACTGATCCCATTCTCTCCAAGCTCTCCAAATTAAATACATGATCTCTGTATGTTCAAACATTATGGACTAAAACATCAGCGAGATGGGTCCGTTTAAATTGGTGGCCCATAGCTCACACTATTTCAAGGTGTGAGGAATTCATAAGCGTCTTGTCACCTATATGTCAAACAGACAAACAAGAAACCCCAAACCCATCCCCAGGCTGAAGCCGCGGTTTGTCGCGGGCTCTGCGAAGGAGACCAGCCGGCTTTCCGACTCCTGGTGTTTGCTGCCATCCTGTGGCTAGCCGGGCTGGCATCATCCAGCGCTCCCAGCAGGTACCCGCTCTCCCTTCAGGCCGCTGCGGAGGTGACCAAAAATAAGCCTGGGGACTTTGCCAGGTTTCTTGCAAGGGACGCTGTAACCTGCTGCCTCCTCTGAGTGGGTTCCTTTACCAGTCTTGGTGTGATTTCTGCTTGATGAACCTCAGAGACAAGTAGTATAAAAGCAGGAAGCTGCAAATGATCCCGATGAGGACGAGATAGCTTACATAGAGAGGATGGGAGTCCAAGTCCAGAGCCTGAGTTACCTGTAACCATGGACAGTGCAAAATTACGAACAGACACAAAGTTTTTCTGCTGGATCAGTGACATGTGTTTTATGTGTGACCTACCCTGGCCCCTGAGGCCTTTCCCCTTATTTCAAGTTGGATGTAACTTCCAGAGTAGTTTAGTAGCTGGTTAGGGCTACGTTATGTCTAGCAACCGCAGTGTTTCACAGAAATACCTCTCAGCTTCTGAACAATTTCAGCACATGCATGATTGGTCTTGTGTAGAAAGAGTTGCCCCTTGTTATTTTCTTTTTTTTTTCCTTTTTTTCTCTTCCACCGAAAAGAAATCCATAAAAGGGTGTGACTGCTGTAGGGATGTCTGTCGTGACATTACTTTGTAATTTAGTGCTTGCCAAACTTGAGGCCTACAACTTCTACTTAAATATCAAGAGACACATAAATAGCATTCTAATTTCTTATCAAGTGTTTGTAGCCATTTTTTATTAGTGACTTACAAGTTTCCCTGGTATTTGAAAAGTTGTATTTCCAACAGTCATTTCATATGTAAGGTCAGTGAACTGAATTTGCATCATGCCTTGAAAATTCCATCTGAGAAAAGAGATTTTAGAAAACCAAAATGGAACTGGAAAAAAAAAATGGCAGAAAGAAAGAAGTTGATACACATGCACAAAACCCGAGACCTCAAAAACTGCTGTGTTGCTGCCTAATACAGCATGTTTTTCTACTTTCTTGAAAACCAGAGGCTGTAAACATGTTACATTTTATTTGTGGACAAATGGCAGATCTATTTTATGTTCTTATGCGGAGATGGAAAATTAGGAGAGTGCTAGTATTTGTATCAGTCAAACTTCCACTGTTAGCCAAGTCTCACTAAAGCTCAGTCTTCTACCAAATATAAGTCTTTTTACCAAAATATTTAGTAACCGTGTAAGAATTGAGTAGTGCTTTTTTGACCAAGTTTCTTGTTACCTCATTCTCACATGGAGAAACTGAGGTAAAATGAATGATCTGAGTCCACTGTCACCACTCAAGAAGGTAATTGCAAAGATAGGAATAAAGCTGCATTTTCCTGCATGGGACACACTCAGCCTCACAACAGCCAGGTGCTGATGAAAGCCATGGACACTTCAGTTCAGAGGGATGGTGGGAGCTTTGTCTTACCTGTCCAGAGGTTTTCCAGGCTTATCACAAAACCGCCACTCAGGTAGAACGATGTGAAAAGGACATTGCCAAAGAAGGCTGAGAGCTGTAATGTCGGCAGCAGTGCTGCCACCCACAGTGCCATCGTGCGGGCACTATATACAGCCAGCCACACCGAGAGGAAGTTCAGCAGGAAATGTTCTGGTTCAGGAACAAGATTTGCCAGCCAGTAGATGGGAACCCCGTAAATTATAACAAAAGCACAGTGTTCTGGGAGCTCTCCCAAAATCTGTTTTGGAAGTAAAAAGGACAGTAAATTGATAATTACAAAACCACCCCAGATGCATCTTAATGTACTTATGGGTTGTTGATAAAAACTACAGGAAGCACATCCTTAGAATGGGACCATCTCCCTGTGAGGCGTCACTGACGTGCAAAACCAGTCCGCAACAGATACTGAAATCCTCAGTACTTTTTTTTTCTCCACTTGTGATAATTCCTATAAGTAACTCTTAAATTGAGGGCATTCTTGTTACAGATTAGATGTCTTGTTTTGTTAGAGTTTTGGCAGCTTCTAAGAATTTAAGACGCTTTCCTGAGAAGTGGCGTGCTTGGTAACAGTAATACTGTTACTGACTCATGGCAAATATATGTTTTGTCCAAATTTGGTTGAACTTAGCATGAGATCAAATATGAGACAAATTTAGTAGTGGTTCACTTTGTCACAAAGGTGGTCCAGTTAGTAACTAGTCAACTCACTGTAAAACAAAAGCATGCTTAGGATTTTCTGAAATATCTAATGATATGTATAGAGAGGAGTATGATTATTTCTTCCAAAGAGAGTTGCTACTATCCTCTAGTACTGAGGTTGTAACAAATTGCATCGATTTCTCTATGAATAATGTGCAATCTTTGTGACACAATGCAAAGAATGTTTTTCTCTGGAAGCCACTAATAAGCATTTAAAACCTTGTGCAGAAATGGAAACCTAAATTACAGATGCCATGGCAGGAAGAAGTCATCTAACAGTGGCAACATCACAAAGAGGGGATTATTCTAAACCCTTGTAAAAAAAAAAAATTTTTTTTTAAGTTCTACATTTATTTCTGGAATCTCTGGGTCTTTATGAACTCATATATAATTAATAATACAAGCAATACAGTAGCTTGTGTCTAACCTGTAGAGGCCCAAACAACTACTGGAAGATACACAGTATTTTGTCAATTCTGTTTTACCTTTGCTTAGCATTTTGTATGGATTTTGTTTTACAGATCAAGACATGTAATCAAACTTTCAAAGATGCTCCGGCAAATGAAATAGGCAGGTATGTAAAACTGTCTAAACCCTCAAATTTGAGTTTGAGATTTATCAGATTTTGGCCAAAAAACCCATTGAAACTTTCTTCTTTGGCTGTTCTGGGGTGGGATCTCAGCTATGGCTTTATGGCAACAGTTGTAAAGTAGTGTGAGGTTTAATCCATTAATGCCAAGGAAGAAATGGTTTTAGCTGGCAGACACAAAAGATCAAAGTCTGATATGAATGTGATCATTTGTAAAATATTTTGGTTTGTTTTTTTTTACATGTTAAATATTCCTGTCAACAAAACCAATTACCTTAGCAAAGAAGTATGGGCTAACAGAGTACATTCCATCTTCCAAATCATTATAAAGCATAGCTCTTTCTGAATGACCTGCAAGGTAGGAACAAACAGGTTGGTTTCATCCTAGGGTTGCATTAATAAGTATAATTTTTCCATTAATTTAGGAGTTTTCTGATTTTTATTGCTTATTTACAAGAAAACTAACACTTACATTTGGCAATAACATCCAAAATCACTGTGAATGGGATTAGTGCACCTATCATGTACAACAGTGCTGTTGTGTCACGAATAGAGAGTCTGGTTTTCTCATGGCCATAGTACAAAAATCCAATTAATAATGACATGAGAAGGGCCTCAAATCCATGGATTAATAACGTTGGAAGATCTCTGAAGTCATTGGAGACTTGACGACTAGGAAAACAGCAACACTGAGCATAAGGTACAGTACTTACTAATTCCCATTATATTCAGATGCATTGCCCCAAGTGCTCTGCTAAGATCAGTTCATGAAACTTGCTTACTTTGATTAGGACAGGAGTTGGACTGTCAGTTTCTGTAAAGTATTTTACTACATCTAAGCTTTTGCGTGTCTGTAGCTGCCTAGTATTGAAGGTCTGAAATGCTGAAAGCATGAAGGAAGGCAGTTAGGGGTTGGACAGTCTGATTTCAAAGATGCAGAAGCGATTACTTGAGTTACAGAAGCCTCTCTTGTTAAGGATCTGTAGCGTACGCCAGCAAAAACTAATCCTGGTAGCAGTGTTTTACAGGTGTTAGACTAGTTGGTCATGTTTCTTTTGACTACACAAGCACAAAACCCAACTACAATACTTATCTGTGCTGGCTATAATCAGGAAAACCTTCTGGCTTCATATATGAGACAGAGGTGTGAGGATGTCAATGCCTGAGCCTACTATGGGCTTGCTGAGGATTAGGTCACTGTGCAGGAGTATCAGGGTGACAGTACCCCAAACTGGGACCACATTCCTGAGCTTGGCAGCTCCTGCTGCTCCTTAAAGCTGCACGTGTCCAGTCGTGTGAGCTGGTGCTGATTGTGTCTGGAAGAAACCCTGGGGCAGAAGGATGGGGCTGTACATCTGGCTGCTGTCCTGCTCAGGGCACTGGGGTGAGCCAGTATAGCTCAGTATAACACCCCAGCTCTATGGCTTCCTCAGGCCTAACACTCAATCTGGACTTCAGCAGTTATCACTTTTTGCACTCAGTTTTCATTTTGTGCTTCTTTCTTATGCTTTAAAATACAAATGGGTGTGATACATAACTCTTTATGCAGGAGATAAGGTTACCTTAATAATATAGTGAACTGCTTTAAGACTCCTGGTAGCTGATCACTTGAATGGCGAGGCATATTGATAGCCTCTTCTGAATCTAAATGGGACCTGCACAAAAGAAAAGAAGGAAAAAAATAAAATTAGCACAGGCTGTGCTAATATTCCAGGTCTGCTGTATGATACACTTTTCCTTACCTTTGCTTGCTGAATGTGGTTGCAGTATTGTCTCCTTCCGTAACTTTCCATAAAAAATCATCAAAACCTTTGACTTTTTCTAGGAACAAGTTGGCAAGAGTATTTGCTCTTTTTTGGCTTTCCATCTCCTTTTCTGCATTCTGTTTATCGATACTGGTCAAATCAACTGCAAGACATTATTTGATATGAGTCTGTATGTTGCAGATATGACAACTTTATGACATGTGTATAATCAGAAATTTCATCGTGGACAGAGTACAACCTGTGTACATGAAGTAAGGTACAATGGTTAAAACTTAAATCAGTTTCTTCGGGTAACTGGAGAACAGATTGTTGATGTGTACTTTGTCTTGGAAAATGTTTCTTAGCTAGTCATTCAATGAGTCACTGAGAGATTTCATAATTGCTTATTATAAGATTGTAAACTACTGTTTCAGATTTTTCTAAACTTAACAGTGGCTTGAGAGGGGTGCTAAGAATAAACAGTTGTAATTTCCTTCCTGGCATGTACATGTAGGCATTTACAATCTGTCATGTGCCTTTGATTTAAATCCCATGTTTTTTTCTACATCTGCAAAATTATAGTTAGAATTTTTTGTATCGTACATAGATTCCATAAACTTTACTTTTTGCTTAACAAAAGGATTTTTAAAAAACCCTAAACTTCTAGTAGTATTTTCCAATGCTGACCCTTAGTGTAGAGTCATGATACCTGATATTTTGCAGATGCTTTCTGAGAGAACTGTGGTTGCACATTTCATAACTCCTTACATTTCTTCTCTTCTGCCACGGTTTCCTGTTTCTCTTGTCAGTCACACAAACAACATTTGTGCATTCCTGTCAGGTGTTCTTTCTTTCTTTGGCATCCAGTATCATCCTGTCCCGTTACTACCTTACTGCTGCCCAAATTTCTCTTTTCTTATTGTGGGTACTGTCTCTGTGTGTACTGCTGTATGATCTTCCACCTCCCTTTCTCATCTCTCTCTGGTTGCATGTTTTGGAGGTTTGTCTGTGTAATCACAGGCTGTAGTTACAAGTTTCCCTAGGACTGCCTCGTGTTCTCCACTCCCATACAAGGGGTGCTGCAGGCCTTCCTCAGGGCTGAGGACTGCTCTGAGACACGTGGTGGTGACAAAGGTCCTTTTTCAGGGCTTGACATTGAGGTTAACTTCTGTTTGTCTTTGCCCAGCTGATACCAGCTGACACCACCCACCAAACTGGCACACCTGAAGAGGTTACTGCAGAGCATTGAGCTCGGTATCTGTAAAAGGTTTCCTAGCCAACTTGAGGGCAAAGACCTATGGAATTGAACCAACCTCTATGGTAAGAGATTACTGCCTTTAGATTAACAGAGCCAGATTCCCCTTTGCATGTTGCAAAACAAACCAACCAACAAACAAACAAAAAGACACAAAGAAACCACAAACCAGAAGGATAGTTTTAGAACCATGTAGTTAACTTCCTTTGAGAAGTGGAATTAAAGGTTTGTTGTTCTGGGTTAGGTTTTTCTCCTTTCCAATGTGATCTGTTGGGAAGCACTCCTCTTTCCTGTTTACTGTTCCAGGTGTATATTATTCCTCACCCTGGAAAACCAGCTTTCTATATTTCTCAATTCAGAAGTCAGAGAAATGGCTACAGCAAGCAATTGGTCAGTTCATCCATGTCTTTCCCAGTGAGGGTAAAAGCTTCAGCCAACCAAAACATGGGAATAAGTGTGCTAAAGTTGTGGAAGAATTGCTACACCTGGCATGGTTAGAAGGAGGACTACTAAAATTGATTTTGGTCATACCTCTTGTTTTTGTTACATTTCCTGTACCAACAAATAAGGATCTTACTAAAAACTGAACTTGCTGCAGTATTAGTTTTTTGAGTCAGTTATAAGATTTTTCTTTGATACTAACCATAGAAATCTGCAGGATTGCTGTACCTTGGGCAGGGATAGCCTAGTTCTGTGAAATACTGGACCATGTCTCTAGCTGTTCCAGAATAAACTGTGACTCCAGAAGTCATCAGAAGAACTAAATCGAACAGTTGGAAGATATCTGACCGGGGCTGATGAAGTGAAAGAAGAACTAATCTGTTTCCTCTGGCCAGTCTGGATAATGTTATCACAAGGTTATGCGCAGTAAAACTGTCCAGTCCAGATGTGGGCTCATCAAGTATGAGTATTCCTGCCAAAGAAAATGAGTTTAGCTGTGGAAAGCAGCATGTTTGATTTGGAAAATATTTATCACATATAATGGTCCTAGCACACAAAACCTCACTGATAAATTCCTTTTTTTTTTCTGAGTCCAAAGGATATATCATGCCAGCATCACATAATATTAAAAGAATGGCAACTTCTTTCACTGTTTTACTGAACAGGATGACCAAGAGTAATTGTTGTAAATTTTATCTTGCTCCCACTGGCAAACAGATTTTTTTGTTTGTTTTATTTTTAATTTGGATGCAGATTTAAGTTCCTTATTAAATTTACATTCTTCTCTGCAGTTTTGCACTGCCTGTACAAATATCAGGTACATAAATATTAACACAAAAGTACCAGTTTTCTATCCTGCCTACTGAAATATTTTAACCTAAGTGCCCGATATTTAAACCTCTTGCATTATTCATGTATAAATACTCAGTATTAATTATGATAGCTTCTTCTCCTCCCAACCTGTGCTCTAATTGTCACCTACTCACACACATATATGAAGATATCTGCATATACTTAGATTTCTTATTTTATTCTTTTGCGATTGATTACAAACTTGAAAATGTTTTATTACTTTGCAGTTATCTGTGTTATTCTAGAACTTACTGGCCTCAGTCAGCACAAGGCAATGTCTGTACCACTCAACATAGAAACCACGTCTGTGTATAACGTGTTTGAAATGAAAAGAAAGATTTCCTTATTTTCCCAGAACTAATTTTTTTATTTTACTTCACTACCAGCACATCTATTCCTGTGCATCACTTCTTAAAAAAATAAAAAAGACTTAGGCTTTCCCCATAAGAGTATTCAATCCTGCAAAATTGACTGTGGATTTAGCTTCATGTTTTGCTTCTACTGGAAATGATGGAAATTTCTAGTTACCTGTGGCATGAGCCAGCCATGGCATAAGCCAGCCACGTCTGTGAGTTGCACAAGACCACAATGACTGACTATGCTGCCAAGAAAATGACCTTCACTGTTGACATTGTGCATGTAAGTGAGCTGGGTTAGAGGAAAGTAAAACAACCCCGATGTTAAAATGGGCCAGCAGCTGTCCAACGTAACTTGTGGCGTGTGGTCAGATAATAAGCAAACCTCATTCTGATACGCACAAACCACTGTGCTGCTGTGAGGGTGACTTCAGGCAACTTTAAGTAGTCTCTGTGATGGTGGTTTTAGAGAGCAGTCAGTGGAGGCTCCTAAAGGGGCTCTGCCACTGCTTCTCCAATGGCAAAGTGGGTTTCTGAAACAATCCATTTACACAATTACTAATAATTAGAGTATTATATATGATCAGCACTGGTTTCAATTCACACAAATGGACTGGCACCCAGTCATCGTGTCTAACTTTGCTATGGAGAAGGAACCTCTGGCAAAAAGGGTGGTGCAAGGCCTGTTAAGTGTCCTGAGTGTGAATTCCTTAAGCTGCCCCAGGGACAGCTGTTTGTATGACTCTTTCCTGAAAGCTCCTACATGCATTTACTGCCCCGTTTCCCCCAGTGTCTGTGGTTGGCACAAAGAAGGTGTCAGGGTTTTGCTCACCTGGGTTCCAGAGCAGCTGCACACCAATGCTGACTCTCCTCCTCTCCCCTCCCGAAATGCCACGGAGGTACTCATTCCCTACCCTGGTGTTTGCACACTGACGCAAGCGTAGTTCTGCTATAACATCTTCTACCTGGGGAGATCCGAAGGGTAACAGAGATAAAGCAAGAGTTTATTTGCACATTTGGGCATAGATTAAAAATACAGGTGATGTGGTTAAAATTCATCTGCATATTTCAGTGCTATCTGATCAAGAGACACTTGAAAACAAATCTTGATTTTAGAAATAACATTTTAAAAGACTCAGCGATCAGCAATTTAGTTCTTTCAGCCTCTCTAATGCTTTCTCTAGATTGTCATTTTTTATGAGCATTGGAACAATTGCTGGTTTCTATCTTGAAAGAAGAGAAAGTTTTATAATTCATAATCTACATAAAAAAATGCCAGATTAGCTGTTCTAACTCCAAACACACAGGATCTCTTGGATAATTCCTGTCAGACGTGTTTTTGACAACTTTATTTTTTTCCAACAGCTTAATTACCCTTTTTTTCCTTTGTGAGTCTGAAAAAAACTTTGGAAGGCGCAGTTTGGCAACGAACAATAGTGTTTCTCTGACAGTCAGGTGGGGGAGCAGTCGGTCATCCTGCCGTACATGTGCTATGCATTTCTTAACAAGCTGGGGAGTGCTGGGTTTGTTGTTGATCATGATTTGACCAGACTTGATTTTGCCTCCATGATCCCGACAGGTTATCACATCAAGCAAGGATGTCTTTCCACCAGCTAGGAGAATTGAAATTGAAAATTTAATTAATTCCCAAGGGATCATTTTGAGAAGTGGTTTAGTCACAGAGAAAGAATAGAAGTTTTGGTTCCTTAATGTCTTTTCTTTCCCCAACCCTTGTTGAAGCTTTTCCTAAGCCACAGAGACAGAGCAGTCTTGAAAGGAAAGACTGATGACAGGCTCATGCTCAGGATATCTCTCTCCTCTGGAATGGAGTTTTGACCTTTTGTCATTTTTTAGCAGAACTGGGTAGTTAGGCATTGAAGATAGCTCCATGAACTCAGAAGCAATATCTCTTTGTCCTCCTGTTACCTGCCTTTTGCTTTTGAAACTTAGGTGAGCAGTGGTATCCTGCACTGGCTGCAGAGCTGGGACCTAAATGCTCAGCAAGATCTTGCTTTGTGGAGGGAACTGTGAATTCAAAAACAACAGATGGGACAGCTGAATGACTAAGGCACTGAAGATTATGCAGACAATAAGAATCTTAATCATGATTGAAATAAAAATTATTATGACTTAAATAAGACAAAGTCATTTAAATAATTAGGAAGAGCTGGCTGATACTCAGAGGTAATAGAAGTAAAACAATGAAAATAAGACTTGATTTGGAATTAAATAGCAATTGAATTTTTCCTTTTTGCTGTATGATGCTGTATGTAAACACACAGAGCTCTCTTATTGTGATTAGGTGTAATTTATTTCTAGTCTCCCTGTTTAAAGATTAACTCCAGAGTTGCTTCTTAATATATACATTTTTAAAAGGAAACCCATCCATCTGTAAACCATGTTTTGCTCTATTTAAGAGTGACATATTGATTGCCATTGACAGTGTGAAACCCATCAGCAGTTTAATCCATTTTACTAAGGCATTTGATGAAATAGATGATAAACAGCTTTTAAAAATAGTTTGACTAGTTTGTTGAAAGGGTTTTTTGCTCAGTGTATATTATGTTATGAAGGTTCTATATCTATAGCTCAATATGTTATTTCATCACAAGCTTTTCCTTTTGTTATCGGGAGAATCTCTAAGGTACAACTTCAATTACATTAAGGATATGTGCTAAGAAAAAAATTCCATGGCAGTGGGGAAGAGCAACCTCTTTTCTAGAAATTAAGTTAAAACTTCTTCAGCAAATATGCCTTGCCTTTGAGAAAGAGGGTCTTCACTGAATTACTGAGGAAACCTGATATAAGGGTCTAGTGGAACCACAGGACAGGAATTTTTACCTCCAAAGTATGGGTACTTTTTATTTCAGTTTAACAGGCCATGCTTCTGCTGCTTATCGCCCTAGATGAGCTTAGACTCAACTAACCTCACTGGGTAAAGGCCACCTCTCCATTAGTCAACCTCACCTTGGAGAAGATAAAACCAGTCCAACCAGAAAATGAAAGAAAAAAAAAAGTAAGAAAGTGGAGACCCATTTTAAAGCTATAGAGAAGAGTCACTGTCATCTCCTTAAATTTATCTTAATCCAAATGTAATATTCTATCCTGTTAGAATTGTTTCAATCTGAAGGGAACTCCTGATTATGGCCATGCAAGTTGCCACATATTTCTTATGGTGCATGCCCTCATTTATCAGCTCTGTTACTGGGCAAGGTCTGCAATTGGCCTGTTTTGAACCTGAGCTGTGAAGCTGGTTGATGCCCAGCAGAGCTGGGACTGCAGGCCACAGTTACAACAATTCCCTTGTGCCTCAGGGAAACAAACTGTAAATGAGTATAAGTTGTAAAAAAGTTGCTTTTGAAAATATATTCTCGGGATTTTTTTTTTTTCCACAGCATCATTCTTGTATGTGAGTGACAGATTTCCTATAGTTGTTTCTCAACTAAATTTTGTCATTCAGAAGGCTGCAGAGCACTTTTGGCTGTCTACGTTTTAGCTGAGTGTTGGTCAAATCATGAAATTGCATTGCTCTTACCAGTGCTTCCTATAATAGCTAGCATTTGACCACTTCGGACTTTTAAATTCAGATTCTGGATTACTGGGACATGAGAATGGGGATCCGATTTCCAGCTCCATGGCATTTTCATCTGTGCAAGGCTTTCATACCAGGGAATCTGGGATGCCATGTTCACCTAACAAAGGAAGAAATCCTTTCAATTCCAACAATAAAAAATTTGCAATAAAAATCCTCAAAGTTATGACAATACAAGCAGAGAATATGTTAAAACCATATTGTTAATCTTGAGAAATACATGGAAGAAAGTTCTTTTACAGCCAAATAAGGTTTTCATGCTTTCTTGTTCATGTTAAAAATTCAAACTATTTCTATCCCCTGTTACTTTGGTAATTTGTTGCTGTTGTAAATTTTATTTTTTAAATGTTTTATATACAATTTGAAATTACTGTGAAGTCTACTTCAGATGCCATGGTAGCATAAAGGAAGATGAAAAATTTCACTTCTTTCCCGAAATCTTCCTTATGTTTGTCATCCTCTCCTTGTCATTTTCCACATGCTCATTCTTGTCAGCAAGGGCTCCCAGCATCCCTAGCAGAATGGCAAGCCTCTCCACCCTAGCCCTCAGAGGAGTAATTTGTTTCAAGACTGAGAAAACAGAGAGCCTAGAAACAAACCTCTTTTCATGCATTCATCATTAGCCTAGATTTCCTAGATACATATATATATATAGATTGGACAGTTTAGCCTGCTGTCAATATTGTATCCAAGAACATGGTTCTCCTTACAAAACCTCTGTGTGTTTGACTGTGGTCACATAAATTAGTGTTGTGAACTTTGTTCTACTTTTAAAATGGCTTGCATATAGAAACAAGTATCATTGGATGTGCTACCTGCTGAAGTCGAGTATCTAAAGTACAGCTTTTACCTGGTAGTTGAGTTCTTTGACCTCAAGAATGTTTGATTTTCCACTGTATGTGAAATAGAGACTGTTATCATCTTCAGAGCAAAATATACTGTCCTCAGCCTTTGTCTGGAAAAGTTGTTAATTTAAAAAACATAGTTAATTACAACATATAAAGTGCTGTTAAAATCTGAGCTCAGAAAAGGCAAAGCAGAAAGAAAAGTGTATTTCATAGGATATAACAGTATTGTTGATAAGTTACTGTAGCGCAGAAGTCAGAAGGGTTGAAATGAGTTACCAGTTAATCAGTGTGAAATGTACTTTGTTCTAGTGGCATGTGTAAGGGCCAAACATGCTGTGTTATGCTCTTCTATTTGCTTTCAGTTTAAACGAGATCATTTTCTAAATGGAGATAAATTTCATGCCACCATAAAAGATTGAACTCTTATCTCTGTTTTTTAGGAAAAAACTGCTTCTGCAATGTTAGTCTAACGGATCAAAACGGTGCGTGTTGATAACCATAACTTACTGCAGTTAAAAATTAATGTTCACTGTAAGTATGTTCATTATTGAATTCCACGGGGACTCATTAACTTAAAGGCTTTATAAGCAACTAGGTGTACAACCACAAGTACAGTATCTTTTACTCCTACTTTGTCTTTTAAAGTCACAGTTTGTCAGATGGATCTTGGTGTTCTGGCATGAGTCAAAATAGCGTAGTCTTTACTTGGTTTGGTTAACCTTTTGCATATAACTACAATTAAGATATCTTCGCTTTCTGGCTGTTGGTTTAACTCTGTGTGCACGCCTGCCTTTTTACTCCAGACAACCGTGTATCTCCCAGAACCATGTGTCTTTCCTATGAGTCAAACTCTTTTCCTATCCAAGGCAAATGTACCTGTTCCTTGTGTAGCAGAGCCTATCCTTGGCTGTAATAGCTTTGGCAGATGGTGACCACAATCGTTGTATGCACCTCCTACCCTCACAGCAAATGAAGCTAATTAATCTTTTCAGTCTAGATACACAGCAGAAAGCAGCATGACACCAAGCAGCTTGAAAAGCCACGTTAAAGCCCTCCAAGTTTCCCCTGCTGCCAAAGCACTCCACAGACTTGCTTACACTGAACTTAATTTTTAAAATTAGGTGATTCCCAACAAATGTGGGGAGCTGGTTTTACTGGGAAGGCCACTCCAGGCCACGCTCAGAGTTGTTCTGCTTCATCCACTTGTTTGAAGGTCCCCCTCTCTCAACCCCACTGCTGTGGCATCTGAGCATGGCACCAGCCTTGCCCCCATTATGCTCTTGTGTGGGGTGAGGATGCTTTCTGCTCCACATTTCAGAGCTAAAAGAGGTACGGGCTTGCTGCCTGCAAAAGCCCAGTTGGCAAACTGGCTGTTCTCTTCTCCTAGCTCCCAGACAAGCACTGTAGCTGCAGGATGACTGAGCCTGTTGGGTTGGTCCCCACTTCCCACAGTCTCACTCACCGGCAAGCCCTTGTGTTCTACCCGGCTCCAGCCAGCACCATCCAGAGAGACATTTTCCATGGCTTCCTTCATGTTGCTGATGGAAGGTCTCACTCCCTGTGGTGGTTTGACTATTAGCTCTTTGAAAACTGTGGAAATCCTTCTCGGTTTTGAGCTCAGTCCTTTCCAAGCACCTTCACCACAGCTCCATTTCTTCTGGCACTGCTGTACTGCAGCCAGCCTGACCCCGTGGACAGGGAAATAATCCCCTCCTCTGGGATTGTAACAGCTCGGGCTAAAGGTACATCAGATAGTGGCTTCAGTTAATCACCCATCACTTGTCCTCAGGAAAAAGAACAACAGCGAGCCCTTCTATTTTCTTCTACGTGCTTCCATGGGTGGCGAGTGCTGGGGCTAGTGACCTGCTTCAACTTGGGGACAGTGGGGGATCTGCCTCTGCCCAGTGCTGGGGGAGGCATGGTGATAGCATTGTTGGGCACCTGGCCAGCAGCGGGAGGGAGGGAGCCTGTGGGGTCCCGGCACCAGAGGATGTCAGACAGAGAGTCTCTGGCCCTGAAGAGGAGCAGCAGGCAGACAGGCGAGGCAAAGGCTGCAGTGCAGCCCTCCGGCAGCATCAGTGTCCAGGGCATCTCCTATACCATCAGGTATGGCTGGGTAGGGTAGCACGGTGAACCCCTGCTTGCCAGGAGCTGCTCTGATCACAGGGGCCAAGGGGAGATGGGCTGGGGCTGATGGGCTCGGGGTTTGGCTTCAGCCCAATAAAGAAGAGGGGACATTACCAGGGTGCTTGCCTCATGGTGCTGGGCTGAGCTGCCCCCAACAGGGCTAGAGTGCCTGGCTCAAGGGAGAGGGAGCTGGTCTGTCCTCTGGGGGGTTCACCAGTTCTTCTGCACATCTCTGAAGGAGATGCTTTAGAAATTGTGCCTTTTCTAATTGCCTTTCCTACTGCTGCCAAAAGGATGACATAAGGCCCTAAGAAAACACTCAGGTGGATTAATGGCTGGCAAACATCAAAGCCCAAAGTTTCCCCTTTTGTTTATAGCCCAGAAGCCTCCTAGCAGTCATTCTGAAAAATCTGTTCAGACTTTATCTGCCAGATAATGCAAAGTTTAAAAGTTAAAGCCTGGGGAGTTTGAAGGAGGAAAGACTAATTAATTAATTAATTTCAATATATTAAATTCCTTGAAGGCTCCCATCTCACAGTCAGGTAGCTACAAACCATTCACTTGCTTTATGCAAAATTTTTACATCTCTAGTTAGTATTTTTTGATGTATGTTTTCCCAGAGAACGTGTTGGCCCTTGGTGGAACGCTTCTTTATATCATAAAAGATGGACCCGGCAAATACTTAAGGATGTTTCATTTCACATAGAGACTGGACAGATGATGGGGATTTTAGGAAATTCTGGTAAGTTGATCCAGTACTTTAAAAGAAATAACATCAGAGTTAATATTGGTGACTTCCCCAGTGGTATGAATGTGACCGAGGTCTGAGTTTCAAACAATGAAATTGCAGATGGTTTTAACCTCTGCTTTTTAAAACTGCAGTGCTTGGTTTTCAGAGTAGTTCTTTTATCTAACTATTATAGCTTCAATAAAAGATAAGGTTAGTTCTAAACCTTCTTCATGTTTCACTATGAAGTGTGAATTTGTATGAATTTAACACTAATTTACACACTTTCTAGGTTTCTCATTTCTTAATTAGTTACATATTTAGGACCTATTATTTTAATGTTATTGAAAATAAAAATACTTTTTTTCTTTTCATATGTCTCCATCCAAGTGAGGCTACTGCTCTTGAGATCATAACATTCATCTCATTACATGAGTATTTTCTTTGGTTTGAAAGGATCTGGCAAAACAACACTTCTGGATGCAATATCAGGAAGATTGGGACATAAAGACAACTTCTTTGGTGAAGTGTATGTGAATGGGCATCAGCTGAAGAAGGAACAGTTTAGAGATTGCTTCTCTTATGTGCCACAGGTTGATATTTATATTTATTGTTGTGCACTGTGCTTCCTCTCATGTAATAAAAGTAAAGTTGCTAGTGTAGTAGAGCAGTGTAACCTGACTGTGATTTTACTAGTAAATTTGTTACAAAGCAGTTAATAAATTGTATGAATGAGTGAAGGCTATATGAGCAGGGGCAAGATCTTAATTACTACCTGCTTCTTCCTCTTCACTTTTTTTTTTCTTCCCCTTCAGTGTGACACTTTGTTAAGCTTCCTCACCATACAGGAGTCTCTGACCTACACTGCTTTACTAACTCTTCAGAAATGCTCCAACAACTTCATCAAAAAGAAGGTCTGTATTTTATTGTCTTCCATCGGAAAGGCAGCTATTATGTCACGTAATGCCTTCACCAGCGGCACTTTCCATCCAGGGCTGTGTTTTATATTTATAAGGTTCTGTGATCCTCATGCTGCAAATGGGGAGGAATCCTCCTGCTGATGAGCAGAACGCAAGGGGCTTACACTGACACCCCAGGGAATCACTCTTAATGCTGGGATTAAAATGTCCTGCACAAAGTTGTAGCAGTTGTTGCTGTAGGAGGTGCTGCTGTTGGTATCAAGGCCAGTTCTGCTTTCACAGCTGGTGAATACAGTTCTCTGGGGTGTTTAGGGCCATGTGTGCTGGCAAGCCTCGTGGACACCAGAGGTGACTTTGACCCTGGCTTCTGTAGGATGTCTTTCACTAACCTTGACAGCTCACTGAAACATGGGTCTAATAAGCCACTTAGAAGCTACTTTCTTGATAAAATAGGTATGGTTCAGATTTATTAAAGGACTCTTTTGGGCCTCTGTTGAATGTTTCTGACCAAAGGCTCTTGGTCTCTGTCTTTCCTTCTTTAGCTATCTTCCACTCAGTATTTAACACTTCCCCAGAACTGATGTGTCTTTCTGCTCCCTTATTTTGGAAGCCAGACCCACACATTGTGCTTCATACCCTAACTTCTTGTCCTGCCTCTGAACTCTTCATCTCTTAAGTGTCAAATGAAGCTACAATTCTACTAATTTCAAAGTAAATTAAGATAAAATTAAAAAAGAAAGAAAGAAAGTATTAAATATAATCAAATACAAATGAGGCCAGGTACCTACAAAAAAGAATGGATGCAAGCAGCATATTGGGAAAGCCATAGCTTAAAATCATGTCTTTTTATTATTATTATTTTTATTTTACACACAGGTTGGATTATGTTTAATCTTTCTAAATTTTAATTATTTTTCAGGTAGATGAGGTTATGGCTGAGCTGAGTCTTAGCCACATTGCTGACAAAATAATTGGAAGCCGTATTTTTGTAGGAATTTCTGGGGGTGAGAGGCGTCGTGTGTCAATTGCAGCTCAGCTATTACAAGATGCCAGTAAGTAACGCTGTTTGGAGTTTTCAAAATAAACCAAAGTCATGTCACTTTGTGCTCCTACCGTGGGTCTCCATAAAACACTTATAAAAACATCTATATTCTGTAATTCAGCAAAAAGTAGTCTAGAAATTACAGAAAAAGATGAGCAAGACTCAAGTCTGCAATTAATTTATTAGTAGATCTTGGAAAGTAGATGATTTTTAAATCTTAGGGACTGAATATAGTTTTAGACTTCCATTTATCAATTTTAAGTCTTTCTAGGCTTGCCTGTCTTGTGTATGAAATGTTGACTGAGGCATATTAATTTATTTGTATTATATTTGTTATATTTAATTTATTTTTTGAGTGCATTAAAGCCATACACAGGCGATCATTGAGCCTTGTAGCAGAGTAGCTGCCATTGAACTGTGTATGTGTGTTATGTATGTCCAGAGCTAAAAGTATTCTAATGAATGCAAATAAAAGTAGAGTAAGTAGCAGGATTAGATTTAGGAAACAGCACAGTAAATTTTGTCAGTTTTGAGATAGTTTCTTAAAGGTGACAGAGTTTTATGGACATAATGTACAGCACACATATAATGGATTCTGGAGTCCTCATAGTGGTGGCGAATTGCTAGGACTGCATACCAAGCAGGAAGGAGCATTTACATAGCAAAGTGAGGTATAGCACTGCTACTGGTGACTCCTGGATAGTGCATTGGGTGTAGTAATTGCTCAGTAAGTTCACTAAATTCTATACTAAAGACTGTAGTAATTCTGTGTAGACAAACCTGAAGAGAAACCTCTTCTCTTCCCTTATCCTAATCAAAGCTGAACTGTCCTATTCTGTGCTATGTCTCATCTATGTAAAACCGATGGATTTGACTGTAACTTTTACCCTTACATGTGCAATTAAACCATTACGATAATGCAGTAAAGCCTGCCCATCTCTCTCACCTATGGAATTATCCTGTATTTTAACAACTCTTAGTTTGTTCATAACAAAGTCTGTGTCTATATATAGATTTAATTCAGATTAAAACTTCTAGCTAATTATGTCAGTTATATTTGCATTTGTATACATGCTGAAATGTATCATCATTGTTCTTCGAAGCAGATGTACACATCAGTTCTACTTTGGTAATTTTCAGGTTTCACCTGAACATATGAAAAATTATTATGCTCAGATCTATGCAGTAGGTTTTTTTATGGCCTTATCCACAGTCATTGAAACTGAACCACTGAAACTAGCTAAAACCAACAGATCACATTATGGCAATAGCTATGTATACTTTGCTTTACATGTCAAACTTCACACGTGATATAACTTCTATGCTATTTAACGAATCGGCCTCAAAAGCAGGAGCTGGAATATTCGCTCCCCATTTATCTGAGTTTTGATGCTATGCTTTGTCATTTCACAGAGGTCATGCTGCTCGATGAACCAACAACAGGGCTGGACTGCCTGACTGCAAACCAGATTGTTTCACTTCTCTCAGAGCTTGCACACAGAGACAGGATTGTCATTATTACAATTCATCAGCCTCGCTCAGAACTCTTCAGGGTAAATGAGATCTAGTCATTATTTGTCTTTTTTGTTTGTTTTTTTTTTTACCAGGTTTTTTAGTACCTAGGTTCTTCTCAGGACAAAAGTACAAGATCAAATACAGTTGCTTTCAAAGGCTCTTTTCCTCCGCCCCTGCGTAAATACAGACTTGTCTTGAACTTTACAGCTCTGGCCTTCTGCCAGTCACAGGGCACTTTTGGACACCTAGTGCCCTGTGAAGATGGTATATACTCTGTGTGCCTAACTTTTGTGTTATGAAACTACCCCAAAAAAACACTGTGAGAAGCCACATAAATCCCTCATGCATGCAGGCACTGTAAAAACTGGTACTTTATATATATTCATATTTCAGTATAACTTGCATCTGGAGGCAGATAAAGCCATGATTTGGAATGGAAAGGAAAAAAAGATCTTTTTTCCTCAAATGATATGGGTACACCTTGGCCTTGTGGTGGAGCAGGCCTTGCAGGGCCTGTGCTGAGGACAGCACTTCTCCCCTTGCATTCCTGTTTCACACTTTGTTCTCTGACACATCCACCACCCACCACGTGATTGCAAGGCACCTCTTCCCTGACCGCATTGAGTGTGAGTGGTCAGGAAACCAGAGGGGGTTGACAGTGTGTTTCTGGACTGAAGGTAGTCCCAGTGCCTTGGGAATATGGATTGCTCACAGCTGGTGGCAGCCCTCCCCTGGCAAATGTTCACCCAAAAAACAGTGCTGTTAAAGTCCTTAAGCACTTGAAGATAATGTTCCCAATATTTGGGGAGTTTGTGGAGTGGAAGTATTAAGCAGCAAAGGAGGTCAATCAGTAAGTGAAGGTGCATTAGAAATGAGGTCAGAAGTCCACAGCTCTCATTTCTGTTTGTGGATTGCCTCTGTAGGCTACTGTTGCTGATGGTTTTGAGAACCACTAGTTTTAAGAGCTTAAAGATGTCATCTTGCATAACCATGAGAGGTGTGAAAGAAAGGAAAAACTTCATTTAAGCGAAATATACTGAGGAAGTTTGAACGTGTCAAAACCGTTTCCTGATCAAAGCATTTTTATAACCAAGACAGTAGCTATACACAAGAATTAATGCACTTCTTCTGAGTACATATTGCTAATATATGAATTTGCCCCCTGCAGCTATTTGACAAAATAGCCATCATGAGCTTTGGAGAAATGGTTTTCTGTGGGAACCCTATGGAAATGATCACATTTTTTAGTGACTGTGGCTATCTTTGTCCTGAGCAATCAAATCCTTTTGATTTCTATGGTAAGTTTGTCTAAGTTCTTTTGGTAAGAATATGGGTTTCATTTAGACAAACAAGTTGTTTTCTTCCACAAATTAAAGTTTTTCCAGAGATAGAAATGTGTTTGAATTCTTCCCCAACTGTGTAATTATTACCATCTCAGAGAAGAGAGAGAGTTGGGCCCATGTAACCTCCACTAGCCCCATAACACAGCAAAAGTTTGCGGTGGGTCTGAAACACGGCAGAAAGGAGTAAACTACCAATAAAAAGGGCATCTCAATTTCACAAAGCCTATGGATACTTGATGACATCTCCCTACAGCTGTCCACTATATGTTGGACAATCAATTTGTTCCCAAAACTATGGAAAGTCCTGTGCTCTTGCAGACTCTTTGATGCCAAGCAACTGAAAACATTTGTTGCCTGGAGGGAAGGATGTAGAATACATATGGGATGACTTGAGGGAACAGTTTTCAGAGATTCTGAGGTTGAGGTTTCCAAAGGTGTGGGGAGTTGCTAATACTAGAGTGAGCTACAGAAGCATAACATACAAATGCTTCAGGAGTCAATGACAGCAAGCTGTTGGCAAAAGCTGATGAGCGCTGTTTTACCAATTCCTGATGAAAAAAGTGTCAGCATGAGACTTTGGAAATGAGGCTTGGTTTTAGTGCAGGACATCTGTGTACCTGATCCATGCAGCTACACATCTGAAGAGAATGTGTATGTGTTTGTGTGTGTACATCTATGCATACACGTAAACATGCATGTCTATATATCTCTTTTTAATTCTAGTATATAGACTGATTTCTGACAATACTCGTTGAGCATTAACCAGGGAATGTGACCAATCCAAAAAGCTGCATTCAGAGGAGGCAGTGTTTTCCTATTGTCTAGGTGGCATCCTAAACTCAGATTGAAGAGAGGATGGTTGTTGACATGAAGCTGGAATGGGATGAAGCTGAAAGTACTGGTGTGACAGTGAGGATAATTTTGCCTTCATGAATTTGAATAGTCTTGAAAAGCACAGATGATTTGAGATTTAGACCCACTTTTAAAAAAGCTCAGTAAAGGAGAGTACTGCATTCTTCAAACGTCAGCCTTTGAATGTGACAAGAAAAGGATAAAATACAGTTTAGAGCAAAGAATCAGCAGAATATTTAGTCTTTAGAAAATTGGTAGTTTATATTTTTTTCTGTGATTTAATGATGTGAATGAAGAGACATATTCTGATATCATTTACACCAACAGCAGAGGAAAATAGATCCTATGTATTGAGTGGGGATTATATTATTGAAATGTCACATGTTGTGTTCATAAAAAAAAAAGTTCAGCTATTTGGTCTAGTGAATAGTTGGTGTTATCTTTTTTTTTTTCTTTAAACACACCTGGTTGCCATTTATTTCCTGTAAAAAATATGACTTCCAGTAAAGTCATGACAAATGACTTCCACTGGCCAGGTTTTAAAAAGAGTGTCTGCATTTTAGATGGTCCTATTTACAGAAGTGGAGACTTAATTTTGGATGTTTACTATTATAGGGAATTCTGCTGATTTTCAGCTTTCAGAACACTAGGGAAGTATTCATTACTTCAGATTTTGAGGAGAAATTATGAATCTTGGACAAGCTGTCCTTTTCTATTGTACAATTTGTATTTTGAAGTTGACTGTAAAACCGAAATCTAAGAAAGACAGAAACTTAAGGAATAAAGGACTGATAAAGATGTCTTATCAGATGTGGAAGAGCAATATAAAAATCTGTGAGAAAAGCTATTCTTGAGAATGACAGTTTAGTTTTTTTTAAGCTTTAGATAATTCCTTGCTATTAGTGAAAAATGAAATTTCTTATGCATTTTGCAACTATTGCTGAACCTGTGTGACTTGTACAAATACCACATATAAAGTTCCCATCTGCCTATAAAAGAATTACTGGTGTCAGAAATAGGTAACAGTGGATATATTAGAATGAACATTAACTCTGTGAAAAGTATTTACTTTTCATAAGTTCTACAATGGTAATATTTTCTTCAGCTTGGACTGAGTCTGTTAAGGGAATTTGGTCTGCCGAACTCCCTCTAACTTCACATTAAAACACAAGTATGTTGGAGAAGGAGGTTGGTGAAACCAAGTGCAACGATGCAGTAGCAGTGTCTCTGCAGCATGAGCCCAGACTAACTAAAAAAAAAAAAAAAAAAAGAACTCCATGGTTTTTGAGGAGCAGGCAGAGGACAAGGGGGAATTGGGGAACCACATCCGAGCATTTGCTGAAAAGCTGAGAAATACATGATCAGAAAAAAACATCTCTTCATCCTCAGCTGGTACTCTGTCTTGCTCTTGGCAGCAGTGGTGCTCCACCGGTGGCACAGCTCTGTGTTGTGCCAGGAGAATGCTAAAGGGCTGGCCAGCACACTGCTCAGTTCTTGCAGTTCCAGATAAAGGACTGGAACTTCAGGGTTCTACCAAGGCCACAAAACACAGAGATTTGTAGTGGCTGTGCAGTTACTCATTTGTGCTGCTTCTAAAGGAAGTGAGGAGTAATTCTTTCAATGGACCTTTTCTTCTTTATAGATTTTAGGATAGAGACAAGGAAAGGTTAGTTGCAAGGGGGAAGAGATATGAAGGAAAAGTGATGTGTGTATACAGTAAACACTTTAAATTTACAGTGGATCTGACATCAGTGGACACCCGAAGCAAGGAACGTGAACTTGAAACTTACAGTAGGGTTCAGGTAATTGTATCAGCCTACAAAAACTCAGAGATCTTTAGCAAAGTACTGGCAGCCATAGAAAGAACAAAGTCAATGAAGGAGCTGCCACCAATACCGTTCAAAAACAAAGACTCACCCAGTGCCTTCTGCAAGTTATGGATTCTTTTACGGTAAGACTTTTTCCCTTTTCTAAAGAAAAATGGTTTTGCTTATCCACTACTCTGTTGGGTTTTTCCCCCAGTTTTTATATATAAATGCACTGTCTTGGTTATTTTGGTCTACCACTCTACTTGTTCCTGTCATTTTTAATATATTACATTTGTGGACACTGTGTGTGTAAGATTTGCTCAAAGCTAGATTTCCTACCAACGTGTGGTCAGTCATAGCTAACAAGTGTATGGTTGCTGTTTTGTTTCTTTATCAGGAGGACAACAAGAAACTTATCCAGAGATAAGATGGGCATCATCATGCGTCTCCTCCAGAATCTGTTATTTGGCTTGTTTGTAGCCTTTTTTCTTCTTAGACTAAGGAGTGACCTGGAAAAAGGAGCTGTGCAGGACCGTGTGGGGCTTGTCTACCAGTGTGTGAGTGCCCCCCCCTACACTGGGATGCTCAATGCTGTTGCCCTTTGTGAGTTCTGTCCTGTGTTATGTGCAGCAGCGGGTATTTCTGCCGCTGTTTTGTGAATAGGAAAAAGTCTGTTTTGAAGATAGTCATAGAAAGGGTCTCAAAAGTTTTAGATAACATCAGAGCTGACACAGAAGCATGAAATTCAAAGGCAGGGAGCTTTGCACCACAGAAAAAGATTAGCTCATCCAGGTTCTTTGCACTTAATGAGGAATACAGCCTGATCCCTGCCTCTCCCTTTCCCATCTGGACTGTGTAAGGAGGCTTTATTCCAAACTGTGCAAGAGCCCTTAGCTTGCCTGCGGTGTAGGGCTACAAAGGCAGGACAAAGTATAGGCCGGTAGTTAACTTCTTACAGTGAGATCAAAACCAAAGATATGGAAAAGATGGAAGTACGAAGCAACTTTTACAACAATTAAGCATAATTAGATTTAAGAGTATTATGTGATGATTACATTTTTCTTACAGGGTGTTTCTCTTACAGACGTGGATCTTAAGACAAACAATAGTTTCTGTTTACAGCCCTAAAAACTGTTCTGCTCATGCAGGGCACAGAAGCTGCTGTCATTGTCTTGAGATCAGAGCACCTCAAGAAATTATCCAGTGGTGGCAGTTTTTTTCATGTATTTAATTTGTATTTGCAAAAAGAGTAGTCTGTCCTGCATGCTGCCTAGTTAGGCCTCTTGCATTAAACTTACTCCCCACAGATTTTAAAAGTTGGGATGTTTTGTACTTTTAGTGGGGGAAGAGTGATTAGAATGTTTCTGATATGCTCTCGAATTTGTCTCTGTGCTTCAGGTCATTTTTGCTAGCAACAAGTCTTGGTCTCTTTATTGAGCAGTGATTTAATTTTACTTCTTGTATATTTAATCTAGTCCCACCTTTACGTGCTATCAGTGACCAAGAAAGTAAAGATGGTCTGTATAAGAAGTGGCAAATGCTTTTAGCTTACATAGTACATTTCCTGCCCTTCAGTGTCATCAGCGTGGCAATTTTCAGCACCTTTATATACTGGTAAGCACTTGTACCATGTACTGGATTGTTACTTTCTTTTTGTTATGTTTCAGTTCCCACGTCAGCAGCAAGCCTGGTGGTGTGGCTTTCTGCTGGTGTGTCTCTCTCAGAATGATTACAGGTAAAGCTTGAGGAAAGATGACACAATTTTAGCCCTTCTATTTCAGGCAGTGTTGAAAACACTTTCTGCATAAGGAAGTTACCAGATCTCTAGCTAACTTGGGAAGTTTTAATGGGCCTGGGACATTCGTCATTCTTGTGTCATACTAAAGCAGGAAGTGTCATTTTACATTACATTTAGAAAGACAGCAAATAAGAGGGGGGGGAAAAAATGAAGATGATGACAGTAGTTATGTTACAGTGACAGAGCTTCATATTTCCTGGGACATTGGGGACTTAGCTACGGAATGTGGAAGTGATGAGATATGGACCCCTTTCTTCCACTCTGCAGATAAAAGCACTAAGGTGGATTTCTGATAGAGGGACGAAGAGTTTGACTGTAAAGCTTGCTTTTTTTTCCCCCAGTACATTCATTTCCTCACATTGAGAATGCAGTGATGAAATATTTTGTCTGTTCATTGCCTTTTCTATCATACAGGCCAGCTCTTACTCATTTCTGTTCGATTTCACACCTTCCACTTGATTTTTCTGAACTTAATGGCTTCTTATGTGAGCCAATAGCAAAGTAATAAGGACTTATTTCTGTCCTTTAATCTTTTTTCTGGTTTTGTTGGTTTTGTGGTTTTGTTTGTTTGGGTTTGTTTTATTTTGCTGTTGTTTTGTTTGTTTGTTTTTCTGTTGTTTTCTTAAATATGAAAAGTGTATAGTGTACTGAAGTTAACCTTGGTTCCTGTGTTACAGTTTATAGTGAAGTTGTAATCAGATGTCAGTCTGTAGTGAAATGTATACAAATGAATAGCAGGCATGGTTTGTGTCCTGGATGCATGGTCTCTGGCTGTTGAGAAATGATAAGTGGATAGACCCTTGTAAAAGAGATAAAGTGCAGGAACTAGTCTTCAGTAGCTGTACAGGCTAATGCTCTTACTCTGCAGTAAGATGCCTTTGGGCAGTTTGAGAATGGATGAAGTAAAACTGCACCAAATTGCTTGAACTACTGAAGAACTACTTCTAACAGGGAGCTAGTCAGCCATGGGCTTTTTTCCCATCTAGAAAAAGTCATGAAATTGCATTGCTGTGTTCTTTTTCTGTGTTTCTTTGTCTGTAGTAGGCAATGAGCAGAAGGGCACAGCGTTTACCCAGCTCTTTCATTTGGGATCTCAGTCTGTCAGATTCTACATGAAAAAAACAAAAACCCTGAGAGCAAGATTTCTGATCCTCCAGCTGTGAGGACTTGCATGCAGGCATGCGTTGTCTTTTTCTAGTTTGGTGCTGCTATTAGAAGTAGCTGTTTTGTTCAAGTAAGGCCATCTTTCTCTTTGTCCCCTTAGCTACCAGGGCTTTTACGTCTGCAAGCTGTCAGTGCTGCCAGTTTCAAGCACTGCTCCCTGAAAAGTCCCTTTTCACAGATAAGCAGAAATTACACCCCTAAGCATTTAGAGGGTGTGCTGTGCTCACCAGATCCCTTCTGTTTCTGCCTGCTAGTAAGCTGCTTGCTGAGAGAAGGCAGACAATTGGAAAACATCTGTTCAGGCTCAACAAGGGAAGCTTTGTGGAGCTCCTGAAGACCATGAGCCACTGTTTGTCACGCTCACTCCTTAACAAACAGGAAATTTGTATGGGCAGAGACTTTGCCCTTGTGCTTTGGTAGCTTGAAACACAGTCAACAATAAAGACTGTGGTTGCAGTTAATGGATAATATTTACAGATATTAGCCTCTGTATATATTTGCTACCTTGTGTTTGTTTAGAAGCCTTCAGTCATGTGTCACAGAGTGATTTCATAGTACCCTTAGACCTCTTAGGGCAAGCAGTTTTTGAAGATTGTATCTGTACAGGACTAAACTTTCCTGAATTGACAAATTGTTGTTGGAGAGGCTTCAACAGCCTCTGGTATACGTTCTTGCAAGCTATTTCTCTCAGTTTGTGTTTGTAGGGTCGGTTAGTGTGGGTCATACAGACCCAAACTCTCACTTGATCAGACACAAGGCAATTCTGGCCAAGAACAAACACATCCACTTTTGCAATCAAGTAAATGTACTCTGTACATGCAGATTTTCCTAGCTAAAGATACCTCTGGGAAATGCTCCAACAGTTTATATCATCTTGCTATTCTATTGCTGTAAGATTCTCTCTTCTGAGCTGTTTTGGTTTTTTTTTGTTGTGTTTTTTTGTGGGTTTTTTTGTTTGTTTGTTTGTGTTTGTTTGTTTGTTTTTGTCTTCTTTCTTAGGCTTTCTTCTCTTTCTATTCCTACCCTGGATTTTCTACTTTGCCTATACAGAGCTCTGTATAAAGTCCCACCTCAGAGAAAGTGGTATTTTTATGCAGGGACTTCAGAAAGCTGTTTCCTTCTGCAACTATCTGTGATTAAAGGTTGTTACATAACCTGCTAGCTCACTGAATGTTTGAAGAGTCAATGTTCAGCCACCTATTTATAATAGAGATCATTTTTGTTAAGAAAAATGCTAAAGGAAAACCCATGAGAAAATTAATACTTCTGTTTTAAGACCATGTTTGAACATGGTGGATTAAAAAAAAGAAAAGAAAAAAGACATAGGGCCTTGAACTGAGAAACAACAAAAAAAAGAAAATAAAATATTGAATAGCTGCTTGTTAGCTAAGCAAAGCCTGCAGTCTGTACCTAGCGTGAGGTAATTTTGTTTTCAGTATTTCAGAAAAAGAGTGATATGTCACTGTGTAGTAAAAGGTTTTTTCACCTGTCATATACATGATAAGGCTGAATTAAGTTTGCCAAGCAATTGCTGGCCTTTCTTAACTTTTTAATCTTTTGTACAGATTGGGAGGACTTCATTCCTTTGGTTATCTAAAGAAAAGCTGGGAACAGCTTGTTGTATTAGAGTGCAGGAGTATGGAGGAAATTGCATGTGGATGAATTACATGGGTGGCAAGTTCAATTAGTCTTCCTTTTAATTGAGTATATCCAATGTTAGATTTGCATGCACAGTATCCAAAGTGCAAAATTCCATCTGTTTATTATCTGCATAAGGACGATCTTTAAAAATATATCTTACATAAATAACTCCCACTGCATAACCACTTAAAGGAGGAGGATGTTAGTTTAAGGGGATGCTAGTTTAAGGGACTGTAAAAGCTATGGTGGTTACCTTGAAAAGACATAGATTTCTCCTACAATTACAGTTTTATATAACCCTATTTAATCTAGGTGGAGAAAAACTAATATATCTGCATTTATGTCACAGTGTTAAGTGGATATCCTTTCTGTTAAGACTCCAAGCAACATACTAAGGGTTAAGGCAGAAACTCTTTGCTTAATGAGCTGTAATTTTGAAAAATAAACAAAAGCAAAAATAAAAGCTATGTTCCAAGTTGAGTACCCAAACACTGTTTTTTCAAATGTTCTTTTGCTTATTTTTGCACAGGACCACAGGGTTGTATCCTGATGCTTCCAGATTTGGAATTTTCTTTGCTGTTGTCTTAGCGTCTCATATAATTGGAGAACTACTAACACTTGTTATACTTGGAGTGGTTCAAAACCCAAATATAGTACAAAGTGGAGTAGTACTGCTTAATTCAGCAGGTGTGATAGTGGGAACAGGACTAGTAAGGTAGGAAGAAGTTTTATTTCATTATGGTGTTCACATTAAAATAATCTGCCTCAAGAAGTGTTTCATGAATGGTCTGTATTGCAGAAGCACAGTAATGCTCTGGTGTCAATGGAAAGAAAGTACAGCTCTTACCCTTCAGAACTACCTTATCATGTTAGATCTTGTACTAAATACACAAACCACTTAAGACATGCAAGACAGTTAGTAACTTTAGATATCAAGAAAGACACTGACTTTTTGTTTTTACTTTTTGCAAATACACTGAAGATAAAACTGAGCAATGAATATCTATCAGCTCAGTTGAATTCTTTTACTTATGCTGACATAATGATGTGAAATGCTGTCCTCATTAAAGGAGCCTCCCACAGAAATAGGTTTACACTGCGTCTTGTCATTTCCAGTTTATCACTGCCATGTGAATAGCAAAAAAATTCACAGAATTATTTGTGACTGTGCTTAAATAAGGCAGAGATGAATGTTATGACACTGCACCAAAGTCGGAGGCAGCTTTCACGGCTCTCTCCTCATTTAGCACTGAAATGGACTTTGTTTGAAAACTCCTACACGTACAGCCAAGAACTGTTTCTTTAATGCGACCAAAGATGAGAGCTTGTTCTAATTTGAGGTAGAATTTGCTCTTCAGATATAGAAAAAGCCAGTTTAACTTCTCTGTTTCTTTTAGGACCATTGAAGAAATGCCGACACCTTTTAAAATACTCAGCTATCTTACCTTTCAAAAATATAGCAGTGAAGTTCTTGTAGTCAATGAATTTTATGGCTTAAACTTTACCTGCGGTAAGTGTTCAGGGACAAAAAAAGCACCCCTTAAGCCCATAGTAAATAAGTAATTTAATGAGATGTCAATGCTTTTTTTCCTTCTACGTGTAATAGAAGTATCCTGAATAATGAAGGTAATTTTGAGTTGTTAAAAAAAAGCCTATTAGTGAAGACAAGACTGTATCAGCAAGCTACACAAGAGTTTGCCTCGCTTTTGAAAACCATTTCTCATTCTCTCAGTTTTTCAGCTTTCTCTTCTTCACCTGTTCTTTTTTCCCCCCTTTCGGGGCATTTTGGAAAGTAAAGTTTTGAGCTTATCAGAGCAGTCCTCTGCAAATAGAAGATCAGTAGAATTGCACAATATAAGGTCAAAGATCAGTGCAGGGATTGCTGGTAGTTAACACCTACCCGATGTTTCATCTAATACAAGTGAGGCTTCAGTTCACATACATTACCATGGCATATATTGAGCAGCTTGGGTCCGTTGGGCTGTGCTTTGCTGGCCGTGAGCAAGATAATGGGCCAAACATAGAACCAATCAGGTTGGCAGGGTCACACCCATCTGTGGGGTAAAACTTACAGCTTTGGATCTACCATAAGATATTTTGGGCTTTGCAGCCAGCTGTCGCTGCTCCTCTCCAAGGTTATATATATTCTTTATCCATTAATCTCTCCTATCCCTCTATTGCAAGAACATAGATGGCAACTATTAGAAAATGAGTCCATGACATCAGTAGCAATAAACGGATGACTTTTAAGGTAGTCTCCATTTCTTGAACTTTGGAAGCACTCAACAAATATGAACAAGGTAATCCACCACGTGGGGCAACTTGCTTCTTGACGCCACCCCACTGCCCCTGCCAGCATGTCTGAAAAGCCATAAATAGTCTTTTGTTTGGCATGAACAAAATGGAAAGCTCCTAATGACCCTTTATTCCTCCCTTCACAAAATAGTGGTTTAGATTACCTGCAGAAACATAGGGCTTGTCTGTCCTTATTCCAAATTAAGGAGAAACACTGCTGTAGGTATAGTTCCACACTAAAATAACATCCAAACTATTAAGGTATGAGAGAGACACTGAAGCTGAGTTTTAATTTTACTGATTCTCGTACTAAAGACTTTTTTTTTTTTNNTTTTTTTTTTTTTTTGACAGGTGAAGCCAACAGTTCCACTGCAGCCAATGCTGTCTGTGTGTTCTCTCATGGCATGCAGTTCATCGATAACCACTTCCCTGGTGCATTGTCACGGTTCACAACCAATTTCCTAATCCTCTATGCTTTTCTGCCAGGACTTGCCATTATAGCAATTCTGAGCTTCAAACTGAGAGAGAGAATTATTGGAAGACAATAAAAAAATAGCAGTTCTATCAATGTCTCATACTATGCTTTAAACTTTTTTATGGTTGAAGGCTTAAATTGTTGCATTTTTAAACAGAAACAAATGTGAGAAGATGAATGTGTTTCTGTATGTACAATCACATTCTAATTGGATGCTCCTACAATTACAGAAAAAAAAAAGTCCTCTCAAGAATGTGAACTGCTTCTTGCTATTGGTATTCCACCCCATTTCCAAATCAGCCATAATCAACAGTATTACATATTTTAAAGGACTCTTTGAATTTAACTTAGTCTGCTGTTGCTCTCAATTTTTAACAATGCAGCAATGAAGCTCTATTCCCCCCCCCCCT
>VWZY01006153.1:41825-66013 GCA_013399075.1 Chloroceryle aenea | reverse complement strand
CCCCTTCCCCCCCAATTTTGTGTTTTAACCATTGCCAACAAGCAGAGGGGTACAATTGCTAGTAAATCTCTAGAATTGTGTTCTAAGTCCTATGCTTTGTTTTGATACCATTTTGGGGATTTGTAAAAAGGGAACAAACCAAATACATGTAAATGAAGACAGAATCAAGTCATCATTCCATTTTAACCTAATGCATACAATACAAACAATGAGTACAGGATCTTTAAGCAGTATAGAAGTTACCTAACATGTTTTTCTCCTGTAAATGATGATAAATCAGAGAAAAGAGTTATGTTATTTATAGCTGTTCCTTACTTTCATTATGAAGTTCTAAATCATGTTTTGGAAGCCGTATGTGAATTCCTAGAACAAAACTTTGTTAATAAAACATAAATTTAACTAGGGGAAAAAAAAAGTAAAAGTTGTTTGCCAGTTCTTGGAAGCAATGTAATGTGCATCTCTGGAAATTATTGCTATGGGCTCACTAACATCCCAAAGTGCCTAATTTATCCACTTAATAAATATAAGGAAGTCTCTAAATTGAAAGCCTAACAGACACAGAATTCCTAAACTTTTTTAACCTACTTTTCATGTTCAGTGAAGAAATTATTTATTACAGAGTATCAGACAGAGATTTCCTTGAGGAGGTAAGTATATTTGTATCTTCAAATTCCATAACAATGTAATGTTTGATAGTTTTGAGATGATGCATTTTGTAACAAAGAATTTGAAATCAAGTTAATGCAAGTTCTTCACTTAAGTGTAAGGCCAAGATTTTTTTCCTAGTATTTTTATGTATAATATTCTGAGATACAACATTATATCAAAAAAAATTTGGTGAACAAATATGTTAAAAATAATAACTCTGAAGAGCTGAAAAAAAGCCACATTAGTTGGGGGTCTCATTTTTATTTACATGTAGGGCTGTTCACCAGGGAATATTCTTACACTTGGTCTGCCAAGTGACAGGTGAGACATTTACCCTCCCAGTCCACCTCACGCTAGTGAAGATGTCCATGGACAAAAAGCCATATCTAACTTAGGCCAGCATTTCACCAGCTTGGGCTGAATGGGAATCAATTACAGTTCCACCCCTAACCACCTATCTGTCAAATTGATTAGACTGACTTCCTAGCATTTTGAAATTTGACAGAAATAACTGTCTTCTACATTCCATGCAAAGTTATTACAACATTATACACACCAAGAAATAATTCCTGTATTAAACTATGTGATACTGAAACAGAAGTAAAGCAAACATCTGAATTCAGGTTAAACATGGTTTTAATTCCACTTCATTTTGCCAGTTTTTGTGGACCTATCCTATTCAAATACAGCAGACAATGAACTAACTATATTCTGAAGCTTTGCTTTTGAATTTTATATGCAAAGGACTAGGAAAAATTACCTATCTCACTCTACTATGCAGTTTCATATTTTTGGTGTGAAACCTTGTTTATGCATAAATGTTTAGGGCAGAAACATTCAAAAATAAACAAACTTATAAAATAGGTAGAACTGACTACTGCCAGTCTTCATCTGCAAATCTATCTCTGAACAATCTACAGTTCCTTTGTTCCTTTCTTCCCACTTTTTCACACTCTGTGTCAGTACCAACATACACATAAATTTGGATGAAATGCGTAAACGAGTCTTTTTATTAAAAATAAGAGGAATACTTAATAAACATTAATTTTGTAGTTTGATATTGTATATTTTCGGCTGCATCAGATTAAATTGCTAGTGTAATGCTAAAAAGAGTAATTTTGTAAATGTTAAACTGAAGACACCTTGAGCAGTTCACGAATCAGAGTCAAAATCCATTTCTTTCCAGGAGTTAGAGGCATTTCTTTTGTATTGTTCGAGCTCCTAAAAGAGAAATGTATCAACATATTAATCTCATTAGTAAAAGTTATGATACTTTAGCCACTTGAACATTTAAAACATGTACAAACATTTTTCACTGTAGAAAAAATGTACTATGGATTTTTATCTTTAACAAAATTATACTAAAAGTGCTATAAATTTTACCACATTTGCTCTCATACATAGAGCTGGGTTTTATTTATTTAAACTTAGATACTTTCTAGGGAAGAAGAGATTTTGTGTCTCTTCTTAGACATTAGATTTGAGAAACCAGGCTCCTTATGAACATACAGAAATGTAACACTAGGTATGTTTGAAAAAGAGAACCCAGGATTACCCAACAGAAACCACTGTTTCACACACATGAAGCCAGGGCCTTTCAAGAAGCAAACTGGATTGGTAATTCCTTAGTATTACAGAAGGAGAACTAGATAAACAAAGCCTACTTTGGTGGGGGCTTTTTTGATTGTTTGTTTTGTTTTTTAAGCACAGCACTGAAAGGAACTTCTGGGAGTTTATACGTCACCAGTGGTGATAACTTGGAGAGCTACCAGTGGACCTCAGAAACCCCTGCACAACAGTGTGTTGTCCAGAAAGCAGTAAGCAGAAATAGATTTTAGGGGAAAAGAAAGGGTGTTTAGGAAATCAACATACCAGATCTATTAATCTATGGGTCTGGATAGTTGTGGAAATACTACTTATCATTGCTTGAGGTTGTGCAGGAAGCTAATTATTCATAGAAGACAATGATGCCATGCTTTTGTTTTGTTTTTCAATTAACAGTTAAAATATTCTTTCAGGTTTTCTACTGTTAAGTAGTTCAAAAAATTAGCATCTGCATATAAAAATAAAATGCAAACCCCATGTAGTAATCAGAACTATGAATCTTGTAGATAATTATATTATTAAAAACAATCAGAGGCTCAAATTATGGAGGTATAAATAAAGCAAGACGATGCAGTGGACATGATGCTATACTTGACAATACCAGTAAGCTAGACAAATGTACTACTGAGAATTCTGAAGCCTATTATAAAAGGTTCTAGCAGCATTACCAAGCAACAGTTTAATCTTCTGAATTGTATGTGGTGTTGTCAATGTCAGGCATTATTTCTGAAGAATTTTTCAGCAAAAATTAATTTAAAAGGCACTACAATTGTTTTTCATTCATTTAAGAATAAGAAGGCTTCCAATATATATGCAGGAAGATGATACTCAAATGAGGTACCCTTAGAGCTAACCACATCTTGCAATACCCAGGAAGTCATCCTATCTTAGATCAGGAAAAGAGAGGGGCATAAACCAGTGATTAGTATAAAGGTAGCAAAGTCCCTCAGAAGTGCGCAGGTGTTTTATATGATTCCTATTCTGATTTTAATAGAATGGACTTAAGAGAGTAAAGGAGGTTTCACTGTAGGTATACACATACTGGAACTGACAAGGATGAGGTATTAATTCCCAATTGGAACACAGAAGAAAGAAAAAAATAAAGGGCAGAGCAACAAAGGAATTAATCTAAAAATGTTATGGAAATAAAAAGTGGAATTTTCTCTCTTAACAGCTTGGTCAACAACGCAGAATTTTCAGAAAGCACTAAAGACTTAGGAGTACTAGTAAGGATTTTTAGTTAGTGCATACTCTTCATGATGCTTGCAGGAGTCTAGTTTTACAGTAAAGTAACTCCTAGATGACTGACAGAGAACATACTGTATCTAGTCTAAATCCAGTAAATTGCATTATTAAATACAGCTCTAGTACTACTGGACTGTTCTATCTCTAAGCCAGTCTTTACTCAGTATTTTTACTCCCTCATTATGCATATAAAGTAATTATGATCTGCGTACATACTGAACTGTTGGAAACTTGCCAACAGTTGGGAATAGAAAGACTACTGTGATATTTTAAGGAGCACATGTAGCCTGATTTATGCCAAGTAAATAATTTCAATTCTAACAACTTTCTCAAAGACTGCGGGAAGGGGTGAAATTAGACAATGCAGTTTTACATGTAATGACAGTGTTATCTGGGGGTTATGTCTACAGGTGTCATCTAAATAATCAGCTTTACTGATTTATTATCTGACTAAACTGTTTCAAGAAAGAAGCAGATAATTTAGCAGAATTTATTTTGCTGTAATTTTAGCTAGCTAGAAGGCAGATTGGTGTAAAGGCAATTCAAAACAATACAGAAAAGCAAAGTATCAAACCTACAGCACATTAAAACTCTATAGCTATTCCACTACCTACAGAAAAAAATGAGAAATATTTTGGGGAGATACCTAGCGAGGACTAACATTTAAACAATGAGAAATAAAGGGATTAAAGGGCATAATATTAAAAAAAAAAAAAAAGTCTTTAACAAATTTGGTGATGCAGGGGGGAAAAGTGCTGTCAGGAAAGTACATTTTTGATGTAAAAGAGAAAGCAAAATAAATCCCCCTAAGTCAGAAATCTAATGGGAAAATGATTTCAAATACAACTTAAAGATCACTTCAGAGACCCTTATAAAATGGGTCTCTGCTTATGAAGTCCTATACTGCAAACATATGCAGAATTCTNTTATGCTTTTGTGTTTCTATAAATTCATCATCTGTCAAATGGAGAAGATCACACCTAATCTCTTAAAGGGATTGGAAAGAAAGACTTAACTGATGTTTATGAGGCACTCAGATAAGATAACATTACCACATATTCTCAAAAAAAATTAATACTTTTGTGTTCATTGAAGTGTCTGAATGGCAGGTTGAGAAATAAGGTACACAAAGAATAAGGATGATGAAAAGAAATCCTGAACAATTGAATTGAGACATCAGCAAAATAGTATATGATCATGTAATTAAAGACAATACTACAATGTCTACAAACAAGGAGGAAAAATTAAGATTGTAAGAAAAGCCTTAATTGTTCTGTTTCCTCAGTTCTGAGGGACTGATATGACTTTAGCTTTTGTTTTCATGCAGTTTCTTTCAGAAACTGCCCTCAATCTGAACACAGCGAAAATAACCAAGAAGGGAAACAAGGATTAAAAATCTTAAGCACCTGAACTTCAATAGGAAATTTAATAACAGTACTCTAATAATGCTCTTTACGTTGATTAAAAAAAACCCTAAACAATCAAAAAAACCCCACAAATCTTTTGTATCCATTTGGACATGCTTTCATCTGAAAACGAGAAAGCTTATTTTTGGCAGCCGAGTAAACATCCTCAGTAACTTTCTCCACAATATGAAGATGCNCTAAGTCAGAAATCTAATGGGAAAATGATTTCAAATACAACTTAAAGATCACTTCAGAGACCCTTATAAAATGGGTCTCTGCTTATGAAGTCCTATACTGCAAACATATGCAGAATTCTAGAAAATCCCAGAATGTTAAGGGATGGAAGGGACCTTGAAACATCATTGAGTCCAACCCCCCCGGCAGAGCAGGACCACCTGGAGCAGGTCACACAGGAATGCATCCAGGTGGGTTTTAAATGTCTCCAGAGAAGGAAACTCCACAACCTCTCTGGGCAGCCTGTTCCACTGCTCTGTCACCCTCACCATGAAAAAGTTTTTCCTTAAATTTCATTGGAATCTCCTATGCTTCAGTTTGCACCCATTGCCCCCTGTGCTATTGGACATTGCTGAGAAGAGCCTGGCTCCATTCTCCTGACACTCCCCCTTTACGTATTTATAAACCATAAGCATGTAATCAGCTAAGGGATACCCTCTTCAAACTGAAAGAAGATCACCCGAAAGAATGTATCTCAAAGTGCGCCAAAATGTTCCAACTGACATGATCCTTCCTTTGTTTTCTGGGTACAAGTGTAGGGGGCATAGATCAAATTTACAAAGCATTAACAACTGCAATTGAAATATGCTTTCAATGTGCTCTGAGTGCTTTAAATATTATTAGTGCTAGTAACTTGTCCTAGATATCTCAACACTGGCATAAAGTGGATTTAATTTTTTATTTTTTTTTAACCTTCATGGTTTTATGCTTTTGTGTTTCTATAAATTCATCATCTGTCAAATGGAGAAGATCACACCTAATCTCTTAAAGGGATTGGAAAGAAAGACTTAACTGATGTTTATGAGGCACTCAGATAAGATAACATTACCACATATTCTCAAAAAAAATTAATACTTTTGTGTTCATTGAAGTGTCTGAATGGCAGGTTGAGAAATAAGGTACACAAAGAATAAGGATGATGAAAAGAAATCCTGAACAATTGAATTGAGACATCAGCAAAATAGTATATGATCATGTAATTAAAGACAATACTACAATGTCTACAAACAAGGAGGAAAAATTAAGATTGTAGGAAAAGCCTTAATTGTTCTGTTTCCTCAGTTCTGAGGGACTGATATGACTTTAGCTTTTGTTTTCATGCAGTTTCTTTCAGAAACTGCCCTCAATCTGAACACAGCGAAAATAACCAAGAAGGGAAACAAGGATTAAAAATCTTAAGCACCTGAACTTCAATAGGAAATTTAATAACAGTACTCTAATAATGCTCTTTACGTTGATTAAAAAAAACCCTAAACAATCAAAAAAACCCCACAAATCTTTTGTATCCATTTGGACATGCTTTCATCTGAAAACGAGAAAGCTTATTTTTGGCAGCCGAGTAAACATCCTCAGTAACTTTCTCCACAATATGAAGATGCACTTTTTCTTCTCCAGAGAAAATGAAAAGATGCTACAGCTCTGTTACCCATGTTAAGGTCCCCATCATACTTCTCTGTCCAGCAACAGTGGTCTGACCAAGGAGGTTCTTTGCACAACATGGCATCTTTGGTTTTGTTGGATGAGAAGAATGAAATTGTCTCCTGAAGTTCTGCAATATGGTCATGTCAGTGAAGTATGCCGCGGGCCAACGCAGTCCCCCTCTCAAACAGATGGCTGCAGAACTGGCACCGAAATGACTTTTAGTTGTGAATTACATGGTGAGTGAGGTCACTCCAATTTTAGGGGAAATAGGACTATGCTTCCTTGGGAGATGATGTAGCATCTCCCTTCTCTTTGACTTGTTAAATGAGCAGTTACAGCCCTGGTCATTGAGATCTGCTTCCATTACTTCTTGTTGGGTGACACCAAATGGCACCAGTCAACTACTTTTTGTTGGGTTGTTTTTTGTTTTGTTTTGTTTTGTTTTTTTCATAATACTATATGGCATTTGGCTTTTGCAAAAATGGGCACCAACCCCTAAAAGTAATACCTCTGTGTATGGAGGATGAGTCAGTGTGACCTTTGGCATTGCATGACACTGACTGCTCAAGTATGTGACTGGGAGCTATCCTCCCTCCTAATTCTTTGAGCTGAAGATTAGCTTTATCATTTGCTTCAATGAGTGAAGCTGCAGTCAAATGTCTAGATGAAAAAGGACTAAGAATCTATTTTGAGTACTAGCAGTACAAGGCATAACAGGAAAGCTAAGACCTGAAACAGAGAGAAATCTCAGAAAAGACATCTTGGGGTACTTAACTCTGCAGTAGAGAGGAAACAGAGCAAACACCCCTCTGTGCCACCTTGCTATCACAAACATTTAGAAGGAACCAAGGAACAAGACTTTCGTGCACTTTGTTTTAGGTGCTCATTGATGCAGGTTGTATATGTGCTGCTGTAATCAACAGTCTTATTTTAAAAGATCTCACTCTTATTCAAGTTACGTATGTATCTAAAATGAAATTAAGGTGACCTTAAAGCATCAAACGCCAAAAACATAGCAGAGAATGGACAGAAATGGATGACAAGTTTGCCATGCTATGTTTTTGTGGACTGTATGAAGAATTAACAGCAAGCTACACTTTATAAGCTAATAAATATGCAAAATAAATGTTTTTCTTTGGTTTCAAAAGCCCTGCAAAGACCATAAAATTCCAGTAATTCCCAGAGAGAATCTGCTAGTTAAGAGATACATTAAAAATGTAAATTCCTAAAAGGTCCCCATGTTGTGTTGTCTCTGAGCTTAACTCTAGAGTGAAAAAACAGTAAACAACTGCAACAGCACTATCTGATATAAACCAGCACATTGTATTTCTGTGGGGTAAAAACTAGGAGAAGAATTCTGAAAAGAGAGTTGAGAAAAAGAGATGTGCTCCATGTTGAACAAAGGTACAGTGAGGAAAACAGCCACGCGAGGAAAAGCCTCAGAGTTTTTTCAGAGTCAAAAGGCCTAGAAACTGAGTGGTACATCTCATAGTTAACTCTGAAAATATTAAGGAGGCAAAATAACCTAGTCTAAAATTAAAAACCCTTGTGGCAGAATGCTGATGAGCTGGACTCAACTTCATCAGCCAAAAAGCATCTCAGATAAACACCAGCTGACAGCAAATATATGGGAGTGGGCCAGGTACTTTCTTGATTCTATCATTTTTTCTTTTTTAATTTTCTGCTTTTATACTTGAGAATGTAACCATTTACTCTGCTATAGGATACAAACCCTAGCTTGTAACTAACTCCTCAACCAAGGTTACAAAGTTAAATTGATTTAATTAAACTTTTTATTGCCACAGTTATCTATAAATCTATTCCAGGATTAGTGAGCAGTCCCAACGAAGCCTGAGTCAGGTATGCGAGTCCCTCCATCAGACTCAGTGACAGGGGCTACGTTTTGTCTCTGTTGCTATGGTTTTCATTTGTTTTTCCTTTAAAACTTATCCTTGAGATAAACAAGCAAATTGGTCAACACTTAAGAGTCCAAAGTGGCACGTTAATTAGCCAAAAGTAACAGAGAAAAATCGGCAACATGCACTTAAATGACTTTAAAATATACACCAATGTCATAAGAAACTTTAATTTTGCATAATGTCCCATGATTTCATTAGCAACATGTTGCATATTAAACATCTTAATATACTGTTCCTCCTACACATTAGATAACATGAGACTCTATAAAGAATGTCAGACTTTTGATGCATTTAAAAGGTTGCTTTAAAAATAGGATTTTTGTGCCACTTTTCATATAACTGAGAAATGCAAAGACACTTCAAGAATCACTGCAGCTACAGAGTTCTTTTCTTTTAGATGTATATTGCTATCTTGGTGCATTGCAAATTGAATGAAATTCTTGGAGTATAAAACATTTTAATAATACGCAAATAATCTTGTAAAAATTAAACTTCACCATAGAGAAGTTTAGGAAATAGCTGCAGATAACAAAAGTAATTTTCTCTTTAATGCTCAAATTACTTCTAGTAGTCCAACTGAAAGAAGCTACAGTGATTTGCAATGCCCTTGAACAGATTAAGATTCTAAAAGCTTGTCTCTTTTGTTTAAAAACAGAAAATTAATCATTTCCTGTATGATTTAATCAATGCATAGCAGTATCTTCTTTTGCGAGACGTAAGTATTGTCTAAAAATAACAGACCTAGTACACCACACAGTTATTTTGAGATATACAGATATACTGAGTATGAGATTACTTTCTAACTTCCAAAAGCAATGTGTGTTAAAAATTTTAATGATTTCTACAACTGCTCTTGATGTATGAGAAATTCAGAACTGATGCCTACATTACTGGGATATTACAGGTAATGTGCAAGTTCAAAGACTGCAGGGGATTCTTGAAATTGCTTTATTCTTTTACAGTATTAATGTATTTCTTTGGATCAGGTAACTATGGGTTTACTGCCTTATGCATTCTGATTTACCTCTACAGACACATGATGGTGGTAACAATGTAATCCTTTGGATCTCTTTTACAAGCATGGAAAAAGATGAAATTTGCCATGGTAGTTAAGGGTTAGTTGAGATTAACTACAGTAAAATTCAGTAGAACTGCCTTTCATCTTAAGGGTGGAGGCCTCAAAAAGCATGTGAGCTACTGGTAAAGTGTTAAAGCACTGTTAGAAAAATCTCCTTTAACCACAGCAACTTGGTCCACAAAGAAGTTAAATGGCCCACTTCTAAACTGTGAGAAAAGAGTGCAACGTTTCTTAGTCTCAGGATCACAGGGGGTGTCAGGGGGTGGAAGGGACCTTGGGATCTTCCAGTCCAACCCCCCCGGCCAGAGCAAGATCATCTAATCTAACACGGGTCACAAAGGAACGCATCCAGAAAAAGTCGTTTCAAGCAAAGAGGGTTTTTTTTGTGTGTGAAACAAATGAATCTAGATGAAATGGAGCATTTCCAGACTCATTGTGTGATACTTCTTCCAAACAAGGAAAAATGTGTCTTGGATTGATTTTAACAGACACATAGCTATGATATTGATGAAGACTATATACAGTATTTCTACTCACAGGATGTTATATAGTGATAGATAGATATAACATTGTAAGACGATGTTCTAACCTTCATCTATTTTCAACAGACTTTTTCTATAAAATTAATTCAGCACAAATGCAGGAAATGCAGAAAGATTCCTTCCCCACTAAGGGTCTTTCCTGGAATTCAGGGGTTAAGCCAAATATCACTACATGAGATCATTCTGTCAAGATAAAATGTGCATAGCCTGCAAACTTGAGTCAGAAATGTTATCATCTCAGTACCTTTACAGTTTAAATGAAAAGTTTTGAAGGAAAAAGACAAAAATAAAAGGCAAACGACCCCTACCCCAAACCTTTATACGACTTCCTAGACTTTCTGCTAGTCAACACACAAATACCTAAATGAGTGTGCAGAAATAAAGAATTTCCTGCCAAGAAAGCTTCACAGCTTTGCTTCAATATTATTTTAGTGAAATTATTCTGGAAGAGAGTTAGAGAGAAAATTATTCACTTCTAAAGGAACTACAGAGCCAAAACTTTGAGATGTAACAAAGATCTGAAATGTCACAAAGCTCTGCTGGCTTAATGTCTACCAATGGAAGAAAACCACACAACCAGCTACTAGCCTAAAAACAAAAAGTTGAAGTTATTTAAATGCAAAAAGGGGACTAAGAGTATATTCCACAGTTCTGCAATGCTGGTGGTTCTGGAATTCCTGGCTGTGAAAAGCAATTGGAAAAGTACAACACACCTGGTTTTTCTGAGCTCTCATGACATCAACTTCATACTCGGCATATTGCAAATCCTGTGCAGGGTCCTTGGTATCTTGTAGATCACAGAAACTCTGAAAGAAGTGACAAAAAAAACCCCAAATGATAGAAACAACTTATATTCTGTTCTTTTAACAAGATAATGCCATGCTGAAGATCTAAGGGAATTATTTCTTTTTCATACAAACATAATACAATCTGGCATTGATGGAAAAATTTTGTGCTATAGGACAAAGATCAGACAAGAAAAAAAAACAACACAGAAAGGTAAAACAATGAGAAAGTAATAGCCCAGTTAGATCTTAAAGGGAAGAAAATATTCTTGCTTGCTAGATGTTTATTATTCTTTCCTCAAAATTAAAATATCCTTTCTGGCCAATGACATTTGGGCACAGTTAAGTTTGCTCTTGATACAGCATTTAATAATTAAGATTAGAACTCAGTTACAGTTACCAGAAACACCACTTCAATATCCAAGAAATTAATGACTGTCTTTTTGCCAAATACCTGAATTTTCATTTACTAAGCTTGAGAGAATTATGACTTCAATTTCATAGAAGCAAATACACTAATAGAAAGAAACACTATCAAATAAGATTTTTTTCTTTTAAATGCGGTCCTGCACATTTCTACTTACTCATAACAAATGGAAAGTAGGAAGAAGGCAATCATACAAATGATGGAATAAAATGAAGCAGAATTATACTTCTTACTAGATGAGGCAGTGGCAAAAAAATCATTTACAATAAACTATATTTTGGAACCAAATCTCAATATAATGAAAGGCAATGGTATAACTGGAAAAAACAGAGGGTTACATCAATACTTCAATACATCAATACATGTGGGAAGGTGACTGAAGCTGTATTAGCTAATAATCAAAGCACCACACTATGTACACATCTGTATCTTTTAAAAATGTATGAATTAAAGAGGTTGGAAAAAACAGAACTGCAAAGTGAGACTGAAATTTCAGTCACTGGACTTGAAAGACAAAAATCAGTAATGATATTACTTCTACTGTATGAGAAAAGCAGCTGTGCAGCAGAGATGTGAAGACCCACCTTGGGAGGAAACGTTTTCTCAAATACTTTTTTCCATAGTTCCAAAGGTGTGTTCACACGCAGCTTTCCAATATCGCCATCAGAGGCAGGTGGAGGTCCTAAGAGTTACAGCACAAAGTGATCCCAGTATACTCTATCACACAAGTATATTTACAAGTCATAATAACATAAATTATCAAATAATTTTGATCCATCTAATGAATATTTTATTCTACAGTGACAAGCTGCAACAAGTTTGAAAAACATTGATCTTCTACCATGAAATGGTCTGAGTGGTATCAGGTATCAGATTTTCTTTCAGATCTAAGCTTTTTGGTACTTCACTATTTGAAGTAGTCCAGATACTTTATTAAACTACTTAAACCTGCACAAGTAATTCTCAGTAATATAAATACTGAATTGTAATTGTAAATTTTGCAGCCATTTCTTTCAATAATCTGTTAAAATTGATAATGATGTGCCATGGTTAAACTTTATTTTTTTAGTTGCTTAGATTTTTTTTTTCTCATTTCCAAAAACATTTAAGGGACAAACATAACAAACAGGAAATTTGTCCTAACCTATTTGGCTCAGTGAATCCAGGCCTGCTGGTATGAACAGAGGTTTGCTGTGATCCACTGATACAGACTTGCTAAACAGGAAAAAAGAAAACATACTGAGTGACCATGTAACAATCCATGAAAAAATTACATTATTCTAGCAAAGCCTAGACTTTGCTGGGCTTTCCATGTGAATAAGTGCACATAAAAAGCACTCAATTCTAGGGGTGACCATGTTTGGGAATCAAAAATAAGGAGTTACCACTGTCCTGTGCAGAAATAGTCAGCTGAGACATAGGAGTCATAGTCCATGAACAAGAATCTTGCAGTGATCAAATTTAAGTAAAAAATATGGTTTGGTAATTCAAATATTTTTTATTAAGTATTTTTAGACTCTAGAGGTTTAAGAGTTGGATGATAATTTTGTTACCTTTTATCATAGCCAAATGCCAAGTGATTAATAAGAATACGAGCTTTCAGGAGCAGACCCTCGGATTTACTGGTAAACTAAATGAATCAGAAAACAAAATACACATTATAATCTTCCATCACAGAAATATTAAGTTATGTCATCTACATAGAAGTTCTCAGAGCCTGGCTAATTCCTGACCTCAATAAATTTGGTACATGTTCAATGAATTTACGAGAAAAAAATCTCATCCACCTGTAACAAACCATGAATGTATTTGGTATTGAGTAATATATAGATCAAGATTAATTGAAAAATATCATAAAGGTTACAGAATAAATTTTAAAATATTGATTCAAAACTTGAAGTGTGCATATTAAGACACACAAATCTTTTGCGCAAAACAAATGAGTTAAGATTTTAAATTGCGTTAAAAATTACTCAAGAGTATTAGAAAATTTAGAAGAGCAATGAATAGCAATTAAATTGTTCAGACATCATAAAAGCAGCCTGATAGTGGCAGAACTGATACAGATTTATCAGAGAGCTGCTCCCAGAATACCTTCTCAAACAGAATGCTTATTCCTGTCTAAGGGCTTCTGTATCCCAACCAATTCAGAGAAGTCAGTCAGATCCCTATTGTGGGAGATTAAGTTTCTCCTGCTTGTTTCAATAACAATCAAGATTCAACTGCCAAAGTGTTTTAGGCTCCTAGATTTTTAATTACAATAATGCTTAAATATATCATAAATAAATAATTGAGGACAATTGTATTTGCAATGAACAAAAGATGAATTCACATGTGAAAGTACAAAAGCTGTGGAATTTTAGATGGGTGCAAAAGGACGTGCTGTGATTATGATGACTGAAAGCAAACATAATTTTTTTGGTAATCTAAATAAGCCACGTTTAAATAATATTTATTACATAAATGATGGTTGATACAATTAGAACCATCTTCTGCCCAAGAGGCAGCTGCTTCTAGATTATCAATCTGAGCATCCATGTTTCCACCTTTACTCAGAAGACGATCTGCCAAACTCAAAATCAATTTATATATCCACATAAATACTTCATTTGTCCTCAGCTTTGGCAGCTCCTACTCCTTACTGTAAAAAAAAATATATCCCTGCATTTATTCAAAACTTGTGTTGAAGTGTGAGAATCTGGTATGCTTAAATTGATATGAAGATGAGCCCCTGGGTCTAAGTTTTAAAATCTAATGGACTCAGATCACTAGATGCTTCTATCAAAAAGGCCAGTTTTCCAATTCTATCTACAGATAGATCCCAGACGTGCAGCAAACTCCATAGAGAAACTGAGTTATCTGACATAACCTTTTATTTCATTTTTACTGATACCACACCAGGAGTTATGTAATTTGTTTGTTCCTAAGGTATATCCATCCACCCATCCATCCAGCCAGCCCCTCCCAACATCTGTAACCTGTTTTGACAGATTAGCTCATGAAGAAAGCTACTGTAAAACCAATTAAATCCCATTTTCTCTGAGTTTTACATTTCTATTTTGTTAAGATTGTTTTGTAACACAAATATTGCTCATCTTTTCTATCCTTAGTTAGAAAGTGAATATACACACCACTAATGATGCTCCATAATAATGTGAAACAAATCGAAGTGTCTTGCATATTATTTTCCTCATTTCAGAGTCAAACTCCTGAAAAAGTTGATATTGGAACATATACGTAAGAAACAAAACCCAAAACACTACAGCTAGAACTTTTCATTTTTTGTGTAAAAGGCAATGCACTTAGACTACAATATATGAGGCTTTCAGCTGTCAGCCTAATTATATCTTAAGACAGAATCAGTAACTGCCTACTCTGAAAAGAAATGTCACAATCTTCCTTTATTTCTTCTTTACAGAGAGCACCTAATTCAAGCAGTAGGCTAGTCCAGAAAAAGTTTCTTAATTGGGAATATGTGTTCAATTTTCAATTAATTTGTTCCATTTTCTTTTAAATATGTAGAAGTAGTAATACTGCATACTAGAAGAATACAGATTCTTTTCCTGAAAATATTTAACTTTCAGTAAACCTTTGGGTATATGCTCTCTAAATTCTAATACCTGCAAGATTTGAAAGGTGCATCAAAACACCTTTTTGTCAACGTTTAATATCAGATCATACAGATGGCCTTCCCAGGATAAAGTGGGCTAAAACATGGTCCCAGTGAAGTCTGCAGGAGTTTGTCCATACACCCAAAGGAATTAAGTTGTTATTCTGAGCTTGTTACATGAAAGTAACAGATTTTTAAAGAGGTCATGGCTTAATATGAAGCCTCAGTATGAAAGAAGGCACCGTACCTTATTAATAAAGAATTAAGTAACTAAGAGTCAGCCGAGTATCAATGGACTGTGTAGTCATCTGGCAAAGCGCAGGCTGCCAGGACAGCAGCTAAAAAAAATCAGACATACTGTTCTAGTTTTTCAAGATCAAGTGCTGCTGAGTATGCATTTGTTTGGATTTTTAACATCCCAGGAGAGAATCGAGCAGTACTGTAACATTTCTTTCCTCCCCTAAAAGATGCAATTATTCACTTGCCTCTTGAAACTTAAGAAGTACTTTAAAAAGTTCCAGCCTGAAATCACAGTTTACTCTTTGTGCTGCCACACAGCTACCAACAATCTGACCAGCTGATTTCAAAGACTCCCTCTTTTACTGCCATAAACTTAGAGCTGCTGTCAGAAGGGACACAGGGCACTGGCTTTCTCTCATTATAAAAGCAAGTCATCAACATGATATTTTCTTGCTTCTCTTTTCAGTCCGTAGCAATTTATATCTCAACATTTTCCAAGTACTTATCAAAAATCATCAGTTTGGGAGTGTTTTATGAAGGAATGTCAGTATGCCTTCCATAATGCTGTTGGAGGGAAATATTTTTCAGTGGAAGAAGGCTGACTGGCTATACTTTTGTTCCAATGATTACCATTACATTACCAAGATTTTAGTATATAGAATCTTTAACAGGAATCTTTTAATTACTAAAAAGAAAGTAGTTAAGTATTACTTACATGAAAAATATCATATTTGCTTCCAATTATCACCAAGGGTATTGGAAAAGGGTCTACTAACTCATAATCCTATTAAAACAGACATACAACAGTTAAGCACAGTAAGCAAACTGGAAGTTTGCAATTGTTAAAACAACTTTAAAGGGTTACATTAATTCACAAAAGACAAGCTCTATTTTTTCAAAACCTTAATTTAGAGAAATAAGCTTTAATGCAATATCCGTATTCTACAATTTTCTCATTTTCTTCATAAATGCTCAGGAAATAATCCCTCTGAGCAGTCAAAGCACTTACTGGACAAAAAGGGCTCTTACACTATATACTCTTTTACTGACATTAGATAGAAGAGAGGAAAAACCTCATATATTCACAGCATAACTGCCAGACTGGATTAGTACAACTGGCTTTTTGACCCATTCCCCCTCCTTGCATCCCATCCAAAGTAATACACACAAAAGCTGAAAAAAATTAAGACTTTGGTATTTGGATTTGCTTTTGTCACACATTTGTCCTCCCTGCATGACATTTTCCAAACTCTTAAAAAAATACTCAATGCTATTTTCAAATGTTTGATATCGACAGGAAGACCTAACGACCACGAAAATACAAATCAGTACCAATGGACAAAACCATTTCCGGGGGTATAGATTTAACTGTTAAACAGGTAACTTTTGATAAATGTTTTAATAAGTAGATTATAATGATTCTCAAGTTATCTGAAAGGTTTTCCTGTAGTCCATATGAAATGAGACAATGCCCTCATGTGTTCATGCAATTACTTAGTCAAGGTGCTGTGGTTGCAGTGGAGGAGATGTAGCAGAGGTTGACCTGTTTCCTTCTGAAACCTGTAGTTTCACGTGCAGTTAAATGACAATCAGTATATTAGTAAGAAGCCGCACATACCAAAAATACTCTACTTTGAAAGGAAAAATAATGGCTTCAGTCACATGCTATCAAGGCAAAAGCTTTGAGCAAAATCATCATAACTTAGAACTGGGTGTTCTAGAACTGAAAAAAAATAAATCAGCATAACATCAGAAACATTACTACTGGCATATTGTACATTTCGGTTTATCATAAAAATATGTTTAGCTATAAAAATACAAAAATCTGAGTAAACTGTCATTCATTTTTACTCTAAAATATAGTATTTGCTTCCACAAAACTGACGTAATTTTTTTCTTGAACAATGATGAAAGTAAAAAGAGAACAAGGAGTAAAAAGAGAACAAGGAGTAACAAAACATTTTGTTTGTATCCTTTCTGGTTTTGATAATGAAGGCAGAATGGAAATTCTAGTTTAGAAGGTATAATTGTGTTCCTTACAGGGCAAGTATAACAAGTCATCTCTTCTTAACAACTAATAGCATTATGCTTTTTACTTATTCAAAAAGCTTGCCACTTCTGATATGTAAGCCCCTACATGTAAACTTCACGCTGTAGTCATGATTTATGTTCTTTTTTGGGGATTACCTTCCCTAAAAGTAAAAACCAAAATCATAATCCAGCAGATCTCAAATGTTATACCTGAAATCTACTGACTATGTCTCATAAATTTTAAGTTACTTTTACATTGTTGAGTTGTATAAGCATTTGCTGTATTGCACCATTTTATAGAAGTTACAGTAACTAGATTTATGTGCCAAGTCTTTGAATTGTTGAATACTTATTTATGCATTATATATACACAACATTTGCAGAGGTTTCATGCACAATGACTTTTCATTTCTATTGCGCATAATCTAGTTTAGCTTTTCCAGAGCTTTAGTTAGCAATTATGTTTAAAGGACTGATGTTAACATTTCTGAAACTTTATAATTTAATTAGTTGTCAGATTATCAAAAGGCATTGAGTTTGTGATAGACATTTAAATAAATGCAAAGTATATAGTCATGCTGATGGCTGTTATAACTATATTCTTTGCTTAAATTTGTACTTTCAGCGAGTCTCTTGCTAGATGACTTTTGTACATTCTAGTTTACATCTTCATTTAAAAAAGATGGGGGGGGAGGGAAGCAAACTGCTACTCTAAAACTATTTCTTTTGACTGGTGTAACATGCCATAACAATCACATTAGATATCTAACAAAAAGATATAAGAAACCTTCTTTCCTTGTTTCTGCTCTTATTGAATTTTTATTAAATTGCTATAATTTTCCAGTGAACAGGTTCATCTACATCAAATGGATTTTCAGTCATGCATAAAAATCTAAAAGACTTGTTTATAATTTTCAAAAGCATTATCTTTAACTGTATAAAGGCCTGTGACATCTGGAGAAAATATTAGAAGTAACTTACTGGATGATCCCTCTGCAGATTGTTCTGCATCCTCTGTTTAATTTCAGTAGCTACTTCAGGATTTGTCTTCTCTAGCTTGGTCAAAATTTTGTTCACATGGTTCCTGGTGACCTGCAGAAGTTTCTCCATAGTAGTCCAGAGTTCGTTAGGTCTGGACAGATCCAATACAAGAACTACAGCAAATGACCTATTAAAATGGCATTATTTGATCAAATCTTTAGCACAGGAGAAAAATCAACATTTCCTTATACAACTTTACCTGTAGTACCAACACTGAAAGCAACAATGTGAAAATACAAATGCTAAAATAGAACTACATGTGAACAGCAAAGCGAGATGGATTTTAAGGATACTCAGAACTCTGAAGAAACCTTTTTCATTGTCTCTTGTTCAGAACTATTACTTTGACAACTTTCCATCAGAGGTTTTGGAGGGACTATATATATAAAACTTCTGTTTCTGAAGACTTTGTTTCAAAGCAGTAAAATATGCAAATATTCTGATACCATTTAGCTCCTTCTTCCTGTGTGACTGGGCACTTCTGCTACCCTGTATCACTGCCAGCTCCTGACTCTACAATTCCAGCTGAAGCAAAGTTAGCAAACAGTTGGAATCCTTACTAACTGTTGATGTATTAGAAAGTTCTATACTTTCATTATTCTTTTCTAATATGAAATGGAAAAAAAATGGCTAAGGGCAATACTCTGTGCCGTGGACTGTGACAATTATCTGGAACCTCAAATGAGTGTATGAGAAAGTCTTGTGAAAGATAAACAGAAGAAATGAGAGTACTCAAGACATACTTAGCAATTACTGGGCTTTTAATGGTGCATTACGTTGAGAAATGATTTACATATAAACTCCTCTCCTTCCAAAACCCTGCCTCCCAAAACTCTAACTGCATTAAAAGTGCAACCAGAATGACAGACATCACAAATGCAGCCTGTTGAATGGACACAATCATTCTTTCACATTCCATCCTGACCTAAAAAAGGGGATTCCAGACCAGAGTGTTATTAGAAAAGCTACAGTACAAAGTGAATGTCCAATTTTACTTTAAAATGCAGTGGGGGAAGAAAAAATCTCATGAAAACTCTCTTGGCAAAACTAGATACGGTTCATGGAACTTTTACATAAGCAAATTGCTTGACCATAGATGGATGAGAAAACCAGTGAAAAGCACTTAAGTTGTCATGGCAGAAATTTTGACTAGCATGTTAAAGTTTTCCTTGTGAAAAGAAGTGGTCTTACAGAATAATGTTGCTATCCCATCAAAGAATCTTAATAAATCTTCTGATGGTAATGATCTTATCAGTATAAAGGGAAGGAAAGACTGATGGAGGTGGAGCTCAGTTAAGTCCACTTAAACAATAGCTGGAAAATGTTGATTTTCCCCCCCCCCCAGCCTCTTCTAGAAACAAAAAGCTTCACATGCCAGAAGTGGTCTTATTTATTCTATCTTAGTCTCTCGCTAAATAATTGCATTATCTCAATAGGCAAAATAGTAGCAAATGTACATGATGGAAATCGTATCCCTCCTTTTTTATTTCTTTCTTGTTCCGCGGAAGCTAAGGATCACTACAAGAAAATAAAGCAACACATCACAATACAAAATGTATCTTTTGACCCTTTCTTCTCTTCCCACTTTCAACTCCGTCTTCCCTAACCAGAAAAAAAAAAAAAAACAAAAAGAACCCCCAACACCTTTTCATTGCTTCACGTAACTCTGTGTGCATTTATTCTTCCTACACTATTGCAACACTTTTATGGATGTTTCACACTACATTCTTTTATTCCTGTTCTCTAAATTCCTGTTTCCTTTTGTATTCGAATCATTTCAATAGTTTTAGTCCCTCTCAGAAACATTATCACTCTTGTATGATCTTTTTCTCATCAGATGGTCACTTCCCAAAAATCCAGATTGTCACATTTTTTGCCTTGTTTTTCACCCTAAAATACTGCCTCTCACAGAGGTAGCATCTATGTTGGCATATGGAAATAGGAAGCAAGATTTTATTTTTCATATGCCTCTAAATTGCTTTTTTTTTGGTCTTTCACTGATCATAAAGATACTGGTTTCTCTTTTTCTGTATTTCTTGTTCTATCTACTTAAGGCCAATCTATTTCCTTCATGTTATCACTTTCTCTTGTTGCTGGAGATTGCTAGGAACTTGGCTTATTAGGAAAGAGCTGTGCAAGGAAAGGTCAAAGTATCAGTGGTATTACACTGATTTTTTAAGAAAAAATCATAAATGTTCTATCTTAGATTTTGAAAGTGTTCCACAATAGAAGGTCTAAAGATTTACTTACGTATAAAGGAAAGCTGAAATTAACTTTGGAATTGCAATATTAATCACTTACTTTATGTTGTTGCTGGAGATTGGTATTCGAATCAATTCCGTTAATGAGGTTCCACCACCTAGTTCCCAAAAATGAGCTATATCTTTAGGCTGTAAAAGAGGTTTTTTATGTTAGAAATATGTGCTTCCACACACCACCACAGGACTGGCTTTTCATGCAAGTGACTCAGAAAAAGAACATGTATCTTTTCACTAGTGTTTTCTGAAAACCAAAACCAAATAAAAACCTCCCTGTGTTCAAGAAAGCCTATACAACACAGAAGACTCCTGGCATTGATAAATGACTGTGGTCAAGTAAGTCAGGAAAAAGAAAGATTAATGATACACAAAACAAAACCAAAAAAACAATCAGGTTCTTTTCCCTCTTATTTTGTTTATTGCAGCTCAAGACTAATGCTTTTTAAGGAGTTTTTAGGCACTTTGGAAAAGTAATGAAGCTCTACCTTCACAGTTAGCTTCTGGGAAAAGTTTTAAGTGATTTTTATCTTTCATAGTCAGATTTTCCACTCCCTGCTTCAATAATAGAAACAGCAATTACCTGCAGCAATAGTTACCACTTAACCTTATTTGCGGTGCAATATTTAGTAATATGGACATATAACCCGAAAATTGAATTATGATTTAACATCCTCTAAGATGATTGCTTCTCTCACAAAACTGGTTGCTAAGTATCTTCATTGATTTGTACTGGTTTTGCATTTAACAAAGTTAAAAGCATGCACATTATGTTACAATGGGAAAATGAAAGCACTCAAAACACCACAAACAAGGTAGTTTCTATAGATGATTCTTTGTGTTATATTTGGTCTCTGAACTACTGTATTTTAGTGAGAGGGAAAAACATCACAGGTTAAAATACAAATTAATCTAGCTAATTAAATGAAATTGTGTTAAAAATACCCTTTTGCTTAACAAACAATAAAATAAACCCCATAAGATTCTTATACCTAAAAATAAACCACATATTTTTATTTGTGTGTATCCTTACATATATATAAATATAAAGATATGATAAACTATATTTTCTGGATACTCACTGCATTGTGCCTCCTTGCCCTTCTTCCAAAATTATATTCCAAGGCTAACGTTGGTTTGGGAGTCTCTTCCCTACACAAAGGAAAAACAATTTAATTTTGTCAATATCCTCTAAATAAACTCAGTAAGTTACAAAGTTATATTTATTGGTCAGTTCAGAAATTGTAGTAGAGAGAGCACACTTTAAGACAACAGGTCTCTGTTACTGAGAACAGGAGAAGTAGCAGCACCAACCTGCAAAAGTGGCCATTTCAAGCAGTCTAATACTGGCTAAGAAGGGCTGAAGGGGTAGTAATGAAGGGAAATAAGTTTATCCATAAGAGATCAACCAGTCACATAATACAACATCTCTCTCTCTCTATGTTATGAATTATCACACAGTATAACAATTTATATAAAATTCTAATCCACAGTTGAAAAGTACTTTTAGAAATTAACACATACCTCTCAAGACACCTCAGTATAATAGTGGTCTTTCCCTGGAAATTAAAAACAAAGAACCCTACTGTACTGTCATTAAAGCATAGAAGTTGTATTGCTAAATGAAACTCAGTCACTTATTTTATCAATAATAAAGCGCCAATAAAGTGTAAACTCAGATAACTGTTTGTAGCCTTATAGTGGAAACTTAACTGCCAACTTTCTGTCAGAATCAAGTTACACTACCATTATTGTAATTATAAACTAACAGAGATGACAAATACAGTACTAGGAATAGTGTACTTAAAATGAGACGTTAGTGATCTATCTGGCTAACTCTGTTGAACTGCTTAACAGTTTTTAATTAATAATAATACAATTATGTAACATTTAGTTTCAACTGGAATTAATTATTGATGAGTTGGAAATAAAAAGAATGCTTAAAATACAAACAGACATAAAGAAATACATCTTTATACTGTTGAAATTCAGACACTTGAGCACCACGCTGCAATGGAAGGGACTAGCACTTCTCTAGTTTACTCCTGTGTCCTTCCCTAGCTCAAAAAAATCAGTGAATTTCAGGTAAATCTATAAAGTCATTGTATTTTCTCAAAAAAAGGTTTAAAAATTGCTAACAAAGAGGTTGCACATATACCAATCCTTCTAATATAAAAATTATGTTCTTAAAATATGACTCAGTTGGTCAAAAAGGCAAGTATTTCCTTATTTACAAATAAATAATAACAGAAGAAAAATATGAAACTAATAATGACCCAACGAGTTAAAACAACCTTAGGCATGTGGTATCATGAGTTTGCCATCACTGATAAGGCATGTTCAGATAGGCCTGATGTAAATACTGAACACAATTCATAGCAGGATGTCAAGGCCTCTACATACAAGAAAACCGGTATCAGTGTGTTTAAATGGGATTGTTACCAGTTAAACCTTTAGAAGGGAAATGTGACATGTCAAAGAATTACAGAGTAGCATTATTACTGGGAGTTATTGCTACAAAAATTAATGAAGCCAAACCTGAAAGAATTAGCACATTATCATTAGCAATGGTGGAAGTTTTGACTCTCCAAACCATAACGTTGAGTTTCTGAATTGCAATAATGTCCAACTGGTCCACACTCTCTGGAATGCCCACTCTGCAGAATCAGAGCAGGACATATTTTGTCTTTAGAAGAATTTAGTGAAAATATCTTGCCTAACACAAACTGTGTTTGACAATCATAGAATTGTACAGTATTTAGAGTTACCCCATTTTTGTTTCCCATAAATAATATTGACTTTTCCCAAACTTCCACACGCTTGCCATCATCATCGGGGTTTTCTCTCTTCTCCACTTCAGCTATAGCAAGATCCCATAATGTATCCCTAGGTGGGGAAANNGTATCCGTAGCTGGGAAAAGAAAAAAAAAAAAAAAGTGTCATTAGAGGAAAAAAAATGGACCCTTTACCATAATTCCTGAAATGGATAAATGAAAGGTATTGCAGTTTATTATTATCATTATTTCATGTGACATGCCCTCTGTCTGTTGAAGCATTTATCAAAACCCAGGTTAAATATAATTCCTCAGGTAACCCCAACAGCCACTTGTGGCACACACAGAGTAAGCAACGAGCAGCTCTGCGGGGGGAGGCTTTGTACCCAGGGCGTTTAAGACACATTTAAAGGTCTTCTAACGACGAAAGCTTTTCTCAGCACCCTGCGGCTCAGGCTACCAGTCTCTGGAACCGAGGGCTCCCGGGTGCCGACAACGGGGGAACCGGTCATGGGTCAGCGTGTTCGGTAAGGCTCAGGACCTGCCCTCAGTGTTCCGGGTAAACTGCTGCTCAGAGCAACAAGCGCTTCCTCTTCTCAGTCACGGCCACCCGGGGCCGGTTGGGGTGAGCCAGGCCGCCTCCTTTTTTGTAAGGTCCCTAACAACCAACCGGCTCCCCGCACCACGGGCCAGGAGTGCCGCCATTCTGTCCTGCGCTCCACTCGCGTTCGGAGGCAGACGTCAAAACGGCGCCTTTTACAGCTCCTCCCCGAGCTGTCCTCCCCAGCCGCCAACTCCTTTCCCTCACGGCAGCAGCGGTGAGCTCCCTCTCCGAGCGCGGGCAGGGCTCCCCGTTACCTGGCCTTGCGCATCGCTCCTCGGGTCCCGGGCCTGGCTCCCCGTCGCCATGGGAACTGCGCAGGACA